>JANAVB010013394.1:1218189-1379886 GCA_029216955.1 Iris pallida
CCGCCTAACATGGCTCCAACAAGTGGGGTTGGCTAGGTTAGGGTCCAAATATATTTTTCAGTCAAATCGAACCCGAAAAGTAAACCAATGAGTCTTCTGTGCCATTCGCAAATAAGTAGCACATGGGAACCCGATGAATGGCATTCCCTAGGCATGTGTGTCGTAGGCTCAAAAATGGGTCAAAACTGTATATTGGGTCAACTGGTTTTGATCGATGTCAAGTTCTGAGCTCAAGTTGGAGGATAGGTCTAAAATTACGGTAAACGGTCAAATGGCCTAAGTTGATCCGAAGTTGCACGAGTCAAAAGATTGCTAGGGAGAAGTTTGGATGGTTCATAATATAAGTTCAAGGTGGGCTTGTCTACTTCAAAACTCATGAAGGAAGTTTTGAAAGATTAGCATTTCTTGTGCTCCACAAATCAAAGCTACAGGAAAACTACATCTATAGTCTTAATTAAAGATAAATATAATCTAATAAATAAAACTCATATAAAATAAATAAAAATAATAAATTCCAAAAATCAGGGTCCTTACAGTATTTTCCTCATCCAGGGGTATGGAGTTCGATTAGAGTCATGGGCATTTTATTTAGTTAGCTATGTCCTAGATAGTATTTTATTTCAGTTATTTTCTATTTTCTAGCTTTGTAGTTTTATTTTCGTGGATATATTTCCACTAGACTTTGACTATTTCAAATAGATCTTTTGTATTGGATATTCAAACTTATTTTTATTTCATTCAGATATCTTATTATATTTTTCTCTGTGTTGATGTTGTTATCTGTGGATGAGATTATAGTAGTTATGGTGATGTAGAGATATTAGATTACCTATGACTGTTGTATTTTAGATGTAGGACTTCAGGGTACTACGATTATGATAAATCCATTAAATTGGAGAAACTTATTCTAACCGTACAGCTGACATGCTCATGTCTTGGGTTCCTATGTATTTTGGAACTAGAACGTGACATTAATGCTGCATTAAATACTGAGGGGGATGTTTGGAGGCCCATAGGCGCATAGGGTTCTGACGCAGCTGAGGCTGGTTATATCAAGTTTTTTTGAAGTGGATGTAACACCCAGTTTTCTAAATGAGGGTAATTTTGAAATTTTATAATTTTAATCTTTTAATAAATGATTATTTAAATCATGATATGATTTTTGGTGATATTTAATTATTTTAAAACTATTTTATTGGTAATTTGTGATTTTGGAGTTTTCCAGTGAAACCCTAGATACTACTTGACCTAGAGCCTAACCATGTGATTAGGATATTTTATTTATCATTTTTGGCCTAGGGCTATTTTGGTCATTTTGGTTTCTTAGAATTATTTGTAAATTGTTTGAATGATGATTGTTATTTTTTACCTTTGCTAGTTGAGACTATGGAGACTAACCTAGATGTTGACTTTAGCTATGGTGACTTGATTAGCATGGTGGGACCCTAGTCTAACTTAAGTCAACCCATGTTGAGTTATTTTGAATCAAGTTTCATAGAGAGATTTAGTGAATTAGGTGCATTGATTTTGACTTATAGATTGATTCATTTAGCATTGAAACTTAGCCCAGAGCCCAATAGTCACAACCCTAACCCTAATTCCTTTCATACATGGCCGGCCCTAGGGATTCCCCCCTATTTAATGTATCTTCCTAGTTCTTGCCTCTTTTTACATCACATCAACTTTTGGCAAGAAAGAGGTATTGGTCTTTCTTCACCAATCCATAACTCCTTCATTTTTTACTCTAGTCTCCTGCAATAGAACCTAATCATACTCTATTTACCGTTCATGGAGAGAAATCTCAGAATTTGTGCAATTTGGAGCTTTTGACTTGCAAGAGGAATCTTCCTATTTGGGACTTTTCCTTGAGTTTGATACTCTATAGGTAAACACCTCAAACTATCATTAAATCTCGATTTCTTTGCATAGTTGCCTAGATGTAGGTGTCCCCTAGCTGTGGTGTGTGTTTGGTGAAGTTTTGCATTGGTTTCTTGTCCGTATCGGACACGTATCAGTTTACATTTACAAGTGTTTGCCGAAATGCCTCTGTGTCATGACCCACACCCGGTTTTCGGACGCGAGCTCGTGAGCAAGCCAGCTACGTATCGAGCGGACTCCAGCCCGACTCGAGTACGTATAAGCTGTCCAGCATAGGGTATCATGTCTAATCTAAACTATATCTCAATCTACAAGAATCATGTAAAACAAAAATGAACAAGTATAGGTCGTGGTCTGCAGCCCACTAGCATATATGTCCGATTAGACTCTAAGAATAATATGAGTCTATAAAGCTAAGCTGATAAGCAGGATATATCATGAAAGCACGAGAAAGATAGTAAATCAATAACACTAACAAAGTACCTGAATCATGCGATTGAAGTCAACTACCACATGCTCAGCTAACTAACTCCATGCAATCAGCTACCTGAAGAGATCATCAGGTCCTCAGAGGACTAGCAAGATACATAATATACAAGCCAACATATAACAGTACATATATACAAAGAAGTAAGAAACAATCAAGGATATCCAACGAGACAAAATGAACTAAGACACAAGATCTAAACACAAGGATCCTAAGACACTGGCATGCCATACTAGAAATGGCTAATAGGTCAAATCTATAGACTGCAGTCAAGGCAAGCACTCATAATCTATAGTGTCTCAATCGCAGTCAAGGTAAGCACTCACAACCAATTCCATATCATGAAGCAGCAGTCAAGTTGGATACATCGTTCAAAGGATTCTTTATTGAACATGTATGTAGAGCTTGCAATACAGAAGCTGATGCGCTTGCCAATCTAGCAGCATAATTAGCAATCCCTGTAAAAAGACAACAAGATCGTCATCACTAAGAGGAAATTATTCTGTATCGAGAATAATTTGCATCTGGAGTCCAGTAATTCAGTTAAAGTTGCACTACAAGTGAAGACTAGAGGATTCCCTTAACCGATTTTACGGTATATGACATTTTACCTGAAGATCCTAAGGAAGCAACGACAATCCGTTGGCGATCACTTCGATTCTACTACAACCATGCCTCCAAAACACTCTATCGACGATCATATGATGGTATGCTTCTACGTTGTCTTGCCGGAGATGAAGCAAAGCATATACTACGTGAAGCTCATGATGGTGTCTGTGGTGCACATCAGCCTAGGCCTAAGGAACAAGATCGAATTCGACGCATGGGATATTATTGGCCAACCATGGTGTCAGACGCCATCGAATATTCAAAGAAATGCCGAGCATGTCAAATTCATGCAGATTTCATTCATCAACCATCAGAATTCCTGTATCCTACTACAGCATCATGGCCCTTTAAAGCTTGGGGCATGGATGTCATCGGTCCTACTAATTCTCCTTCATCTCGAGGACATCGGTTTATCCTAGCTATAACCGATTACTTCTCCAAATGGGCCGAAGCTATTCCCCTAGCTGAAGTCAAAATAAGCAGTGTCATCAACTTCATCAAACATTATGTGATCTATAGATTCGACGTTCCTCGGCAAATCATTCATGACAATGAACCTCAGTTCGTCAGTCAAAAGTTCACTCGTTTCTATATAACAACCAGATCAACAATGTTGCTTCCACAGCCTACAATCCTGCAGCTAACGGTTTTACAGAAGCGTTCAACAAAACAATCATCAAGCTTCTCAAAAAGTTCATTTCTAAAAATAAACAGAACTGGAGAGAAAAGCTTGGAGAATGTCTATAGGCCTATCACACTACCATATGCACTCCGACCGGCTGTACACCTTTCTCTTTGGTGTATGGATGTGAAGGTGTCTTTCCGTTGGAGATTCAGATTCCATCACTGAGAATAGCCATTGCCAATGAACTCACAACAAAAAACAATGATCGTCTTCGACTTCAGGAGCTTGAAGCACTTGAGGAGAAGCGGTTACTAGCTCAACAACACATCGAGCTATATCAAGTCCGTATCTCAAAAACCTTCAACCGTAAAGTCAAAGTATGAGCATTTCAAAACGGCAAACTCGTCCTTTCTGTCAGACGTCCTATGACTATGACACACATGAGCAAGGGCGTTGCCCAGGTACGAAGACCTCCAAGGCGTCTCCTAGGTTCGAACTCCTCATGAGAAGCGTTCCAACACGTTCCAAGGCTCATCAACAGTACTTCTACGAAGGCATAGCTCCTTTGAACGAAACCTTAACCAAAATTCGACTTAGGCAAGGCCAACCGCCGCTCGAAGCTAAGTCTGGATCCAGTATAGTGTTAAAGGACATGAAGAGGAAGAAGACGTGACTCTTCATAATAAACTCCCCCTTTATATAGGGCGGGAGTGGTCCAAAACGTAGGCCACATGGCTGACGGTCAAAGTTCCCCCATTAAAGGGATGAACCTAGAACTCAACACGATGAGCCTCATTAAATAAAGTTCATTCGACTATGTCGTAGACTATCCTAGGACCCCTTAAAATTTTCCAAGTAATGGTGGCAATTAAGAGGGAGTTGTTCATTAAGGAGTGGTCATTCATTGTTGTTTGAAAGAAGAATTCAAAGCCAATGCCTTCAATCAGAGGCGGAGCTACATTCCTGCAACAACCTCAGGCGCAGACTGGTAATGTTTTCACACCACCTCAACTCCAACGACGCAGCACTCTGCTCCGACCCAGAAGCTCAACTACCTTTCATCAGAGACTTGGGAGATACCATTGCATCCAACATAAGTCCATCTGCCGCTCCAAAAGCACAGTAACCTCGTCAACCTAAAGCACAAGCCTACTCGTCGCCCTAAAGCACAGTGACTTCGTCGCTCGAAACACAGCCTTCTCGTCGCTTATACGCACGGAGGCTCCGTCGTCTTCGAAGCAAAGTCCACTCGTCGTCTAAAAGCACAAAGGCTCCGTTGTCTCCAGAAGAACGGTCTACTCATCGCCCCAGAAGCGCAGTAGTACTTAGACCTCGCAAGAGGCACAGGAAGCATGGTTCCACCCAGTCAGTTTGCTTAAACCGACTCTCTCGAAGATAAGATTGGGATTAATCATTATTGATATCTTATCAAATTGATTTAAATCTTAGACGAGGATCAATCAGAATCCAAATCTGAGATGAAATCCCAAGATTTATTCGGCTGCATCCGAACGAGCAAATCGGCACGCGCCACGTGTCTCATTCTTCGATTATTTTGATAACCACTAAAGATCTCGATTGAGGGGAATCTCAATGTCCACCACGTGTCAGCATTGCAGAAGCCTACACCATGCAATGACGGCAGATTCCTTCATATCTTAAAACCCTAATGCACATCGCATATGTGCTCTCTTCTCCTATAAATATAAGGAGTTTTCCTTCAACAAAGGAGAGACCACCAAATATCAAATCTCTAGTTATAGGAATCATCTTGATCGGCAACCCTAGAGTTCCATCAAAGGAATCAGAAAGTCAGAGGAAGTTTAACCCGTCGTCAGATCGTCAACGGAGTAAAGGAGTCGCTGGAGTGCTCGATCAGCACCGTCATACTTTCCTAGAAACTCTTCCTCTTGTACTTAGAATATCCTGTTTAGGACTTCCTTCTCTGTACACAGGTCTTCCCCTTGTACTTAGAATATCCTGTTTAGGACTTTCTTCTCTGTACACAGGTCTTTCCCTTGTACTTAGAATATCATGTTTAGGACTTTCTTCTCTGTACACAAGTCTTTTTACGTTCAATAAACAAAAAGTTCGTTCAACCATTTGTGATGTCGAACAAAACGGCGACTCTACTGGGGACTACTTTCTCCTCCAACGAGAAGGCGGTGACGCAATCTGATGACAACTTGCTGGGATCTTCCTAGGAGATGCTGGTTGTACTCTTCGACCAACAAGCTTTTAAAGATCTTCTTTCTGATAAGAATTCGAATCCTTGGAAGCGGTTCGTAAAACCGAAGAACACTCAACGTGTCTGGAGGCCCAAGGCAGATGCGATGAGATACATAATGGAAGGAACTGCAATCCATAACCCCCTCAACACCGAAGCCTCGAAGAAGATCTCGGCTGCTATAGTCATATTTCCTCGCTCGATTTCCACCCTAGTAAAGTATGGCAAGGAAGACGGTATCTCTATGGCGGGCCTGTCGAAGGCACAATGTCGAAGGAAGTGTGCGCCGGTTCAACCCCTCACGACGGGAGCATTGCCGACGAGAAGATCCGTCTTTGACAGAATCACCTTCCCATCATGCGAACCTCCATTGGATTCTGAATACTATGCACCAACTGGGAGTAGTAGGAAGAAATCCAAAGCAGTACGTGCCTCATGCAATAAATGTACCACGCCTATGACCGACCAAAGGCCCGTGTTGACAGTCACACGCGCTGTCGATGGAAAGTTATACAACACTGGTCCCCGTGCTCCGATGCCTCGACCAGTTGAACCCCTCTGTCACTTGAGCACTCATGTGCATGATGCAAGCCAGGGATACATCCTGTAGAGAGAGACTCGTGCGAGCAGCATTCCTACATGCATGATAGGAGTCTGCCTCGCCAGACCCTCTCTGATCGACGACGCAAGGTATGTCTAAATCAAGGCATCCTTGTACTCAGATTACCATCAATCGATGTTGTCTACAGGCGGCTGTAATACCACCAAGGAGGCGCTTCGTCTTTCAAAGACTTCAACCTATGTCGACTGCACGTAAGAGACTCAACAGGGGGTCGGGGAGCAAGAGAGAAGATAAACTCTGGGTCGTCACGTGCAACGTGGCATAGGGTTCTAAAACTCTCAAGAAGTCATCCAAGTATCCTTTCGTATCGGCTACCAAGCCTAAGAAGTGGCCCGAGAGTAGCAAGGCAAAGGTACCCAGCATAGGTGTGTTCCAAGGCACATGTTCCAAATCTCCGTTGGGTTCCACGTCAGATGTTGTGGGTAGCCAACCTACCACTATGTATGACAACGCCGCGTTCCAATCTGAGGAGGAGCCCTATGATACGGATGCCTCCACAGGTGCAGCTAGCCACCAGACTAGGGTAGCAACTGTAATGAGTCTGAGGAAGACCGCAACCACCCAGTCTATCCTCGGGACGACGAGGCTAGGACATCTGAGCCAGAGAGCGAAGGATCTACTATCCCTTCCACCCGTCTACACACAAGGTCCATATTTATGGCCGAGGGTAATGAGACGGACAATAGCGAAGCACCTGACCAGCTGAAACACATCGAAGCTCTCGAGACGAGCCTAGATACGTTAAATGCTACAATGAAGACTTTTATCTTCTCTCATGCTGGAGATCAAGGAGAATTTTGTACCTACTACCTCCACACCGGCTCTTGGTCCAGCAACCAATGATGGATCCAACAAACTGCCCGCCGTCCATCAGACGGGACCATCGTCGTCTACTCCATCGACTACAGGCCCGGTAATGTCAACCGAGATACAGCAGGCCATCAAGGAACTATATGCTTTCTACGATGCCAAAGAGAAGCAAGCAGTACTCCGCAAGATGGGGATTCGGCAGCCATATCCTGCTGAGTAGGACAATGTAGTTTATCCTCCCAAGTGCAATCTGCAGACGCTCATGTTGTACGAGGGAAAGGAGTCTCCTCGATTATACTTGAGGTACTTTGCTGCAGTGACAGGGCACCTGTCGAAGGACGATCCCTCCTTACCAATATCTTCATAGGAGCTCTACAGAGGTAGATTATGAATGGTTCTGCAGCCTTCCGGACGACTGTATTTCATCATTCGAGGACCTAAAGAATCTATTCGTAGATCGATTCTATGAAGGAGGGATGGACATGACAATGTCAACTCTCATGGAGGTCGTCCAGATAGAGAAGGAGCTTGTCTGCGCATACATTGAGCGCTTCCATCAGGTAGCCTTAAGGCTACCGCCTACTAAACCCGAGCCCATGCTCATGGACTCGTGCCGCAAGAACATGTTGTCCACGATAAAATTGTGGATAGTTCTCCTTGCACAGAGTGGACGCCTTTCATTATAGAGGAAAATGTGGAACAAAGGAAAGCCCAGGATGAACAGGTCCTGGGATTGAACTTTCCTTCTCTCGAAGACAATGGGAGACGTTCATCTAGCAACAATCCTAAGGATGAAAAAGGCAAGCAAGCCATGACCGTCAACATCTCCAAAGGTTCGATAACCATGAACCCCAAGTCTACAGAAGCACAGAAGCCGAGGGAGATCTACTCCTTCAATGACGAGGATACGCTAGAACTTTTCAATATGCTGACGAAGAGTGGCAAGCTGTCTCTCCCAACACCAAGGCGTCCCGACGAAGTGGAGAAGGTGGACAATCCTAAATACTGGCATTATCATCAGTATGTCCACCATTCGACATGAGATTGCTACGTGTTGAAAGGACAGATTCAGTGCCTCATCGACGCCAAAGTCATATCACTTGACTACAAAGAAAAGACTGTCACGGCCAACATGTTTACTCTCCAGTTTGAAAGTTTTCCAACCACGGAGGCACAGGAAAGGGTCGTCCCCATCCCGAGGGTGACAATAGAAGTAGTCAAACTTCCACCAGCGCATGACAACGCTCAAGGGCTCATCCTGTTCTCCACACCATGAGGCATGGTCATGTAGGTCCACCCGACCCTACTTTCGACATGATGGCACCCATAATCCCTTCTGTCAAAGGGAAGAAGGTCAGGACATATTGCATGGTCTTGGCTTCGACCGATGACACCTTGGTAACCACTCGCTCGGTGCAGCGGCAAGAGGAGAACCAGGCTCCAAAAGAGGCAGTGCCTCCACCAACTACAGTACATGTTCCTGATGTATCAGAGGCAGGCTCGTCTCAGACTCCTGCCGTAGATAGGCAGAAGAAAAGGAGGTTCGCTTTGACAAGCCGTTCAGAAAAGACTCGACAATAGGGCCTATCAAACCCTTCAACTTCGACATACTGGCGCAGCTAGCCAATACCCCGGCTAGATTGTCACTTTTCGAGGTCCTCCGTCTCTTCAAAGAGACCAGGGATGTGCTCAACAAAGCCTTGTAGAACTTCGAGTCCTTCCTCACTCCGGTGTGACCACCAAAGGAAGACCTTGGGGCCTGCCCACGTTGCCACAGCATGGTCGAAGTGATTCCCAGTGTCACCTTCACCTAATAAGACATGCTGCTGAAGAACAGCCGGCATAATAGGCCTCTATACTATACAGGGTATGTCAATGCTATTAAAGTCGATTGTATCCACATCGACCCGGGCTCCTCTCTCAGCATCATCCCAAGGAGTCTGCTCCAAACTCTAGGGATTCTGATGCATCGGCTGACTGCATCAAACACAACAATCAGCGGCTTTAACATGGAAAAAGCGAGCCTCTGGGCAAAATTCGCTTGAGTGCCAAATCAGCGATCTCCACACCGAAGTGACTTGTTAGGTCATCGACGCTGACATAAATTACAACATGCTATTGGGACGACCATGGATCCATGAGTACATGATCATTCCTTCCATCCTCTATCAGCGTATAAAGTACGTGGCCAGCGATGGGACTATCAAGACAAAGTTCGCTGACATCGACCCATTCTGGGGACTTGAAGCCTACTGTACGGATGCTGATCTATACAAGTCAGTCCCTTGGGACGATGAGGGCAATGATGCTGATGACGAGGCAGAGACGGCCTCTGCAAGTGCAGCTAGTGCCGAACAACCGCTAAAGGTTCGACTGAAGGGAAGACCCCCCAAGGTGTCTGTACCTCTCGTCGTTAAGCTCCCAGGCAGAGCACCACCTTTGCCCTTAGTAATGTCAGATGATGGACAGGAGCCTATACGAATAAGGCTACCTCGGAGGTCCCTAAAGCCAACCATGAAGGCGCAGGAGCCTCTGACTGTGACCCCTTTGGTTATCAAACTAAAAGGGAAGTGTCCTCCTCCTCCTCCCTCGACAGCCCTAGTCCTCACCGATGAGGAGCTGGGAGACTACATTTGTGCCAACACGGAAGCGCACTCTTTTGATGATGTAATCCCCCGGGATAAAATCTCTTATTTTTTTAATAGAAAGTTGTCTTCGAATTACTCTTGTGCATATTGGAATACTAGATATTTCCTAGACAACTCTCTATGTAAGCTGCAAACGCAAGTGACAACCGCTAACCATGCGAGCCAAGTTGTCCCCTTCCGGGGTGCCTACTTTTTTGTTCTAGCAAGGAAAAAAGAAGAGGAACCCATCATCTTTGGTCGAGTGGAGCATCCTCAGCGACTAGCTCCCGAAGATCATAAATTCGACAGTGGCAAGATGCAGCTCTACCGTTACGCTACTCAGGCCAAACACCTCATATAGAAGATGGATTATGACCTGAACAGCAATAAGGTTTCAATTATGGTAAAGGTCAGCGCCTTTCCTTATGAATTCGAGTTCCAAAGGGAAAGGCCCAAAACTATTACCAGCGCACCCGTCGGGGGTTGGGTTATATTACGCCCTTCCACTTCAGAAGGCTCAGAGACAGAAGTCATGATGCACTCACACTCTTCTGACTCCTCAACCTGGGACTCCGATACCAGTACCGGCCAGGTCTTCAATAGGATGCTGTCAGCTAACATGGCCTTTGCAAGCCCTCCAATCGAAGACGAAGACCAGGCGGTCGAGTACTTCGAAGATGAACCTTGGGCTCAATGCCTGGGGTCTCAATGGGAATGGTGCTTCGAACAGCACGAACCTCCCACAAAAGATGAAGTCATCCAGGTCGAATTGGGAAACGAGGCCTCCTCTAAGCCCATCTTCATCAGCAAGAGTCTGACAGAAGAAGACAAGCAATCTATGATACAGCTTATTCGAGAATACATCGACGTCTTTGCCAGGAGCTACGAGGATATGCCTTGTCTAGACCCGTAGGTTGCCATGCATTACCTCAATATCTTGCCTGACGTCAAGCCTATTAAGCAACAACAGCGTCGGTTTCGCCCAAACATCATGGATGCTATCGAGGAAGAAGTCGACAAAATCATCGATAGTGGCTTCATCCGTGAAGAGCAACATCCAAATTGGGTGGCAAACGTCATCCCGGTCACCAAGAAGAATGAAAAGATACGAATTTCCATAGACTTCAGGGATCTTAATTTAGCTTGTCCTAAGAACGAATTTCCCCTTCCGATCACTGATGTCATGATTGACAACACTTGTGGTCTCGAGCGTATGTCCTTCAAGGATGGCTACTCCGGCTACAACCAGATCAAGATGCTCCCCAAAGACGAGAAGCATACAGCATTACGGACTCCAAAAGGGGTGTAATGTTATACGGTAATACCCTTTGTATTGAAAAATACGGGAGCAACAAACTAGAGGGCTATGAGCATGATATTCTACAAGAATCTTCGAAAGATGGTGGAGTGTTATGTCGATGACATTGTCGTTAAGAACAAGGATAAGTCCAACCACTTAGATGACCTATGGACGGTGTTCGATATAATGCGACTGCATCAACTGAAGATGAATCTGACCAAGTCCTTCCTAGGCGTTTCCAGCGGCAAGTTCTTGGGCTTTATCATCACAGCAAAGGGGATTCACATCGATCCAGAGAAGACTAAGGCAATTCTGGACATGGCTCCTCCAAGAAATCTCCGAGAGCTTCGAGTATTTCAAGGGTTCTTGGCGTATATCAAAAGATTCATAGAAAATCTTTCCGGTAAATGTCAACCCTTCACCAAGTTAATGAAGAAAGGAGTCTCCTTTGAATGGACCGAAGAATGCCAACATGCATTCGACGATATCAAAAAGTACCTCACCAGTCCTCCCGTACTAGTAGCACCAGTCGTAGGAAAGCCCTTTCTACTATACGTCTGAGCTATGGACCATTCTCTTGGTGCCTTACTAACCCAAAAGAACAGTGAAGGCCATGAGTAGGCGATATACTATCTCAGCCAAGCCATGGTTGGAGCCGAACATTGGTATAATCCAGTTGAGAAAGAGTGCCTTGCCCTTCTCTTTGCCATCCAGAAGACGCGACACTATATGACCGGACAGACAATCCATGTCGTGTCCAGGATCAATTCAGAGTCCTCATGACCAAGCCAGGGGCATTAAACTTACGATTAGCCATGTGGGCAATCCTTCTGACTCCTTATGATATGGTGTTCGTCCCGCAAAAGGCAGCCAAAGGCCAAGCGCTAGTAGATTTCTTGGTAGTACGTCTTGTGCCAGAGACATCAAGACTCTATGAAGAAATCTTCGACGAAGTTCTGGAGTCCAATATAGTCTCAGATAAATTGGTTTGGTGCATATTCTTTAATGCAGCCTTGAGAACAAGACCAAAGGGTGATATCGTCGCGGGATCGTCCTCATTACTTCCGACAGTCTGGTTATCAATCGTGCTATTCCCTCATGGAGTCATGCACCAACAATCCTGCGGAATATAACGCTCTCATCATTGGGCTCCAACTTGCTAAACAGCTGGGGGTTGACTATATCGAGGCCTTTGGAGACTCGAAATTAATTATCAGCCAGGTTCGAGGGCAGTACGAGGTTCAACATGAAGACCTGATCCTCTACCACCGGGGGGCGATCGACATCTTCTCCACCTTCACAGGGTTCTTTATAGAACATGTGTCATGCCTGCAAAACTTGGAGGCCGACACACTAGTTGGTCTCGCTACTTCGTTGGCTGTCCCCGTTGGGTCCCATACACCGTTACAGTGATGGGACGAGAGCTAGTCTGTCCAAAGAACGCTATATGCATATGTCAAAGCTAATCGCTACAAGTAGATACTGATACTCGAGATTGGCAATTCCCATTCATAGACTACACAGTCTATGGGATCCTGCCTGAAGACCCGAAGGAACCAGCTTCCGTTAGAAGACGCTCACTCTGATTCTTCTATGGCACAGCTACCAAAATGTTGTATCGTCGTTCATATGACGGACTCCTCCTACGGTGTTTGTCTCAGACATAGGCACAAGAGGCACTCTGAGAGGCGCATGATGGGACCTGCTGAGCCCATCATCCTGGTCCCAAGCTACAAGACCGACTGCACCGTATGGGCTATTATTGGCACACCATGATAGCAGACATCATAGAATATACAAAGGAGTATCGGGCATGTCAGTTTTATGCTGACTTCATCCACTAACCATCGGAATATCTACAACCCACGGTGGCCTCTTGGCCATTCGAGGCATAGAAAATGGACATCGTTGGGCCGATCAGCCTGCCCTCCTCCAAAGGACACCGGTTCATACTCACCATTACGGACTATTTCTCTAAATGGGCAGAAGCAGTACCGTTGATATAAGTGAAAACCTTTAACGTAATCAGCTTTATCAAGCACCACGTCATCTACCGCTTTGGAGTTCCTATAAGGATTGCCTACGATAATGGCCCCAGTTTGTAAGCCATGCATTCCAAATGTTTTGCGACAAGAATCAGATTCAGAATATGGCATTAACGGCTTACAACCCTGCAGCTAATGGACTAGCCGAGGCATTCAACAAAACCATCGTCAAGCTGCTCAAGAAAGTCGTCTCTTCTAACAAACGCGACTAGAATAAAAAGTTAGGCGAATGTCTATGGGCTTACCGTACGACCGTTCGTAAACCCACGGGCAGCACACCATTCTCCCTTGTCTATGGGAGTGAGGTAGTCCTCCCCCTGGAGATCCAAATCTCGTCCTTACAGGTAGCTATCACTAACCAGCTAACTGACGAAGACAACCAGCATCGGCGGCTACAAGAGTTAGAGGTGCTGGACGAAAAATGCATGCTAGTACAACAAAGAATCGAGCTTTATCAGGCTCGTATTTTTGGTGCCTTTAACAAAAAGGTACGGAAAAGAACATTCCAAGTGGTCGACCTCATCTTGGCAGTCCGAAGACCGATGGTGATGACTCACAAAATGGCAAAGAAGTCTGAGCCCAAGTGGAAGGGGCCGTTCGTTATAGAGACGGTCTACTCTAATGGTTATTACCAGCTGGCAAAACCTAATGGCGACTTGCTAATGATGCCCATCAACGATAAGTTCATGAAGAAGTATTACGCCTGAAGACAGAACTGGCATAGGCTCCCACATCCCCTAAGGGTGTCTATGGGTTCTGGTAAGAGGATTCCTCTCTTCTATATTTCTTACTCAAGTAGATGAAGCACTTCATGTCCATATTACCTCTGGATTGCTCCTCTACACCCAAAATTATAAATACCATGTCCATATTATCTCTGAGTAGTTGCCCTCTCCTTGATTGATCCTATGATTATCATGGATATCTAGAAAACAGTTCACGTTCATACTACCTCTGAATTGTTGTTCTACATCCTAGCAAAGATTATGCCTGCCACATTCATATTACCTCTGGTTAGGCATGTCTTCCGTGATTACCCCTTGTCATAGTCATCAAGGGCCAGGCAACCTTTCACCTGGGCTTGTTAAATAAGGAGGCAAAAAAGTCCTTATACAGAAGCATGTGGCTAGAAAGACCTGTTACAGACTCTTCGTAGTTACATACACTGGAGGCATTTAATGCTGAAGCATAAGCACAACGTCAGCCTGGCAACAGAGGTGAGGGACATTTCACCTACAAAGAGCCACGTATTCATGCTAATGTTCAAACTACCCCGAGCTTGACCCAAGCTCGGGACACTTTAAAGGGGGTTTTGTACAAGCATAAAAATCTCAGCTGACAATATTCCTCCACCACAGCACAAATAATATAAATGTGCAAACAAAGTGTTAGAAAGACAAAACAGAAGATATAGAGGAAAGTTCTTTTATTATCACGTCTACAATGGTCTAGTACAGATTCATCAAGGTTACATATAAAAGGCCAACCCTATTCTTCTATAAAGAATCGATTATCGATTCAGCAAAGCCTAGAGGAGTCTACAAGGGGTTTAACCTTCATCAAAGAGAAGTCCCCCTTCTTCTCAGTACGTATACTAGAAGATTGATCTCCATTGAAAATGTGTTCTGACTTTCTTGTGGGCATAACCCTCCAAAATTGCATCAGCTACTCGACTGAAGCGAGCAACTTCCTGAAGTAGCAATTGGCCCGGGTTTCCAGAAGGCGCAGAAGGTCAAAAAGCCCAGAATAGGCAGGGCAAAGCACAACATGTGGCTCTCCGGGTTAGCCATCCACCCACAAGCAAGGCCGTCAGGACCTCGAAGACCTCCAAGGCGTCGCCCAGGTTCGAACTCCTTCTGAGAAGCGTTCCAACACGTTCCGAGGCTCATCAACAGTTTTTCTACGAAGGCATAGCTCCTTTGAACGAAGGAATCCTCAACTAAAATCTGACTTAGGCAAGGCCAACCGCCGCTCGAAGCTAAATTTGGATCCAGCATGGTATTGAAGGACAAGAAGAGGAAGAAGACGTGACACTTCAGAAGAAACTCTTCCTTTATATAGGGCGGGAGTGGTCCAAAACGCAGGCCACATGGCCGACGGTAAAAGTTCCCATATTAATAGGATGAACCTAGGACTCAGCACGATGAACCTCATGAAATAAAGTTCATTTGAGTAAGTCCTAGACTATCCTAGGACCACTTGAAATTCCCCAAGTAACGGTGGCAATTAAGAGGAAGTTGTTCATTAAGGAGCGGTCATTCATTTCCTTTAAAAGAAGACTTCAAAGCCAATGCCTTTAATCACAGGCGCAACTACATTCCTGCGCCAATCTCAGGCGCAGACTGGTAATATTTTCATACCACCTCAACTCCAACGGCGCAACACTCTACTCCGACCCAGAAGCTCAACTACCTTTCGTCAGAGACTTGGGAGATACCATTGCATCCAACATAAGTCCGTATGCCGCTCCAAAAGCACAGTAACCTCGTCAACCTAAAGTACAAGCCTACTCATCATCCTAAATCACAGTGACTTCGTCGCTCGAAATAGAGCCTTCTCATCTCTTATGCCCACAGAGGCTCCGTTGTCTCCAGAAGAACAGTCTACTCGTCGCCCCAGAAGCGCAGCAGTACTTAGACCTTGCCAGAGGTACAGGAAGCATTATTCCACCTAGTCGGTTTGCTTAAACCGACTCTCTCGAAGATAAGATTGAGATTAATCATGATTGATATCTTATAAAACTGATTTAAATCTTAGACGAGGATCAATCAGAATCCAAATCTGAGATGAAATAACAAGATTTACTCGGCTGCATCCGAACGAGCAAATTGGCACACGCCACGTGTCTCCTTCTTCGGTTATTTTAACAACCACCAGAGATCTCGATTGAAGGAAATCTCAATATCCGCCATGTGTCAGCACGGCAGAAGCCCGTACCATGCAATGACGGCAGATTCTTTCATATCTCAAAACCCTAATGCACATCGCATATGTGCTCTCTTCTCCTATATATAGGAGTTTTCCTTCAACAAAGGAGAGACCACCGAATATCAAATCTCCAACTCCAGGCATCCTCTTGATCGGCAACCCTAAAGTTCCATCAAAGGCATCATAAAGTCGGAGCAAGATCAACACATCGTCAGATCGTAAACGGAGTAAAGAAGCCGTTGTAGTGCTCGATCACTACCGTCATACTTTTCCAGAAACTCTTCCCCTTGTACTTAGAATATCCTGTTTATGAATTCCTTCTCTGTACATAGGTCTTCCCCTTATACTTAGAATATCCTGTTTAGGACTTCCTTCTCTGTACACAGGTCTTCCCCTTGTACTTAGAATATCCTGTTTAGGACTTCTTTCTCTGTACACAGGGCTTTTTACATTCAATAAACAAAATGTTCATTCAACCTTTTGTGATGTCGAACAGGAAGGTCCCTACGTTATAAGCAAAGTTTTCTCAAATAGAGCTTATCAACTGTCTGGTATGGATGGCCGAATCGCTATGATGCCTATTAACGAAAAATTCCTGAAGAAATACCATGTTTGAAAGTGTGTACTATGTTTTCTAACAAATATTGTATATACTTCAAATCTTTGAATCCCAAGTGGAGTCTATCCAGAGTGACAACATCATCTACTCCATCATTGCAAACATCATCTTTTGAAACCTAGCTGTTTTAAAAGATATCTTATTCCTGAGTCCCAGTTGGCTCAAGGATAATCAATAGTTGTATGAATTCACGTCAACATTACCTATGAATTCTGCTATCTACATTAACGACTCATTACGTCCACATTACCTCTAATGATGCCATCTTCGAAATAATAATATTGTGAGTTATATTATATCATGTCCACATTACCTCTGAACAGATATAATAAGTATTGTTATCTTTAAGAAATATGTCATGTCCAGCACTTCTGAACATACTTCTTATTCCTATCTATTACTTGTGTCTTAAACAGACACGCAATAAGTAATAGAGCCATAAAAAGTTTATCAATATTTTCATTCCAATGATGTGTAAAACATCAAAATTGTACGTTCTGCAAAACAAAAAAAATTGTCACAATTGGATAGCTTCATTTGGGAGGCTGAGTGCTAAGTTCAACTATCATTCTCTTCAGAGCATCAGCCCTCTTTGTTCTAGAATCAAGCACCCTTTGCCTGGCCAAGGCCCTTCCAGATTCTAGATCAAACGGTTGCAGGGAGTTAACTCGGCATTCAATTTTTGCAGCCTGAACTCGAACAAATTCCTTTTGCTGCCTTCTTAGATCATCCATACGCCTTGCAGCAACTTGATACATTTCAAGTACTTCTTCTTCGCGTCTCCTGGCTGCTCTGAGTGCTTCGCAAAGTCTGGTCATCTCACCTTCTAATTCCTGAAGATGAGCTTGGTATTAAGTCACTTCCTTTTCTTTCTCTGCAGCTTTAGCCTTATGACGCTTAACAGAAGAAGTGGTTTCGATAATGCTAGCATCTAACTCTATAGATTGTATTAAGAAGACAACTATAGAATCTTCTAAGGCTGCTTGTCATGCTGTAGACTCGCGAGCCATCACTTTACACTCAGCATCTCTGATCCGTTGGATATTGCCTCTTGTCAGATCTTGGTGAGATTTGATAGGATCTTCGAGCGCATCCAAGATGTGCTCTAAGAAGTTAACCCTCTCCAGATCGCCAATATTGCTGATGGCTTCAACGATAAAGGAGGAAGATTCTTAGTTCCATGAAGTAGGGGAACGCAGAAAACCTCCATTCTGAACCCATATTCAATATTTTTTGGCAGTCAGCGAGAGATTTCACTTTCCACTGGCATATGGCAAAATATCAGATGAAGTCCCCTCCTACAACATCTAGATCCGGATCCATCAAAATGGGGTTGTGTAATAACAACCAGCCGAACAGATATGTGTACGACATTTCAGTACGGGGTAAATTATCTCGGGTATTAGGATCTGTCATCATAGTATCAGTGAAAGATCGAAGACCCGCATTCAATCAACAAGTCATCGTAGAGAGAATGTCCATCTTATGCCCGAATACTAAATGTACAGCGGCGAATAATACACCGTGATGGATCCTATCAAAAACACTAGCCCCGGGGACCATAAATCGTCGCAGCTACAAGGATAAAAAACCAGCTAGGGTCACTTCTCGAGACATTTGTATTCCACCTTGTCTGACTTAAGTCTCGATGGGAGTGCCAACTGTAAATCCACGCCAATCCTCTGTCAATTCTTTATCAGCATGTCGGGACCTTTCTATCACCTTCTAGATAGTACTATGGTCGAGTGGCTTAAAAAAGCTAGGATCACAATCCAGATGTTTTTGTGCCTTATCTTCATGAATGCGGCCCAAAAATAAATATGCTAACCATTTGGACAAATAGCATGGCCCCTGTGCATGGCACTTGTATAGAACAGTGCAGATCATGAAGTGGCATAACAATTCTTTGAAGACTGCCATCATTCTAGGGTTTTTTACGGCTAGAGCGTCCAATTCTTTATTGGTTGGCACATACTCTTCATACGAGTTTTTACCCATTAGTAGATGAGAAATATACTGCATCTCATGAAGAGCGAAGCCTATCTCTCCGTGAGGGGTCACAAAAGTGCCCATTCTACTGTTGTATCTCTCCGCTAAGGCTAAAAACAAGTTAGAATTGGTGCAGATTCCACAGGGAGTAGTACAAATTGGCTCATAAAGCTCCAAACCCAGCAGTTCATCTTTAAAGTTGTTCAGAGCCCAGATCGAAAAATGATTCCAATATTTGTTCTCTGGATTTATCAGACATGTTAGCCGTATATTCTTATATATCTGGATACCTCTCTTCAGCCTTGGCAAACAGGTTCGCGAAGAAGGGAATTCTAACTGGGATCAGTAGAGATAAATCCTCATGAGGAACACAACTTGGTTTTAGGCCCCTCAAATGAATATTGCTTCTCTCTGATGAGCTATAGAATATATCCTTATTTTGGGGACCTAGTCTATGGCATATCTTCCCCACTCTGGCCTGCAGAAAAGGAGTTAGGTCCCAGACCATGTTACGATGGGAGCTGGCATGAGCATAACGGGATAATGACAGATGTCTCGTCATGTCAGTGAGATGAATCAATCTATTCCCGCTTTGATATACTCTATTTTCTCATTTTGCCTTAGGTTGGCAGTCTTTCTTGATGGCGTCGCCAAAAAAGAAAGCCGGCTTCTTATGGGAAACCTGATCTAAGCTTATGAGGGGTTTACCATTTATCAAGCATAATAGCGTCTTGTCATCCTGAGATCTTAACACAGCTCTCCGGGTCTCAAGTTAATCATATTGAGAAAAGAGGGCATGGGACTGGACTTCCTGGCATAAACGAGTTCACCATTTATCAGGCATAATAGGCTCTTATCATCCTGAGACCTTAACACAGCTCTCCGGGTCTCAAGCAAATCATACTGAGGAAAGGGGACATGGGACATATCACGACCCGCACTCGGGATAAGGTTATGAGTGCGTAACAGCACCCAGCCTATGACGCAGAAACGACATAAAATATTGTAGGTCTGCTAATCTAACAATAGTATATATAACATGTCATCTTCGCACGGAGGATATAATATGGAAACATATAACTCAATCACAATCTAGAAGGAAGAGTTTAAGTCACGAATATAGATATATATATATGCATCACAGAGTGCAATATCCAGCTCAACAGAGAGAGAGAGAGAGTCACAAATAATATGGTTATACAATCTCAAAATAATATCACAAACATAAGTAGCAAGTTGGAGACAAAGTCAAGTCAAAACCTACTCTAACTGAGCTATAGCTAAAGTCTCCTCAGCCGGGGCTAATCCCTGCTGAACTAGGGTCTCCAAGTCAATACCCATTACGTCATATAGACCGTAGTAAGTACAGCAGTCCTCCTTACCATCATCTGTAATATTTTATCAACATATCCAGTCAGGATGGAACGAGCACAATCAACTAACAACATTTCACAAGATAGGATAAAAGCTACAAGACTGTAAATAGAGAGTATATACAAGAAATTATAAATGTATATGTAAGTATCATGGCAAGGTAAGCTATAAATCTAGAGCTATAACAAGGCAAGTAAAACAGATCATGGCATGTACAAGAATCAAGAATCATCTATCTAGGTGTGTGAATACTAGCTTCGGTGTATGGTCGGCTTGGATCAGAGCAAGGTCTAATGATCTAGACAATTATATGTGAAGTATAGGATTGGCATTCACATGGTCTATAAGAAATAAACAAGGTGGATAATGACCACTCATCTACGCTAATACTTCCCGCCCCCGACTGGTAGAGTCGATCCAAACAAGACACGTTACGACACGGGATTCTACGAGAAGGGAGCAAGTCTTCTCGAGAATCGATGTCTATATATTGCACAAGAACTACAGGGGGCTGGCATAAGATATACCAAGACAACAAGGAATAACATCTCATATCGGGATCCATAAATACCAATCCGTGTGACCAATGTGTCAAGAACAAGTATACTAAGAACATGAAGTATAACAGTTATCATAAATTGGAAAAAGTTATCAGAGAATGTACTCGCCTGAGATATGATGGAAAATGTCAACTAAGTCCAATACAGTACCTCGAGGACCTAAAGATGGAATGTTGTATCAATATAATGTTCTAGAAGTAAAAGGAAGTCAAACTAAGTCAAACTAATTCATACTAAGTCAAACTAAGTCCAACTAGGTCACATGAAGTCAAACTAGGTCAACCTTGGTCAACCCCTAAACCCATCTAGGTCAAACTAGGTCAACAGTTTACTTATAGTTGACTTTTGGTCAACTGGTCAACTCTGATCTACTTCTAGTCCATTCCAGGTCGGGTGTTGACTTTACGTTGACTTTCAATCAAAATGGTCAACCATGGTCAAACTTGACCACAAAGCCTATTTCTAATCTTTACCTACCAAGTTATCCTAATTCTAACCATATCTAACCTTGTTAACCTGATTATTTGAGAATATAGGTAATACCCCTTTACCTTACCTCAGTACATTACCAAGGTAAACTCATTACATTAGCCTCTAACCAATACCCTTGCCTACATTACCCTCACTATATATCCTTCAATACCCTACTAAGGTATTCTAACATCTACCCTAGTATCTTGATACCATACCTCGGTATCTTGATACCTACCTCATTACCTTACCTTAGATAAGGTAAATACCATTTACCTTGTAGGTAAAGGTAAATCTTAGGATACCCACCTTGGTATCCTATGATACCACTCTAACTTAACTCCATCAAACATCCAAACCAAGATACCACTTGGTATCCTATTCTAGACACTAACACACACTTTAACCATAATACCTAGGATACTAACATCTCACAACACTAATATCCTAACATACTAACATATACATAACATATATATATCTAGTATCTTCCCTCCTTAAAACATACATCTAACCACTACTAAAACTAACCAAAACACACACACAAACACACTAGAAATACTCTCTCACACACACCAAACATACATACATGTATGACGCCAAGGGGGAGGGGTTTATGGCTGCTAATAGCAGCCATGAAGCTGCTGAAATCTGCAGCTATTATAAGTTGCTGCTGCTGTTGCAATTTCAGCAGCATAACTGCTGTGCAGTGCCCCTTTGGGGGGCTGCTAGCTGCCGTTGTGGGGGGTTTGCTGTCCTATAACACCCCTCAATACCCTTTCATACCCTCTACAAAACCCCCTTCTAAACACCATCTAATCACTCCAAAATCCCACTCAAAAACCACCCCAAAAACACTCCAAAAACAACCACACTCCAACCCACTTCTCACAACCACTCTCCACACTATCAACCAAACACTCAAGCACAACCACCAATTAGATAGATATGATTTTCCCACTCTCTCAACACCTAGCAAACACCACCACACACCCACACACATATCAAATATATATAGAAATACCCAAAATAGTCCACTATTTAATAATGTGAAATTTGACACATTGATACATACAAATATGAGAGATAGGCCTAAAATACATGGCCAAACTTGTAGGGTACATAATGTAAACCATAAGGATCTATCCTACCATGATTAAACTACGCTCTAATCAATCTAAAACTGAAATTAGACATCAACATGTCCTCTTTGGCATTTTCACAAGAACTTTGTGTGTCCTCTTTAGAATCTCTCCATGGGACACACCTATATTCGTGCAAACATCAAAAGAGGACTCTAATGAGCCTCTAAAACATTCTAAATGGTAAATCTATCATGTGGGATGGGTTCCTATGGATCAAAACCATAAATATTATATAAAATGACAAGAGGGAGAGAAATCTACCAATTGGGAGTTAATTCCCAATGAAAACTCCAAAGGACACGGAGCGACATGGACTCTTCTTCCAAATGGACACCCCTCCTTGCTTTTACTCCATAAACACTTGTAGCTCCTTCTCCTTGCAAGAAAGGGAGAGAGTTTGGTGGAGAAAATAGAAGTTTTGGTGGATGAATTTATGAGATTTGCTCTCAAGTTTTGGGAGGAACCCTAAAATAGATAGGAGGCTAAAAATGAAGATGAAAGAGATGGAGAAGACCTACCTCTCTTGGATTGACCCTTATGACTAGGGTTAGCCATGTGGAAATGTCCATGTTGTCCCTCTTTAGGTCTTCTTTGGCTAATTTAAATAATGCAAGAGGTTGGGGTCAAAAAGGTCAAGTTTAAGTCATTAATCTAACTATTCTAATCAAGTGAGATTTGACTAATTACACTAACATAAATAGTAGGATTTATGGGCCATGGCTAACTAATCTTTGGGTCCCGACTAGAGTCTAAACTACCCGGGTCACTAACTTAAGTCGAAATGAGACGAAACTCAAACCCGACTAACAAATCCCCAAAAACACAATATATGATAAATAAATATTAACAAATATTCTAATATTGAAAAATGACAATTTTACCCTTATTTTGAAAAACTGGTAGTGACAAGTCTACCCCCCTTAAAATAATTTTGTCATCGAAATTGAAGGCGAAACTATCACAGCAAACAAAAACAGAACAAGAAAAAACTTCTTCCCCAAGGCTCGAATAGATAAGGAAATCGCTCTCGCATGTCGTCCTCTCTCTCCCAGGTAGATTCACCTGGAGAGTGATGCCTCTATGCGACTCAAACCAAAGGAATGACCTGGTTCCGGAGCACCTTCTCCTTTTGGTCCAAGATCTCAACCGGCTGCTCTGGATAACTGAGAGTCGGTCCTACCTCGATCTCGGAGTGGTCCAAAACGTGACTGGGATCTGTCACGTACCATCTCAGTTGCAATATGTGGATTACGTTGTGCACTCCCTCTAGTACAGGCGGTAACACCAGTCGGTATGCCACTGCACCAACCCTCTCCAAGATACGGAAAGGTCCGATGAATCGCGGACTAAGCTTCCCGCCTCCACCAAAGCGAATCGTGCCCCGCGTCGGAGAAATCCGCAGAAACACGAGATCACCCACCTACAAAAAAACACAAATCTTAAAGCTTGATCTAAAACAATCACAATCAAACTCAAGCAATAGAAAAATCTAAACTATACCTCAAACTCCAAAGGTCTCCGGTGGCTATCAGCCCAATGCCGCTGCCTATCCTGTGCCACCCGAAGTCTATCTCTGATAACTCTGACCTTCTCCGCTGCATCCATAACCATCTCAGGGCCAAGCAAAGCCCTCTCGCCGACATCATCCCAAGACAAGGGAGTACGACACCTCCATCCGTATAGAGCCTTAAATGTTTACATCTTTATATTGGCTTGGTAGCTATTGTTGTAAGCAAACTCTACCAAGTGGAGATGGTCCTCCCAAGATCTCGAAGTCCAGAACACAAGTATGAAGCATATCCTCGAGAGTCTGAATAGTCCTCTCTGACTGCCCGTCTGTCTAGGGGTGGTATGCGGTACTGAACTTGAGCCGGGTGCCCAAGCTAAGATGCAAACTTCTCTAAAAGTGGAAAGTGAATCGACTATCCCGATCTAAGACTATACTCACTGGAATCCCGTGAAATCGGACTATCTGTCGTACATACATCTCCGCCAGCTTCTCCGTAGACAAACCCACTCTGAAAGGCAAAAAGTAGGTCGATTTGGTCAATCGATCAACAATGACCCAAATTGCATCTTTTCCTCCTGGAGAACGTGAAAGTCCAGACACAAAGTCTATAGTGATATGCTCCTACTTCTACTCAGGAATGGGTAGTGGCTGTAGCAGACCACTTGGCCTCTGTCTCTCGGCTTTCACCTGCTGGCACACCAAGCACCTCAAGCTTCATGCCATACCACCAAACGTGTTGTCTCTAGTCTCTGTACATCTTGTTGGCACCAGGATGCATAGGATACTGAGAACGATGTGCCTCCTGAAGAACCTCCTCCCGAAGCTCTCCACTCGTCATGTATAGTCTGGCACCATGTCTCAACGAACCAATTTCTATACTAGAGAAATCGTTGAGCAAACCTGCATGCACCTGCTCCATGAGGCTCATCATCATACTGTGCTGATCTGAGTCTGTCCATCAGCTCAGACTGAATCTGAAGGCTCCACATCTAAACCTCTATGCTCGGAACAATTACCTCGATACCCAAACTATCCAAATCGACCAAAAGATGACGATCTACCGACAAATACATAACGACTGGATACCTGCTCAAGGCATCAGCAACTACGTTGGCCATCCCCGGATGATACTGCAATGAGATATTGAAGTCCTTCATCAGCTCAAGCCACCTCCTCTGCTGCATGTTCAACTCCTTCTGAATGAAAATGTACTTCAAGCTCTTGTGATATGTAAAGATCTCAACACGCTCTCTGTACAAGTAATACTTCCACAACTTTAATGCAAAGATAACAGCTGCTAACTCCAGATCATGGGTAGTGTAGTTCTTTTTATGAGGACGTAACTTCCTGGATGCATAGGCAATCACCTTCCCGTGCTGCTGAAGAACGCAACCCAAACCTTTTCCAGAAGCGTTACTGTAGACAACCTCTTCTTCAGCTCATCGAAGGCAGCCTGATACTACTCATTCCAGACGAACTTCACGTCCTTCTTTGTGAGTCTAGTCATCGGCTCTACAATTCGAGAGAAGTTCTGGACGAACTTTCGATAATAGCCTCCAAACCCAGAAAGCTCCGAATCTCAGCAACTGAACCGGGTGTAGACCAAGACTCTACCGCTGAAACAACATAACCTAGAAACTCCCCTCGGTCCAAGAAGAACTCACACTTCGACAGCTTCCCATACAGCTGCTTCTTTCTCAGAGTCTCTAGGATAATCCGCAGATGGTCCTCGTGCTCCTCAGGCGTCTTCAAGTATTCCAAGATGTCATCTATGAAGACCACCACGAACTTGTCAATGTATTGATGGAATACCTTGTTCGTAAAGTTCATGAACACTGCTGGGGAATTGCTCAACCCAAATGGCATGACGGTGAACTCAACCTGGCCGTACCAAGTTCGAAAAGTAGTCTTCGAAACGTCATCCTGCTTCACCTTCAACTGATGATACCTAGACCGCAAGTCGATCTTCGAGAACACCTTTGTGCCGCTCAACTGATCGAACAAGTCGCCAATCCTCGACAACGGATACTTGTTCTTAACAGTAAGGTTGTTAAGCACTCTGTAATGGATACACATGCGTACCGTACCATCCTTCTTCGATACAAACAGAACTAGCTCATCCCAAGGTGAAGAACTGGATCTGATAAAGCCCTTGTCCTACAGCTCGTTGACTTGCTTCTTCAGCTCTGTCAACTCGCTGTTGTTGACCCTATAGACGTGTTGTGAAATAGGCTCAGCGCCCGGCACCAAGTCTATAGAGAACTCAACATCTCTGTCCGATGGCATCCCAGACAACTCTTCGAGAAAAATATCCAAGAACTCTGCTATAAATGGATATGACAATTCCTGCCCCGCCAACAAGGTTCCACAGAATCCATCTTCCGGCTCCGCTGCTCTTCTAGCGAACTCAAACTCTGGCTCTCCCGGTGGTCGAAATAAAACTTTGCCTCCTCTATAATCTATACTAGCATGGTGCCTGCTCAACCAATATATACCGAGTACCATATCATAACTCGAAAGTAGCATTACGAGCAAACATGCGCTCAAATCCAGGCCTTCCAGTATAACTCTCCGCCCCTTGCGAATATTAACCAGGATAATGCCTCCTCCGGTCATAATCTTGCAAGTCCTACCCAGATATTCAGCAATAATATTGTGTCTAAGAGAAAAAGAAATAGACACAAAACTGTGTTTAGCACCAGAATCAAACAAAGCTAATACAGGAAAGGAATCGAGTAGAACATAACCTGCAACAACATCTGCCACCGCCTCAGTCCCCTCGGCTGTTAGAGCAAACACTCTGCCCTGAATACCCAGCTGCTGCTGGTGCTGGGAAAACTGCTGCTGCTGAGTCAAACATGGACCCCTCTGCTGTACTGCAGGGTGCCTTCGCCGGTGCCCCCTGAGCTGCCACTGCTCCACGGGCCATCCTACGAGGGTTCGCAGGACAATCTCTCAAGTGATGTCCGGTATCACCGCAATAGAGGCACATACCCAGCCTCTTCCGGCAGACCTCTCAGATATGCCCAGGCCTCTTACAGTAGTTGCACGGTGGAGCATTCTGTATCTACCTCTGCTGATGGTGCTGCACCTGCTGAACTGATGCCCTGGCCTGAACCTGCGGCTGGTGATGCTGAAAAGAACGATGATGAAGCTGAGGGCGTTTAGCAGCCCCTGTGCTGCTAGTAGCCCCCGAGAATAGATCGTGATCCCTCTTGGGCTTCAAGCCGTACTCCCGCTCCATCTTGCGGGCCTCCGCAAGTATCTCGACGTACGTCGCATAGAAAGAAGGGATAAGGATCTTGATATCCCATATCAACCCCTCCCTGAAATGGCTCGCCTTGATCTCCAGGTCATGAACCATATACTCCGCATATCGGCCCAGCCGGCCGAACTCTGTAACGTATTCTTCTACAGACATGCTACCCTGCTGAAGGTTCTGAAACTGCCTTGCTAGGTCAATCTTGTCTGTAGGTAAAAAGAACTTCTCCTTGAAGAGGTCCTTGAACTCGGCCCAGGTATGGCCCTCCCCAGCTAGAGCTGGCTTATTCCTGAACCAGGTGCGAGCGATGTCCAACAACTATAGCCCCACCGCGTCGACCTTCTGATCATATGTTAGGCGAGAATCTCTCATCTGCCGCTCGATGTCTTCAAGCCAGTCGTCAGCATAAACCACGCCCTCAGTCCTACTAAAATCATGAGGCCCCAGCTTCTTGAAGTCTTGAATGTCGTCTGGCCTTGGACGTGCTCCCTGATGTGGAGCCCTCTGCTCCACGGCTGCTAAAGCCAACTGATGGGCATCCTCCATGCCCTGTCACGTCGGTCTGCCTCTGCTGTGCCTCAGACTGGACCCTCTGTGTCTCCAACATCTATTGTAAGAAGGCTAGCATCTGACCCATGTCTGTAGATAGAGGAGGCAAAGGAGGAAGAACATCTATAATAGACGGAGGAGTCTACTGTGTAGGAGGGGAAAGAGTGCCCACGTCAACTGCTGGTATTTTGGCATGAACAGTCGTAGCAACCTCAGGAATAGTCCTCAGAACTGGTGGAGGAGCGCCCCTAAAAGCTACTGCTGACGCTCCGACTGCGACAGAAGTGATTTGATCAGGTCCGCAAGATGTAGCGGGCCTCTCAGTATCTGCAGGCTAAGGATGAAGTGATCTTATCTACACCATCCTGAAGATAGATTCAAGGAAGGAAATCAATATGGCACAAGAAAGATTATATCAAGGAGGACAGTTGGAATGCAAGAATCAATACCAAAAAGGACATTAAAAAGATCAGCAAGTGAAAGTTTTCATATTTTGTGATTGAGTAATCTTAGCCTACAGCCGATCTTAGATATGTACCATAGACTCATAACAGCACTCTAAGTCGAGCGCCACTATGATATCGCACTAATTGCAACTTCTGACCTACATGGGCTACCACTAAAAACGTGTTATGACCCGCACCCGGGATAAGGTTACGAGTGCGTAACAGTGCCCAACCTACGCCACAAAAATGGCGTAGAACGTTGTAGGTCTGCTAATCAAACAATAGTATATATAACCTGTCATCTCCGCACGGAGGATATAATATAGAAATAGATAACTCATTCACAATCTAGCCGAAAGAGTTTAAGGCACGAATATAGATAGATATGAATCACATAGTGCAATATCCAGCTCAACAGAGAGAGATAGAGTCACAAATAATATGGTTATATAATCTCAAAATAATATCACAAACATAAGTAGCAAGCTGGAGACAAAGTCCAGTCAAAACCTACTCTAATTGAGCTATAGCTAAAGTCTCCTCAATCGGGGCTAATCCCTGCTGAACCAGGGTCTCCAAGTCAATAACCACTACATCATGTGGACCGTAGTAAGTACAGCAGTCCTCCTCACCGTCATCTGTAATATTTTGTCAACATATCCAATCAAGATGGAACGAGCACAATCAACTAACAACAATTCACAAGATAGGATAAAAGCTACAAGACTGTAAATTGAGAGTATATACAAGAAATTATGAATGTACATATAAGTATCATGGCAAGGTAAGCTTTGAATCTAGAGCTAGAACAAGGCAAGTAAAACTGATCATGGCATGTACAAGAATCATCTATTTAGGTGTGTGAATACTAGCTTCGGTGTGTGGCTGGCTTGGGTTAGAGCAAGGTCTAATGATCTAGCCAATCATACGTGATGTATAGGATTGACATTCACAAGGTCTATAAGAAATAAACAAGGCGGATAATGACCACACATCTACGCTAATACTCCCCGCCCCCGATTGGTAGAGTGGATCCAAACAAGACACGTTACGACACGGGATTCTACGAGAAAGGAGCAAGTCTTCTCGAGAAACGGTGTCTATATACTGCACAAGAACTACAAGGGGGCTGGCATAAGATATACCAAGACAACAAGAAATATCATCTCGTGTCGGGATCCACGAATATCAATCCGTGTGACCAATGTGTCAAGAACAAGTATATCTACACTAAGAACATGAATTATAGTAGTTATCATAAATTGGAAAAAGTTATCAGAGAATGTACTCGCCTGAGATGTGATAAAAATGTCAACTGAGTCCAATACAGTACCTCGAGGGCCTAAAGATGGAATGTTGTATCAATATAGTGTTATGGAAGTAAAAGCAAGTCAAACTAAGTCAAACTGAGTCATACTAAGTCAAACTAGGTCACATGAAGTCAAACTAGGTCAATCTAGGTTAAAGGTTAACCTACAGTTGACTTTTGGTCAACTGGTCAACCCTGATCAACCCCTAAATCCATCTAGGTCAAACTAGGTCAACAGTTGACTTATAGTTGACTTTTAGTCAACTGGTCAACTCTGGTCAACTCCTAGTCCATTCTAGGTCGGGTGTTGACTTTGCGTTGACTTTCAGTCAAAATGGTCAACCGTGGTCAAACTAGACCACAAAGCCTATTTCTAATCTTTACCTACCAAGTTATCCTAATTCTAACAATATCTAACCGTGTTAACCTCATTACCTGAGAATATAGGTAATACCCCTTTACCTTACCTTAGTACATTACCAAGGTAAACTCATTACCTTAGCATCTAACCAATACCCTTGTCTACTTTACACTCACTCTATATATCCTTCAATACCCTACTAAGTATTCTAACATCTACCCTAGTATCTTGATACCATACCTCGGTATCTTGATACCTACCTCATTACCTTACCTTAGATAAGGTAAATACCATTTACCTTGTAGGTAAAGGTAAATCTTAGGATACCACCTTGGTATCCTAAGATACCACTCTAACTTAACTCCATCAAACATCCTAACCAAGATACCACTTGGTATCCTATTCTAGACACTAACACACACTCTAACCATAATACCTAGGATACTAACATCTCACAACACTAATATCCTAACATACTAACATATACATAAGATATATATATCTAGTATCTTTCCTCCTTAAAACATACATCTAACCACTACTAAAACTAACCGAAACACATACACTAGAAACACTCTCACACACACACACCATACATACGTACATGTATGAAACCAAGGGAGAGGGGTTTATGGCTGCTAATAGCAGCCTTGAAGCTGCTGAAATCAGCAGCTATTATAAGCTGCTACTGCTGTTGCAATTTCAGCAGCATAGCTGCTGTGTAGTCCCCCTTTAGGGGGCTGCTACCTGCCGTTGTGGGGGATATGCTGCCCTATAACCCCCCCTCAATACCCCTTCATACACTCTACAAAACCCCCTTCTAAACACCCTATAATTACTCCGAAATCCCACTCAAAAACCATCCCAAAAATACTCCAAAAATAACCACACTCCAACCCACTTCTCACAACCACTCTCCACACTATCAACCAAACACTCAACCACAACCACCAATTAGATAGACAGATATGATTCCCCCACTCTCTCTACACCTAGCAAATACCACCACACACCCACACACATATCAAATATATATAGAAATGCCCAAAACAATCCACTATTTAATAATGTGAAATTTGACACATTGATATATACAAATATGAGAGATAGGCCTAAGATACATGGCCAAACTTGTAGGGTACCTAATATAAACCATAGGGATCTATCCTAACATGATTAAACTACCCTCTAATCAATCTAAAACTGAAATTAGACATCAACATGTCCTTTTTGGCATTTTCACAAGCACTTGGTGTGTCCTCTTTGGAATCTCTCCATGGGACACACCTATATTCATGTAAATACCAAAAAAGGACTCTAATAAGCCTCTAAAACATTCTAAATGGTGAATCTATCATGTGGGGTGGGTTTCTGTGGATCAAAACCACAAATATGATATAAAATGACAAGATGGAGAGAAATCTACCTATTGGGAGTTGATTCCCAATGAAAACTCCAAAGGACACGGAGCGATACGTACTCTTCTTTCAAATGGACACCCCTCCTTGCTTTGATTCACAAACACATGTAGCTCCTTCTTCTTGCAAGAATGAGAGAGTTTGGTGGAGAAAATAGAAGTTTTGGTGGATGAATTTATGAGATTTGCTCTCAAGTTTTGGAAGGAACCCTAAAATAGAAGGATGCTAAAAATGAAGATGAAAGAGATGGAGAAGACCTACCTCTCTTGGCCGGCCCTTTATGGCTAGGGTTATCCATGTGGAAATGTCCATGTTGCCCCTCTTTAAGTCTCATTTGGCTAATTTAAAGAATATAAGAGGTTGGGGTCAAAAAGGTCAAGTTTAAGTTATTAATCTTCGATTCTAATCAAGTGGGATTTGACAAATTACACTAACATAAATAGTGGGATTTGTGGGCCATGTTTAACTAATCTTGGGATCCCGACTGGAGTCTAAACTACCCGGGTCACTAACTCAAGTCGAAACGAGACAAAACTCAAACTCGACTAACAAATCCCCAAAAAAATAATATATGATAAATAAATATTCACAAATATTCTAATATTGAAAAATGACAATTTTACCCTTAATTTGAAAACTGGTAGTGACAGGATAGGTCTTCCTGGTACTCAAACACCCGGAAAGCAGATGCCAGCTCCTCTGTGTGAGGGTCTTCCCTCAAATCAACTACAAAAAAAAAATTCAGAGTTAAACTCTTGAAAAGGTAGTTTTCCTAAAATATACCCTGTGCCAATCATAGATGGCGCAGGGGATGAGGAAACAGTTCTTAGCCAACGCATGCAATTCTCAAAGTTAGGTGGCGCATCACATCAACTAGCACATGTTCTACGCATAATGACAGATGGCACAGCATGCTGAGAATATGACAGATGGCACATGGCATCATTTATTATGATTTTTAGCCCAACACTCTGAAAGATGTGGCACAAGGTGCAGATGGCGCAAAGCATCGACCAACCCTCTGAAAGAGGCGGTCGATGTTGGCCTATTAATCGTGCTACACGCAAATGGCACGAGTAGTCCATTGTCGGCTTCTCCGTTCAATTTCTCACCTTCCAAGGATGGGTTTGCCTCTTCGACTCTCGCCGACGGCGTGATGTGCTGTGGCGCCCTCAGTAGTAGCACACGCGAAGTAGCTCCGGCCACTTTCTTTTCCTTCTCAGAAGTGGTGGATCTCTTCAGGGCCTTTGCGATCGATTGAAAGCATTGAAAGTTGAAGAAGAAGAAGAGTTCGAAAGAAAGAAATTTGAAGTAAAGAATATTTTCTCTCTCTTCTCAACTATTTATAGCCAAGCCTTAGCCGTGACAGTTGTGCGACCTACGCCTGAAAGACGGGCAGTTATGATACTGCTCTGCGCTAACCTCTTCTTATTCAAAGTATTCAAAATTTTGAAGCTTTTCAAATTTGAAAACTTTGAAGGGGCTTGTAGAAGCCTAAAAAGTACAATCAGCATCAAGCACCACTCCTAGATAGTGCCAGCAATTAAATCATCATGTGGCACCAGACATCAGATGGCGCAGGACATCAATAGGCACTGGTCATCAAGTGGCACTGCCTGCCACGTAGCCATCTTCTCGGAGAAGCTAAACAGTTATCATCACGATTAACAGCACGTCAGTCGAGAAATCCGTTCGAATCCCGAGCACGTGGCGCTCGAGAAGATTTTGTCAGACGTGTCAGATTCATCATAAATGACCAACAACTGTCTCGTGCCATCTGCAGTTGGTGCGAGGTAATCAATGACACCACATCATTCAGAAAGTCACAAAATAGCAAGTAGCGCCTAGCGCTACCTAGCAGTTGGTGCTACCTGATTAAATCATCCTAAAAAAGTTAGATAACATGGCACACATGCCACTAATCTCGAAGAACGTGTCTGTGACACTGCCCATGACCAAGCGCATATCAATCATAGCATGCCATGTGCCCAAGCAGTTAAACTAACCATTCGTGCTAAGGGATGAATGGCACGCCAATTGCAGTGTGCGCCAACCAGGATCAGTACTTAACAATTATCTCTAAACTCTATAAATAGAGTTCCAAATCACTGTCAAAGAATCACTAATGATCATAATCTCCTGAGCACTTGCTGGAGCACTCTCCAAAGGCTATCATCTTCGACATTGCATCGTCCAAGGGATAAAGTGATCGTCTTCTAATCAGATTTCTATTGTTGTACTTTTCTATAAATTAATTGTACTCTTATATTCTTTTCTGAGTTTGTAATCAAACTTTTCTGATAGCTCTGATATTACGTATTGGGATCAGCAACACTAGTGCTCTGATACCACGTGTTGGTATCAACAACACCAATAAAGTGGTATGATACCACGTGTTGGAAATAGACTGTAGCGGATGCTACGCCAACCCACTTGAAGATAACCAACCGCTCGCTATGATACTACGTGTTGGAAACAAAATGCAGCAGATGCTACGCCAACCCCCTTAAAGATAACCGACCACTATCTAACAAGGGCACCAAGTCAGATCAAACATAGTATTTTCGGTGACTACGTCACATGGACAAATCCCAACCTATATAACTTTAGAAAAGGTAAGATTGAATATAAATAATGTTTTGCCCCAAAATTCAACCCTCATCAAACTCAAGAGGAAAGAGAGAGATACAACTAAAATCACTCATCCAGCTCTGTAGTGATCTCTTTGAATGAAGACACTGACTCCCCGAGCATATCTCCACTTCCAAATGTCATCGATGACGAGTCATAAGAGCATAATACGAATTTTTTTCTTAAATTTTATGTTGAATTAGCACCCTGAATCTTCTGTATTGAGCTTCTGATGGCAGCCCCCCCCCACATAAACACATAATATATAGGTTGAGGAACCTATTTTACGGCATATGAAATCCCTAAAATAGTCCAATATCAATCTTGATTGTCCATAAGATCCAACGGTGCCGATAACATTTTGAAACTTTGTTTAGTCAGACAGATCGAATTCTAACAAAATTTAGTCAGTCCTATGCCAATGAGTTCTATCAAATACAGACAGAGTTAAGAACAAATTCGGACCGAGCCCGATCTTAACAGAAACTCAAGACACTTAAATCCAAACTGGACCCACTACAACAAAAAACCCTTTCTATAATATTGGACAAACGTTGTTAATACCATTTTACAATGTTTTCAAAAATGTTGTAGTTCGAGGAGTTGTAGAAAGTTTGAAATATTTTTACAACATCGGGATATCATTGCACCACTCGTTGTAAATACATTTTTTGACTACATGTTTTATCATTTTAATCGATTCTAGCATATTGTAAATATTAGTTTTAACAACAGTTTTAATTTGTTGGCATTACAGCTTCAACAATGTTTTATAAATATTGCAAACCACCGTTAACAACATTGTTTCAATATTGTCATTCTTACATGAGCAACTATTTACAAACGATGTATATATGTATTTCACAATATTTTCCTTCATTGTCTTATAGGTGTTAACAACATTTCATTAATGTTGTTAAAGTTCTTACATAATGTCTTCCATTTGTTGTCAAATATTCAGCAACAACTCTAAAGCTACGTTGTAGTAAATTAATAAAACCACACTACAGACTGCACCTGGCTATATATTTTCAAATGGGTACTGCTTGTCAATACTGATAGTCTGAGAAACATGAGGAGAAGAATTCTTTGACCTAGCAGATGAGCTCGTGCAGGTAGACAAGAAATACCAAATGTGTAACATGAATCAGAGCATCAACTTCACAGAACAGAGCTATTTTTTTAAGCAATGGATAGAGTGATTCATCTAGTCAAAAGTTGTTACAAATTGATGCAAGAGTCAGCCTCTTCCCATACAACTATGAGGATCAAACTAGTGAAGACCAATTTCATGCCGATACGACTAGCATATAGGCGAACAAATACTTATTTCTGGACAACAACAATAAACTCAAAATTTCCATCAAGCCTCGCAAAAATAAAACCAAAAACTCAGTTAACCAGAGAAGAACATCGTCGCAGAAGGAGAATCTACTTCTTGGTGTGCATGTGGCAGATAAGATCAATGACCCGAGAGATGCAAGATGCAAGGACACACTAATTAGAAACAAAAACTAAATCATTCTGACAGTTACACATTTGTTATGAGCCTTGTGCAAGCATTTCATGCAAAATTTATAGCCATTGACAAGGGATATGATGGAATTAATTTTACCATATAAATTAAACTATTAAGTACGCACCATCCAAAATGAAAATCGATTGCTCTCTGCACTGTGTTGCATTATTATTGGAGGCACTGAATCAGTAGAGGAAAAAAGTATAGCAGATTCATAAAATAGGATTTTTGTATTGTATCACTATCCATATAGTACAAAGATAGATTCATGAAACATGATTTCTGTAGAGGAGTTCCAAAATGCTTCGAATATGATAGCCATTTAGTCTCAAGAAAGATAAAAGAAAACCATGATAGTCCATTTATAATAGTACAAACTGAAAGGAAGTGTAGATTATCAGACATAAGTAGTTTTTACCTTCTGAGACATACTTGATTGTAGACAGAGAGCACCTCTTCCCTCCTCCTTTATTCGGACTTGGGACTGGCAATGTTAATGCACTTACATTGGCAGAGTTAAAAAGGGGTTAATCAGGGCCTGCAATCAATTGGTTCATACAAATGCATTAAAGTGTGAAAATTCTGCAAAGTGCTAATTCCATCATTAGTCACCTAAATATACATATATTTATTCATATTGAAATGTCACATAATGGAAAACAAGTCTATGATCAACAAAATATTAAGCAAGTATCTCAAATATAGCATTAAATAAATGTGTGCTTGATACGGAGTCTCAAACAGGACCTAAACTATAAAAACACTTAATAGGAAATCTTAACTGTCAAAGTACTTGATAAAGAGCCTAAACCATAAAAGTTTCTATCAAAAGCTTTAAGGATCAAGTGAAATATATTGTTTAATCCACGCAACTGGAACCCCTATAGCATGCTCAACCAATGTCAGGTCTGATATAGTCTGCCACAAATGAGCTTCAGGAACCAATCCAACTTCAATCCAAACCTTCCAAGCATCAAGTCCAAGGGGTTTGCAATGCACTAGTGAGGCGAGATCTATAGATGATATTAATCCTTCTGCAACAACCTCTCCCCATTTGTACCAGCTCATAATCCTACATTTTTGTCCAATGCTCGACTCATGGAGGTTATTATTGGTGTTGCTAGCATGATGTGACTATTGTAAATGTAATGAATTTATAGTTAATACATAATAAATTGGCTTTTTAAATTCTAAATTTATATTTCTTTTATCAACACATTTACCTCGGGAGTACTAACAACTTGCGGTGATGGTGTCACTCTCGTTTTCCGTTATACCTATTTTCAGTATACGTGTATGAATTACTGACGTTTGTCAGGTGACCCGTAGTTAGACTTGTCTTGCTTAGCCTGATCCTGGTTTGATCTTGCCTTGGTTTATTTTGGTTCATCTTGGTTCGGCTTGGCTAGGTTTGGTTTTGTGTGGTTTGAGATGAGAGTGGTTGATATATAAGTCAACTCTCCTCTCACTCTCTCTCTTCATTACTTTCATTTATTTCCTTCATCTTCTCCATGACTCCTCTCTACCCACCAAAGAAACCCTAGGCAAGTGTAACTTGCTTTATGATGGATCTCAAGTTTTATTGTTCCATTCTCTTCTTCACTTGATTCTAAGTCTCTTTAGAACTTGGAGTTTTTAGTTTCCATGGATAGATTTTTGTAAATCTAAGTTTATAATTTTTTCTCAGTTTTTCTTAGTTTTGCTCTCTTAAAGTTTATTATTTTCAAAATCTAATGGTCCTATGTTGTAGGAAATTTTATTCCACCCAATTTAGACCCTTGAAAGTCCCGATTTTGACTTATTTTGAGAGATTTATGGCCTTTCTAGTTCATGGATTCTTATGAACATTTGGAGGCTGGTCGGAGAAGATGAGCAGTGCATGCTGATGCATGCTGGCACATGTTGTTATGGCGCATGCTGTAGATGGTACCATTTGGCCCATGGCGCATGCTGTCCTGGCGCATGTTGTCCCTGGCATATGCTTTTATGGCGCATGCTGTGGATGGTGCCTTTTGGCCCATGGCATATGCTGTCCTGGCGCATATTGTTCCTGGCACATGTTGTTATGGCGCATGTTATGGATGGTGTCTTTTGGCCCATGGTGCATGCTGTCCTGGTGCATGTTGTGCCTGGCACATATTTTTATGGCGCATGCTGTGGGTGGTGCCTTTTGGCCCATGGCGCATGATGTCCTGGCGCATGTTGTCCCGGCACATGTTGTCCCTGGCGCATGCTGTCCCTGGCGTATGTTGTCCTGGCACATGCATGCTGGCGTATGCTGTCCAGGCATATGTTTGCTGGCGCATGCTGTCCTAGCGTATTCTAACCTTGGCGCATGCTGTTATGGCACATGTTGTCCTGGCCAATGTTATCCCTGGCGCATGATGTCCATGTCGCATGCGGTTATGGCACATGCTGTCCTGGCACATATTATCCCTGGCGTATGCTGTCCTGGCGCATGTTGTCCCTGGCACATGCTGTCCTTGCGCATGCATACTAGCGCATGTTATCCTGGTGCATGTTATCCCTGCGCATGCTGTCCTGGCGCATGTTGTCCCTGGCACCCCTTTTGACCTCTTATACCGTTTCTTGCTAGGATAATTCTTTTACATTTATTCATGCTTGTCCCCTTGGTCCTTAGTGTAATGTTGTGATCCTTGCTTGTTCTATTTTACTTGACTTGTCCAGGACAGTATCGAGATGACACCCTTTGAGGTCTTGTACGACAGAAAGTGCAGATCTCCGTTAGCATGGGATGATGTTGTCGAGAGACAGATGCTTAGTCCAGAGATTATTACGCAGACTATTGAGGTAGTCAGATAAGTCAGAGATCATCTTCGAGTTGCGCAAGATCGCCAGCGTTATTGGGCCGATTCTCATCGGCATCCCCTTAAATTTTCTATCGGTGACCACGTATTCCTTAGGATCTCGCCTACCCATGGCATCATTCGATTCGGCGTACGGGAAAAGCTTAGTCCTAGATATATAGGGCCATTTGATATTCTCAAGCGAGTCGATGATGTATCATATCGTCTCGCTCTTCTGCCGTCGTTACGTAAGGTACATGATGTCTTCCATATATCCCAATTACGGTGGTACATTCCAGATTCAAGCCATATCCTTGATCATTCAGAATTGGTTGTTGGTACCAACCTTTCGTATGAGAAAAGGCCCGTATCCATATTAGAACGAAGGGAGAAGATACTCAAGAACAAGACTATTAAGTTAGTCCGTGTTGCTTGGGGTCATCACTCTTTGGATGAGTCAACGTGGGAACATGAGGATGATATCCGATCGCGATATCCACACCTGTTTGACTCATGAGGTATAATGCCTTCCTTATGCCTTATGCTTTTACTTCCTTGCTTGCATGAATGATTATTTGATTGACTGTTAGTCGTAGATTGCCAGTATTAATATAACTTATCCTGACACCTCTAGCCTCTTAATTAAATTTCGAGGACGGAATTATTTTAAGGTGGGTAGAGTTGTCACTCCAGTTTTTTGTTATACGTATTTTCAGTATACGTGTACGAATTTTTGACGTTTGTTAGGTGACCCGTATTTAGACTTGTCTTGCTTAGCCTGATCCTGGTTTAATCTTGCCTTAGTTTATTTTGGTTCATCTTGGTTCGGCTTGGCTTGGTTTGGTTTTGTGTGGTTTGAGATGAGAGGGGTTGATATATAAGTCAACTCTCCTCTCTCTCTCTCTCTCTCTCTCTCTCTCTCTCTCTCTCTCTTTATTTTCTTTATTTTCTCTATTACTCCTCTCTACCCACCAAAGAAACCTTAGGCAAGTGCAACTTGCTTCTTGATGGATCTCAAGTTTTATTGTTCCATTCTCTTCTTCACTTCATTCTAAGCCTCTTTAGAACTTGGAGATTTTAGTTTTCATGGATAAATTTTTGTAGATCTAAGTTTAAAAAAAAAATTCTCGGTTTTTCTTGGTTTTGATCTCTTAAATTTTATTATTTTCGAAATCTAATAGTCCTATGTTGTAGGAAATTTGATTCTACCCAATTTAGACCCTTGAAAGTCCTAATTTCGACTTATTTTGATAGATTTATGGCCTTTCTAGTTCATGGGTGCTCATGAACATTTGGGGGCTGGTTGGAGAAGATGAGCAGTACATGCTGATGCATGCTGGCATATGCATGCTGGCTCATGCATGCTGACACATGCTGTTATGGTGCATGCTGTGGATGGTGCCTTTAGGCCCATGGAGCATGCTGTTCTGGCGCATGCTGTTATGGCGCATGCTGTGGATGGTGCCTTTTGGCCCATGGTGCATGTTGTCCTGGCGCATGCTGTTCTTGGCACATGCTGTTATGGCGCATGCTGTAGATGGTGCCTTTCGGCCCATGGCGCATGCTGTCCCTGGCAAATGCTGTTATGGCGCATGCTGTGGATGGTGTCTTTTGGCCAATGGTGTATGCTGTCCTGGCGTATGCTGTCTCTAGCACATGCTGTTATGGCATATGCTGTGGATGGTGCCTTTTGGCCCATGACGCATGCTGTCCTAGCGCATGCTGTCCCTGGCACATGTTGTCCTGGCGCATACTGTCCTGGTATATGCTGTCCTTAGCGCATACTATTATGGCACATCCTGTCCTAGCGCATGCTGTCCCTGGCGCATGTTGTCCTGGCGCATGCTGTCCTAGAGCATGATGTCCCTAGCGCATGCTGTCCTGGCACATGTTGTCCTGGCGCATGCTGTCCCTGGCACCCTTTTTGACCTCTTGTGCCATTTTTTGCCATGATAATTCTTGTTACATTTATCCATGTTTCTCCTTGGTCCTTAGTGTAATGTTGTGATCCTTGCTTGTACCATTTTACTTGACTTGTCCTGTGACGACCCGACTTAATAACTTGTTGAACATAATAAGGCTTGAACTTGACAAGATTTGACCGGACTTGACATGAACACGACATAATAATTCTTGATAGTGGTCCGTCATGACGCACTCTTGACATGATACGTAACCTTACATGACATGATAATCTTGAACGATGTTGCGACAGCTATCCTGACTTGCTAAGTAACTCTTGTCTTGACACCGTGGTTGAATTTTGTTTGCAAAAACAAAAGTGTAGAACTTTATTGATATAAACTTTGTAAAAGATTACAATTTGAATTCTGGGAATGGTACAACTGCAGGAATCCAATCTAGATGACGATTGCCTTATCCCTTGGACGATGTGAACTTTGAAGACAGAGCCTCTGAAGTTGAAGACAACTCTGGAATTGAAGGCAAAAAAGCCTCGAAAGTTGAAGGCAAAAGCCTCGGTAGAATGCAGCAGCACTTGGGCAAGAACTCCTGAACTCTCTGAACTTTGAAGTCTGATCCCTGATCTCTGATTCTTGATCCCCTTTTAAATGGAGACTTGAAACTCTATTTATAGAGTTCTGAGAAATAACTAACTTTTAGTTATTCTGACTGCGCATGATGGATTGTGCAGCAATTGGATTGCATAACAGTGGACTGCGCAGGCAGTTGCTGGATCATGGGCCAACTATCTTGGACACATGGCATTATTTGATTGAAATGTGCATGATCGTGTATAGACGGTTGCCACGTAATGAACAAATGATGGCATGAATGCCACGTGCATTTTGTCATTTATGTTGATAGAACACGCAACCTGAATTGCGCTGACTTTGGATTGCGCAGACATGGACTGCACAGGAATGGATTGCGCCAACATGGATTACGCCAACATGGATTGTACTGCCAGCTGTCCTCGAGTGCCGTGCTGTATGATTAAACGAATGGTTGCCTCGTTCTTCGTGCTGTCAGCTGTCAGAAGATTTGATTTGTGTCAGGTAATGATGATGATCTGCCACGTCAGCCTGCGCGCTTGAGAGTGTGCGCAATCTAGTATGCACAATCTGTTTGATGCGCAAACTGATGTCTACGCAGTTCATTTGAAAGATTCATTTCTTGATCTTCATGACTTTGTTGATGTGTGTAACTTGTTTTTTTAGGACCTACAAGACCCCCTTCAAAGTTTTCGAAAGTTAAATTTATTCAAAATTTCGAAATACTTTGAATTTTTGAAATTGAAACCAATTTGCGCATGTAGTGAGCTGTCTGCACAATCTGAGGGATTAGCCCCATTTTTAGGCACAATCTAAGGCGGCCATTTCGATTTGAAAAATTATAAATAGCTCTTCAATTCCTTTGAAGTGTTCTTTACTTGCTTTCTTCGTGCACTTGAGAGAAAAATTTCTGAGCTCTTTCTTCCTTTCTTCTCCGACGATCTCAATGGCTCCCCGACGATCCTCCGCCGCTGCCAAGGGAAAATCCCCCGCCGAGTCATCAACTAGGGCTGCGCGACATACATCTCGTCACGAAACTGCTCATCCAGCGCTGCAAGGTAGATGACCTAATCAAAAACTCTTTTTAGAGTTTTGATTTCACTGTTCCTTCAGAATCCATCTCTTTTTAGAGATGTGATGATACTGCGCCACCCTTTTTAGGGTTCTGGTTGCACAAATCAGTTCGTTCTTCATTTTTATGAAAGACGACTCTCTGCGCAATCGGTTTGAACTGCGCTGGCAAAAGTCAGCGCAATTTGCTGATTTGTGCGGGACTGCCAGCGCAAACTGATGACTGTTTGTTTGCGCAATCAGATTATTGTGCAATCTGATATTTGCGCAATCTGATATTGCGCAGTCTAAATGACAAAATTTTTGACTTGACTTGTACTGAATTTTTGTTTTCTCTGTCTGATGCAGTTAATACTAGGAAGATCCCGGATATGAGGATTTTGTAGGAACTCTTTCAGAGTCAGAATACAAAGAGGACTTATCTCATGTGCACTATCCTCAATATGATCTGCCAACCTCCCGTCAGGCTATTTTGATATCCCAAGATAATGAAACACTGCAATGTTTGATGAATGGACAACCTCTGGAATCAGCAGATGCTGTCATACACAAGAAGCCATTATTCCTGTTCGGCGAAGCTTTTGAGAAAAGTTCTAACCGAGACCAAGGATAGAAGAAAGGATTGTCCATCAGACGGATAAGTCATTCTCGATACCAGATATTTCCCGCTGCCTCTCCTTATCCCGGTATGCTCATGCGAGCTATCCAAGGAAGATGGAATGGAACCTTACACCTTTCCAAGATGCCCGTCCAGGAAGGATTTTTGTGAAGAAGGGGCCGAGCAAGAAGGACATGTTCTACAGTTCCTCAGAACGGTACAGTGTCTTATTAAGAGGTTTGAGACCCGGTTGCATTCCGCCGGAGAATTCTTTCTTGTTATTGCCTGTCAGAACTCTAATATTCGCAAATGAATTTGCGAAAGTCGAAGGAAGGTATCCTGAGCAGGACATCAGATTAACTGGATTGGTGAATCCGGATTTTAAGAGATGGAACTGCATAGCAAACTGGATTCTGACCAAGTTTAAAAACAAACTTCAGCAAATCAACTTATACCAAGCAGTGCATGCCACTGTTTATGGTTTTGCCCCTAACTCGCAATTGTTCTTGGCTCTAGCAGAAAGGTATAATTACAGAACAGGGACTTTCATGACTCCTGGAGGAGAAATTGGGTTTGCACTTCATGAGATGCGGTACATCTCTTACTTGCCAGTGGAAGATGCCCCATATGAAGAATTTGTTCCAACAAATGATGAGTTGGACAAACTACGAAAAGAGAACGCAGAAATGGTAGCAGTCTTCGAGGAACTGCTATGTCATTATAAGATCTGTTCTCTGTTCTACAAAAGTGCTACATCAAATACCTGCTATTCCTCAAAATGGTTACCTTATCTATTCCTTAACCACATTAAAGAACCGAAGACCAAGGGACATGATAGATGCTATCCTAACTTCTTTAAGCCTTTGAGCAACACAGAAGTGATGAAGTTGATGGAAGAAAGTGGCAATTTTGATGAAAAGATGAAGGATGATCATCAATGTCCTCCTTTGAAGAAAGGAGATACTCTCGAGAGTTATTTGAGAGTAGGATATAGATCTATGTCAAAAGAAGCCCAATTAGCAGGGTTTCTGACATATTGTCTCCGTCGGTTTGTAGTCCCAGGATCGAGTGCTGTAGACTGCTTCCATCGCGGTGTTCTTTTTGCCGCCGTTAGATTAGTCTTCGGCTATAAGATGGATCTTTTGTCAGCGATGACTTGTAAGTTGAATGCCGGTCTTCGTCTGTACGTCGATCTGATGCTGAAATCTAAGGGTGAAAAAAGAATTTCCTCGGTTGGAATTACCGTATACATATCTATTTGGGTGGTTGCTTCTTCACCATCCTACTTTGATGGACCCCGGCATGGGACCGGTCGATGGCAGCTTTTTACGGAGATATTCCCATGGTAAGTGGAAATACACTGCTCTGAGAGATTGTAGATATGCTATGAACCTGAGCAAAGGATGGAACTTTTGTTGCACTCCTCCTCCTGCTGGATATGAACAAATGATGACAAATATGATTGACTCGAAGATGCAACCTTTGAGCCATGCAGCTTTTGAGTGGTTGAAGACAATTCGACCGTCCCATTTGGTGTATCGGTTTGAAGAAGAGTGTTATTTAGAGCCATATCTCCCCAGTCGATTTGCTCGGCAGTTCGGGTATGACCAATTCCATGTGGGAAATGCTATCACGTGTCTTCAAGGAAAGGGTTTTTTGATAGATGGGGCCCGAGCATGGGCTTATTATAATGCTCGAGATACGAAAGTAACATTCTCGATGCCAGTAAATAGCAATCATGGCCCCCGGATGCTATTTACATACTCAGTATTCTATACATCTTTGAACACTTTTGCTGAGAATTTCAATCTCGCGGATAGCTTTGCGTCTTCAACAAGATTGAAGAGGGGAGGAATCGCCATGTTACTCCCAGGAAATGATAAGGTGCATGAGCCAGTAGATGCACCCTTGGAAGCTTCAAGGGACGTTATGTTCCCTCAAGAGGTTAACGCGCCACTACGTATCTCTTTGAAGGTGGCTAAATCTCCAGCAAAGAAGAGGAGAAGATAGGAGCCTCCTGCTCCGGCAGCAAAGAAGAAATTGATCTTAGATTATTCTTCTGAAAAGATTACCACTAGATCTCAATCTCGGCAGTTGGCCGAGACAATTCAGCAAGAAGAGGCTACCACACCGACCTCTGTCCAAAGACAAGTCGAGACAATAAATATAGAGAGTCCTGAAAGACCTCTACACAGAAAGAAAAGATTGGTCCGTAGAAGTCACGTTTTGTCTTCGATCGTGGCAGATGCTACGGCAGGAATCACTATGTCTTCTCCCACCCCTGTTTCTGAATCTGGAAATAAAACTCTTAGTCCAGAACATAGGGAAGAGATTGAACAGAGGAAAGATCTTGATCCGAGAACTGAGGCCGAAGAGCCCAGAGAAAATATCATGGAGGAAGTACAAGATGTTGTACGACATCTTTCACCTATCGCGGAGACGACTCAACTTCCTCCTACTCCTAGGACCCTCCGTGAAAAGAAAGATCGTGAAGTGATTGCGGCTCTAGAAGATTGCAGCTACAGCCCGCTGGAGGACTATTGTGACCAAGCTGCAACTACCAGCGGGAATGCACCAGAAGAAGATGAAGATGAGGAGAGCTCTTCGTCTGAGAATATTGATGAAGATATGCAAGATCCCGAAAGGGATGATGAAGTGCATATATCTCCTAATGCTGTCGATGATACCTTAGATCCTAACAAGGAAATTGAGGTAGAAGCATCTCCGAAAAACGTCGCTGATACCTTAAATCCTGAAGAGGATGTTGAGGTAGAAATATCTCCAGAAGAAGCAGCAGATGAAGAAGCTCCGGAGGAAACTCCCGCCACTGGTCATCAAGGTATAAAATGAAATTAGCAATCTCCTCTTAAATAGATTGATAGCTAATGTCTTTATTTGTATTTCCTGCAGATCTTGAAACTCCTCTAGCACCTCCGACGTGCACGGACATAGTGCCTATAACGACGGTGATTGTTAGTAGCAGTCATCACTTATCCTGTGGTTCTGAAGCGGGTAGTAGCCAAGCTGTTATGGCTGAACCTACTTCTGTTCGGCTAGAGTCTATTCCAGCAGATGATAGGCTCATTGCTGAATTCAACCATGGTAAGACAGTTTACATCTTTAATCTTCTTGAACAATAACAAACAACAGGCAAAATGATAATCTTCACTTTTGCAGAAGAACAGCCAGGAGGGGCAACTAGCTCCACTTCGGCTCCTTTATTTAAAGAGCCTGCTGTCCAGACGCGAGAGATTGAACATCCCGCGGCCTCGTCATCAACAGTAGTAGCTGCAACTCCTGGTGCTATAGCGATTAATAATCTTGTGATCCAATCATTTACCAGATGCTTTTTTGAATCTTTGGGCCCTCTAGTAAATAGAATGATGGAAAAAGAGGGTACTGATTTCTTTATGGTTAGAGGTCCAACCTCTCTTTTAGTAAGGGCTATCCGAGAACAAGGTGACGAGGCTCAGGCCACTTTTTAGGATCATATTTTGAATGAGATAGAGATTTTCATCAAGAACTATAAAGAGCTCAACCAAGGAGACGTGGAGTCTCAAGTGTAGGCAGAATTCGAACAACTGGCTCAGGCAGCTGACATTGAAAGGGTAAATCTCCAGAACCTTTTGGAAACTTTCTCTGCAAAATCTGCTGAATATCAGTCTAAGCTAGAATCAGTGACCTTGATGGCTGAGAGAAAAGAGAAAAGAACTGCTGAGCTGAGGGCAGAGATTGCTCGTCTCCAGAAGGAGTTAGAAGATAAAGTTATTGATCATCAGGTTGCAGTCCAACAATTCAATGCTCTGATTCAGGAGAGGGATGAGTACGTGGCAGCTCATGATGCCGAGATTACTCGCCGAACAGTGACCATGCCCGTTTTCAATGAAGAAATCGGGATAGAAGAGGCCAGAAGGAGGGTGATGTCCACTCGTAAAGAACGGCTGCAGACTCTAAAGCAGCAAATTGCTTGTCTGATAACACCTCCACCTCAGTAGAACATTTTGTATCTTTATGTCTTTTGTAGTACATGTGTTTTTGTAATGTCTCATATTTTAATTAATAAAAGACATTTTTGCTGTGGCTCCATTATTTGTTGCATATCTTGTTCAGATATAAATAATAGAGATAGAAAATATATTCAGAGGTGCAAGACACGATATATTTCTTGATGATTTTGTAGAAAATAATTATATTCATTATATCTGCTCAGAGGTAACATGGACGTGGCAGAATATACCGAATATTATTATCTTAATTGACAACTTAATTGAAACGATAAGTTGCTGATGTGGATGTGAACGATGATGAATCGTCAGTGTATATGAGATAAACGGAAAAACCGTCAAATGAATGGACAAACCGTCAAAATGGATGATAACGAACGGATGAACCGTCAAATGATAAAGAATGAACGGGTGAACCGTCAGATAATGATGAATGAACGGGTGAACCGTCGGATGATAAATGAACGGACGAACCGTCGGGTGGTAATGAATGAATGGATGAACCGTCGAATGAATGTGAATAGATAAACTATCGGATGAATGTAATGAACGGACGAACCGTCTGGTGATAATGAATGAACGGATGAACCGTCAGGTGATAATGAACGGGCGAACCGTCGGGTGATAATGAACGGACGAACCGTCGGGTGAATGTATCGCTTCGTTGTTTGAGGAATCTCTGCATATAAATAGAACAAAAATCTGACAGGAATGAGCACTTTCACTTTTCAACATAAAAATGTCATCTGGAGATACATCCAAGAAGGCTAAACTTGCCCCGAAGGTTGGGAAGGGCACTGAAGAATGTCTGTCGATCCAGTTCAGCCAAAGGAGGCAAAAGTAAGCGAAGGTTCGTCTGCACCTAAGCCACCGCGAGACATTTTGGACTTTCTGCTTGAACCAGGAAGGACTGAAGATGAGAAAGCCATGAGGATGGTCGCTTGCAAGTTCCTGGTGGGTTCCAGCAAGGAGGTTCTCGGCTCTTTTGCTGACCGTGTCTTTGAGAAGGACGGCAGTGGTCCGCGTCCCAATGTCGAGAAGGATGATAGTGATCTCCCTTAATATTATATACTATCATTCATGATGAAATAAAATTTAAATTTTATTTATGAACTTGAACTTGTCTGACGATTTACAATCATTTACATTTATACATAATACTTTTTAAAGAACTTGCCATTGATAGGCATCATAGCAACTCGTCCATCCAGTTCTGAGAGTTGATAAGCTCCATTTGAGAAAACTTTGCTCACAACGTAGGGACCTTCCCACTTTGCATCGAATTTGCCTTTGCTCATATGAGTCATAGTCATAGGACGTCTGACCGTTAGAACAAGTTTCCCTTGTTGAAAGGTTCTGACCTTAACTTTGCGATTGAAGGTCTTCGAAATACGAGCTTGGTATAACTCAATATGTTGTTGAGCCATTAACCGCTTCTCATCAAGTGCTTCCAACTCTTGAAGTCGAAGAAGATTATTATTCTCTGTAGTGAGCTCATTAGCAATGGCAATCCTTAAAGAAGGAATTTGAAGTTCCAGAGGAAGAACAGCTTTACAGCCATACACCAAAGAGAAAGGTGTAAAGCCTGTAGGATTGCGAATCATAGTTCGATAGGCCCATAAACACTCACCGAGCTTTTCACTCCAGTTCCATTTGTTAGTAGATACAAACTTCTTGAGGAGCTTGATAATAGTTTTGTTGAATGCTTCAGCTAAACCATTAGCGGCAGGATTGTAAGCAGTCGAGGCGACGTTGTCAATCCGGTGATCATCGCAGAATCTGGTGAATTTCTGGCTGATGAATTGAGGTCCATTGTCATGAATGATCCTTCGAGGTACACCGAATCTGTAGATGACATGATATTTGACAAAGTTGATAACGCTACTAGTCTTGACTTCAGCCAGAGGTATAGCTTCAGCCCACTTGGAGAAGTAGTCCGTTATTGCCAGTATGAATCGATGTCCTCTAGAAGAAGGAGGATTAATAGGACCTATGATATCCATGCCCCAAGCTTCGAAAGGCCAAAAAGCAGCAGTCGGATGAAGAAATTCCGACGGTTGATGAATGAAATCTGTATGTATTTGACAAGCTTGGCATTTCCTTGCATATTCGATGGCATCTGATACCATAGAGGGCCAGTAGTAACCCATTCGTCGAATGCGATCCTGTAGTTTAGGACCGGGTTGATGTGCTCCACAGACACCGTCGTGAGCTTCATGCAACACTTGCTTTGCTTCATCACCAGCAAGACAACGCAAGAGTAAACCGTCATAAGTTTGCCGATAAAAAGTTTTGGTGGTTTGATTGTAATAGAATCGGAGAGATCGTCGTTGAACACTTGTAGCCTCCTTAGGATCTTCAGGGAGTATGTCATGAACCACAAAGTCGATAAAAGGAGTTCTCCAGTCTTCATTGATAACATTGACTTCAGCAAAGTTGCTGAACTCAATATTACGATTATTTTCGATGCAAAACAACTCTCGATTGGAGATAACTACCACCTGCTATCTTTTGATAGGGATGGCTAAGACAGCTGCAAGATTGGCTAAGGCATCTGCTTCGGTATTGCAAGCTCGACGAACATAGTCGATGAAGAAAGCTTTGAATGATGTAGCAATGTTGATCGCTGCTTCATGATAAGGCACCAAATCTTGATGTCGAACTTCATAGGTTCCTCTAACCTGATTGACAACCAGATTAGAGTCGCCATAAACTTCAAGATATTCAATGTCCAATTGCTTGGCTAACTGAAAGCCGATGAGTAGAGCATTATACTCTGCTACATTGTTGGAACAAGGTTCATCTAGAGAGTAAGCTCTTTGGATGGTCAATCTATCTGGAGAAACAAGAACAACTCCGACTCCTGCTACAATGGCACCATTTGGTCCAATTCTGGATGCACCATCGAAGAATAGATGCCAGGTCAGAAATTCTTCAGAGATCAGGTTAACTTCCAGCGTCTCGTCCGTAATTTCATCGTAAAGCTTGGATATTTCTGGTACGGGATGAGCCGCCAATAAATCTGCCAATGCTTGACCTTTGACAGACTTTTGAGGAACATACACCATGTCATATTGGGCTAGAAGAATGGCCCATGTAGCCAGCCGAGAATTGAGTGTACTGGGCTTTTTCATGAGTACCCGAAGAGGGTTAACTCGAGATATGACATGAATGGTTTGACCGATGATATAATGCCTTGTCTTTTGAACAGCGAACATAAGGGCTAGACATTCTTTTTCAACCGGACTATAACGGTGTTCAGCACCAATCATAGCACGACTGAGATAGTAGATGGCTTGTTCATGACCCTCTTTATTCTTTTGGGCGAGTAAAGCACCCAATGAATGATCCATAGCACGGACGTACATTAAGAATAGAATGCCCGAGATTGGTGGCACCAAGACTGGTGGGTTCATGAGATATCTTTTAATGTCGTCGAATGCTTGTTGACATTCTTCAGTCCAAATAAAAGATACACCCTTCTTCATTAGTTGAGTGATGGTCTGCAGCATCCAGACAAGTTCGAAATAAATCTCCTGATGTACGCAAGTCGACCTTGGAATCCTCGTAGCTCTTTTAGGTTGCGTGGAGGACGCATCTCTTGAATGGATTTGATCTTCTCGGGATCCACGTGTATACCCTTAGAGGTAATGACGAAGCCGAGAAACTTACCACTAGAGACACCCAAGAACGATTTGGTGGGATTCATCTTGAGCTGATGTTGGCGCATAAGATTGAAGATAGTTCTCAAATCTTGAATGTAATCTTCTTTCAGACAACTTTTGACGGCGATATCGTCAACATAACATTCGACTGTTTTACGAAGATGTTCTCTGAAAATGGTACTCATAGCCCGTTGGTAAGTTGCACCAGCATTCTTGAGACCAAATGGCATCACTGTGTAGCAATAGACTCCCCGAGGAGTGCGAAAAGATGTGTGTTTTTCATCTTCGGGATTCATCTTGATCTGATTGTATCCAGAGAATCCATCCATAAAAGATATTCGCTCGAACCCACAGGTATTGTCAATCATGACGTCCGTAATAGGGAGAGGAAATTCATCTTTCGGACATGCTTCATTAAGATCCCAAAAATCAATACAGACTCGAACCTTGCCGATTTTTTTCAAGACTGGAACAACGTTGGCTACCCAATCAGGATGTTATTCTTCTCGAATAAAGCCACAAGCAATGAGCTTCTTGAATTCATCATCAATTGCGTCCATCATTTCAGGCTTGAATCGCCGTTGCTGCTGTTTGACAGGTTTAGCATTAGGCAGAATGTTCAGTTTGTGCGTAGCAATTTTGGGATCTAAACTTGGCATGTCTTCGTAACTCCAAGCAAAGACATCAATGTATTCTTTAATAAGAAGAATCAACTCTTGTTTATCTGCCTCTGGAAGATTCTTGCTAATGAAGATCGGACGAGGTGACCCGTTTTTTCCTACACCAACTTGAACTAGTTGATCTTTAGTAGGAGGTTCTCTTTGTTCAAATCGGAGTACCCACTGATTATCCATCTGTTGAACCCATGGATCTGTTTCAGGATTTTCTTCAACGTCCTCATCATAGCCTTTCGGAAGTTCAGCGGAAACCATGTTAGAGGATACGATCACACGATGGACTTCACCAATGCTAGTGTCAGAATCCCATGATCTGGAATCGGAAGAATTAGAACGTTCTTCACTATCGGAGTCGGAGACTGTTGGGGATAAAACTGGAGGAAAAGCATATCCGAGACCTTTCTTAGTCCTGCTGTAGTACATCTCTGACTTACCTTTCGGAACAGTCGTACGAATAGGAGTTTTTCTACCTTTACCGTAGTTGAGGCCACTCTTGAAGTCGTAACCCATCTTTCGGACGATGTCTTTTGATTGTTGACTTTAACGACGGAGTTGAAGATGCCCCGTGTCGTTAAATTTACTATCATCCGTATAACTGATTTTTTGTTTCGGTCCTTTACTAAAAAGTATTGGACGTTTGCCTTTCTTACGAGCAGGGACAATACGGTAAGAGTCATCTGGATCTTCAAATGAGACTTCTGTTTGAAGAGATTGTACAACTCCTATTGTAAATTATTTGAAGCTATCTAACATATCCAAATAGCATTTAGTATTATAAATAACATCAGTATACTGGAAAGTAGATGCTTTTTCATTGATCTGTACATTCGTATTTACAGCAGGACCTTTAGCCTTAGCAGGCTTGGTCAGATTGATTACAAGAGCGGAAGAAGAAGAATGTGGAGGTGGCTTGTTACGACGGAGGTTGATAACAAGTGGCTCAGAGGAGGTGAGCTCCCTTTTTTCTTTGTTGTGAGTTATATCAACAATAAGTGGCTCAGAGGAGGTGAGCTCCCTTTTTTCTTTGTTGTGAGTTATATCAACAACAAGTGGCTCAGAAGAAGTAAGATACTTTTTGTCCTTATTACGACGCAAGTCGATAACAAGTGGCTCAGAAGAGGTGAGCTCCCTTTGACTTTGATCAGCATCAAGTGATTTCTTTTGGACTGGCAAGTGAATAGCCAGTGGTTTAGAAGATTGAAGATGAGAAACACGCCCTTTGACAGGTATAATGAGAGTGTCATTGGGTGCTGCTTCTTGATCTTATTCAGTATCTATTGCCAATACCACTTTCATAAATTCCTCCTTATACATACGAGCGTCATTACAATATGCTTCGACACCCTTGAAAGGATAAAGGTCTGCAACTTCCTTGTGAACTTGCCCTTTGTCATCAACATATTTAAAGCATTGATGAAGAGTCGATGGAACAACATTGTGTTCATGGAGGAAGGGTCTTCCTAGAAGAGCATTATAAGAACAACCATGATTGTCGATGATATAAAAGGTCACCTTTGTGCGAAGATTGCCTATTTGGAGTTTTAGGCGAATCTTACCCAAAGGTTCACTTCTTCCTTGGTTGAATCCCAAGATAGTAGTGATTGTGCTTGAAAGACTATGAACTGGTATCTTCAATGCGTCCAACATCGTCTTTGGCATGATGCTGAGAGCAGACCCTGGATCTATCAAGATACGATCGACTTTTATTGAATCAACATATCCTGTATAGTAGAGAGGACGATCATGTCTATTATCCTCCAACAGCATATCATCCTGAGTGAAAAAGATGCTTGGAATCAACTCCAGGACACTATGACAGTGACGGCAAAAGACTGGTTCTAATTCCGGCTTTTTGAGGAGAGTTAAGCAAGTTTCAGCCTGCATCAGAGCTTCACTTAAAGTCTCTCGAGTCTCCTTGGAAAGGCGCAAGAGCTCGAAGATTGATAGCCTAGCCGGTGTATTGGCTAGTTGAGCCAATATATCAAAGTTGTACGGCTTTTCAAGTCCTGTAGGAGATGATTTCTTCAGGGGCTTGTCAAAGCGGACTTGTTGCTTGCCTTTGTCAGCAACCACCGGCTTGGGAGGAATAGGCACTACAACTGGTGAGGATGTGGAAGGAATCTCTTCAGAGAAAGTAGATTGTACTGGAACAGGTTCAGAAGAAGAGACAGGATCCTCTTGAGCTTCAGAATGATCTTTCAAATAGGCTTTCCCTGATCTGGTGCCTAAAAGAATTTCCTCGTCAACTATGGGGTCAAAAGACACCATATTGTAAATCTTTGACTTGCCTTTAGAACGACCTTTCTTCTTAGAAGAAGAGGAAACTTCGAACTCCGGAGCAAGATCGGGATGAATCTACATAATTTTGCCGTTGTCAAGAGACAAGGGAACGAGACCTTCATTTGGTGGAGGTGGAAGATTCTCAATCTCTAGAGTAGCCTTGGGAATGGGAATGACACCGTGTTGTACTATTTGTGGAGGAAAATCACCGAACTGGACCGAAACCATGTTTGCAATCACAGTCTTCTCATCTTGCTGTAGAGTAACGACACCAGCATTGACAAGCTCTTGAATTTTGCCCTTGAGCACGTAGCATGCTCGAATGGGGTGTCCAATGAACCTGTGGTAGACACAATATTTAGGATGATCTATCTTACCGACTTCATCAGGTTTCTTTGGGTCTGGGAGCTGAATCTTGTTGCTTTTGAGTAAGCAATCAAAAATACTTGCAGTATCATTCTCTTCGAAGGAATATTCTACTTTCGGACGAGGTTCCCTTGGTTGCGGTGCAGAAGGAGTGGAAGCGGATGTAGGTTGAGCTATATTAACAGCTAAAGATTCTTTATTCTTGTTCAGATTGATGTTCAAAGTCTCTTTTGCTTTGCGGTTGTTCTGGCGATTGCCACCACCTGATGTCTGATGTTCATCTCGGTCGGGGTTAGACATTTGTACCCCCAATTGTTTAAACTTCTCGGCACTCACTTCAGCAGCTTTAGCGTTGACAATGAATGAGGGCCAATCTTGAAACTGGGTAGATCCTGTCCACATACTGATGATAGGCAAAAGATTTGCCTTACAAGTATCAATAGTGACAGCAGCTGGAGTTCTGGGAGGCATCTTCAAGGCTTCACGGCGGAACCGTTCGATGAAACTCTCGGCAGTTTCATTGTGTTTCTGTTTAATTTTGTTGAGGGCCGACATAGTCATGTCGTTGAATCCTTCATAGAATCGTTCTAGGAAGATTTGCTTGAGACCTGAGAAGGAAGTGATACAACCATCGGGCAAACTTCTGTACCAGTTGTATGCTACGTCGGCTAAACAACCGACGAACACTCTGGTAAGAAGAGCGTCATTTGGCTGGAGTTGAACGGTCATTACCTCAAAATGATTGATGAATTGGCTTGGTGAGGTACTGCCATCAAACAAAGAAATCGTTAGGATCTTGTACTTTGGCGGGAACGGGACTTCCTTCCATTCAACTGGATAGGGCTGCTTGATCCCCAACCTTTGCAAGTTGTCTTTCTCTTTGAAAGCTTCAAACTGAGTTCGCAAGAGTTTGACAGCTTCATTGGCGTCTTCTGACGACGAAGAAGGAGCAGGTTGAGTCAGAGTATTAGGAAGAGGAACAGCATTGTAAGCACTACCCCCAGCTCCTGACTGACTGGGTGTAGTTTGAACTTGTACTTGTACAGGAGGCATTTGAGGAGATACTACCCCCAGCCCAGCATTGACAGGTATCGAAGATGCTATGATCTCCGGACTTGCAGAAGGTACGGTCGGTGGTGTGGCATGTTGTGCCACTATGATAGAATGCATACTAGCAACCATTTCAGCCATGGTCTTTAGCTTGTCTTCAAGTGCAGCGATTCGCTGTTCTTGATTTGCTGAGGTTAAAGCATCTTGGTCTTCATTGACAACATACGCAGTGACTTCTCTTGGTACAGTGGAAGATACTGTCTGTTCAGAGCTTTCGCTATATGCATCATAGTCGGAGAAAGAATCGTCTTCTGACTGAGAAGTAGGAAGATAACTCGAAGGGTTTTGAGGAAGATTCCCTTGACCGATTGTATCTCGTCTTCGGGAACGGGTATGTCGAAATACTCCCTCAGAAGATTCTTGAAGTAAATCCAAATACTGCTGGCTAGGTCGGCGAGGTTTGCCGTGCTTGGAGCACTTTCTACTCCCAGTGCCCCGGGAAGTCATGTTGATAGAAGCGTACAATACTTCTTCATCCTCTGACATAGGTTCAGATTTTGCAAAAGTCAAACAATCGAAGACAGATCGTTTTGTTGTTTGACAACAACATTGGATGATGACTTTATGGTTGCAATGATGATCAGATGGCTGAACTGGAGGTGTTGAGACGTTGTCCCGCTTTTGCCTGAGATGTTCTCGGAGATCGAGAACAACAGCAGGACAAGAAAAACTCTGAGGGATCTGTTCTTTGATAATATTTGGAATATGATTCCGATTCTTCAAATGTTTAGTCCCTTGAGTGTACAGGGAAGTGCTCACTTCATTAGTATAAGTGTCACGATCTTTGGCCCTGGAAATTTGTCTTTGATGTTTGATCTTCGGCATTGGTTGTTTGCGTTTTGCCGAAGTAGGCCTGTTGAGATAAGTCCTTAGATCTACAAACTCACCCCTAGGGGCTTCTGTCTGAGACACCAACAATTTTCCCTGTCTTGAGCGGGATATTTTGAGAGTTGGGAGTCTTGGAATTCTGCTACCGGGTAGGCAGAATACCTCTTTGGTCAGTACAAGTTCTCTTGTCATGAAGGAAAGAAGAATCCTTATTTGAAAGAGTTCTAGTACTGATTGGTGCAAAGGCACGTTCAGATTGATCTTCTACAGTAAAAACTGAAGAAGATTGAGAAAAGACCAAAGGGCCTTTTCCTTTGTTTTGTGATGAAGGGTTAGCTAAAGAGCGTTTTCCTCTGTTGTCTTCCAAGTCATGGGACAAGGAAGTTTGAGAAAAGACCGACGGGCCTTTTCCTTTGTTTTGAAGAGGAAGAGTAATAGCCAAAGGACTACTCCCAGTAGATTGTACAGGAGCAACAGTGTGTTTGGGAAGAGGAACAGAGCCTTTCCCCTTGTTATGAAAAGAAGAAAGTTTAGCCAAAAGGCTGTCACTCTTGGATTGCACAGGAGCAGTTTGCACATGAATAGATGGCGCACTGGTTTTGGCCACAGAAACTATGGTTTGCGCCTCAGGAGTTCTTGCTACAGAGTGCTTAGGGTAGACTCTGGATGTTGGAGCATTGGACTGCGTAGACAGATTGGCAGCCAATTGCGCCAGGGGCATAGGAGTCTTGCACTTAGCCAAGGCAGCATATAAAGTACTCTGTATACTGGCAACAGCAGATTACGCAGCAGTAGCAGAGACAGATTGTGCAGCAGGTTTGATGACAGAAGCTTTGGACTGCGCAGCAGTCTTGCTGGCAGACTAGGCAGGAGTCTTGCTGGCAGACTGCGCAGAAGACTTGTTGGCAGCATCAATAGACTGCACAGCAGTCTTTGGGACCCACACTGGGCGCACTTTGCTTGTGGCAGAAGTGGTTGCAGTGCGAAGAATGGTCTTGGAATTGATCATAGCCTCGTAGGCTGTCTGGTTGATCTTCACAACCAGTGTCTTCTGCGTCTTTCCGATAGACGCTACGTCACATTGAGTTGTCACTTCCTCGTCGGAGGAGAAAGTCGTCCCCAGCAGAGTCGCCATTTTGTTTGCAAAAACAAAAGTGTAGAACTTTATTGATACAAACTTTGTAAAAGATTACAATTTGAATTCTGGGAATGGTACAACTGTAGGAATCCAATCTAGATGATGATTGCCTTATCCCTTGGACGATGTGAACTTTGAAGACGGAGCCTCTGAAGTTGAAGACAACTCTGGAATTGAAGGCAAAAAAGCCTCGGATGTTGAAGGCAAAAGCCTCGGTAGAATGCAGCAGCACTTGGGCAAGAACTCCTGAACTCTCTGAACTTTGAAGTCTGATCCCTGATCTCTGATTCTTGATCCCCTTTTAAATGGAGACTTAAAACCCTATTTATAGAGTTCTAAGAAATAACTAACTTTTAGTTATTCTGGACTGCGCATGATGGATTGCGCAGCAATTGGATTACGCAACAGTAGACTGCGCAGGCAGTTGCTGGATCATGGGCCAACTGTCTTAGACACATGGCATTATTTGATTGAAATGCGCATGATCGTGTATAGACGGTTGCCACGTAATGAACAAATGATGGCATGAATGCCACGTGCATTTTGTCATTTATGTTGATAGAACACGTAACCTGAATTGCGCTGACTTTAGATTGCGCAGACATGGACTGCACAGGAATGGATTGCGCCAACATGGATTGCGCCAACATGGATTGCACTGCCAGCTGTCCTCGAGCGCCGTGCTGCACGATTAAACGAATGGTCGCCTCGTTCTTCGTGCTGTCAGCTGTCAGAAGATTTGATTTGTGTCAGGTAATGATGATGATCTGCCACGTCAGCCTGCGCGCTTGAGAGTGTACGCAATCTAGTATGCACAATCTATTTGCTGCGCAAACTGATGTCTGCGCAGTTCATTTGAAAGATTCATTTCTTGATCTTCATGACTTTGTTGATGTGTGTAACTTAATTTTTTTAGGACCTACAAATTTCTCTTGATTGTGCCTGTATAAGCTACATGTCTCGTCTTGCATCATGACTATAACATGGATTCCTGATTACCACGGTCAGGAATTCATACTAAATCTGACTATGATAATAACTAAATTGATCAAGTAGTTCATAAAGAGATTTTCCAGCTACAGGCAGTCTCGTTATCTGGGCACTTTAATTAGACTTGTAGCCTGTCATCGAGTTGGGCACATTTCAAGCACACTGTCAAGTGTTGCACCCCCAAGTCACCTAATCCAACTCTCTCAACTTGTAACTGGATAACCTGGATTAAGTCTGCAGGGCTTGTGGCTGTTGAAACATCTCATTGCATCTGTTAGTAGTTAGGCTTGTGATAACCCTAGTTAGTTAAAAGTATCAAGCCGTACTAGTTGCTTGGCCGTGATTGATGGATGGAGTCCAGTCTAGTCTTGTCTAGACAGTGCCAATTCAGGATTACTTTAGCATATTACTATTATTCTTTACTCTTGTCGATAAATGAGTGGAGACTAATCTCTGTTCAGGTGAAGGGTTACAACCCTGGTCTTTGTTTGGTTTACGGGTTGTAACTTGATTACCGGAATAGTTCCTTAGTTATCTTATCGTTTATTATCCTGATTTCCTTAACCAATGTCTTTCATTATCAATTATGTCTTTATGTGCTAATATGCTGGTTTAAGTTCTTAAGTGAAGCCTTCCTTGTAGCACTTGCTCTTTCTGGGGTCTAACCCAACTGGTTTTGTATGGCCAGATTTCGGAGTAGCTCCTGAGGATCTCCCAGCCTTCCAGCCAGATGGTGAACACTAGACACAACCCTGGCATCGAGTGGATTTTATTTTGCTCTCCCATTCTATTATAAATTATTCTTTTGAGGCGTTTATCCACCGAGCAAGTGTTAGCTCGTGTTGAATTTATATTCATGTCTGCCTAAGGGCTGTAACATGATTGACAAATCCTAGGGTTGATCATGTATGACTTAAACCCTTGCTAGTCTTCGTATTTGTATGACTAGCTTCATGATCATCTGAATATGTAATGTTTGGGATGCCTTACTTTGTATGTCTGATGATCTACCATCTTATTACATTTACTTGCTTGCTTGAGATTGAGATACTAGGCTTGTACTTGACCATAAGAGACTATTGGCTTATAGATAAACACCCATACATCTAGACAGTCGTGACCATATTGCGAGATGGGATTTACTTTAATGTACATAGCTGGCTGTGTTTGTCCCCCACTCTCTAGTATTCTGGTTCTGGGGCGTAATACGGTTTAAGTGGTAGCCCATGCAGGTCTTGGAAATCAAGATGTGTGAGGGTTTCACTGAATAGATGTCTCAATCAGCATTCTCCCTTGATCTCTACTCGTGCTTTCCGATCTTCCTGAAATCTTGACCTGATCACATGCTTATATCCATGGTCTATCTCGGTCCTTCCGTATTGTTTCCCATGTCGTTTCTTCAATGACATTGTTCCTGGTCCTACCGATCAGCAAGGTGGAGCACCTCCAGTGAACAAGCAGCAACTTGGGGACCAAGCCCAGCACTCTAGAGCAGCTCCCCTAGTCATGTATTCTGGGAACCCAGAGCCCCCAGTTCAGCCGGTCCAGCCTACAGAGCCTGACAATGGAACCCTGGTGGGACTCATCCGAGAATTGCTTATGTCACAAGATCGTCGGGGAGATGTCCTGCCCCAGACGATACAAGATTCCATGGGCAGAGGTGGTTACCAAGGAAACAACGCGGCCAACAGCTTCAAGCGCCTGAACCCTCCTTTCTTTGATGGCAGTGAAGATGCTATCGCTGCTGATGCGTAGTTTCAGGACATAGAGGCTATCCTAGAGGCAGCTAGGATTCCTGAGGAAGAGAAGGTGGCCATTGTACGCCTACAGTTATTGGACTTAGCCCACAGCTGGTGGGCGATGCTAGCAGTTGGATTAGCGATGCCTATTTTTTGGGCAGTATTCAGCAACAAGTTCAAGACGAAGTACTTCGATGCAGTAGCTCGCTATAATCTGCAGACGAGATTCACTAATCTCAAGCAAATGGGAAGGACGGTCGATGGATATGTGGCGACCGAATTGGATCGAGCCCAGCGATTCCAGCAAGGACTCCACCTAGAGATCATTATATCAGTGGAGCAGTTTGACTACCAGACGTTTGATGCCGTCTTGCGAGCAGCGAAGAGGCATGAATATACTTCGCAGAGAATTATAGATAGAAGCGGAGGACGGAAGAGGTCTCATGGGCAGATGTCCCAGTCATCAGCACCAATCCTGACAGCTAGGGCTTTGACTATTTGAGCTCCTAGGAAGGCGACCACAGTTTCGTCGGTTCAGCACTCGACACCAATGTATCCTCAGCAGCAGAAGTAGAAGTAGTCTTCCGCAATAGGCTGCTCTCATTGTGGGAAGCCATGACATATCGTATCAGAATGTCGCAGAGCACAGGGATTGTGCTTGGCTTGTGCGGCACCGGAACACAAGATAGGGTCCTATCCGAATAGAGCCAGTTCATCGACATCAAACCTAACTAGTCCATCGGTTAGGGGTCCAGCACCAGTGCAGCAACAGTACCAGCCTCTGAGGCTATTGCCGCCTCAGGCTCAACAATATGCCCAAGCTCAGATTCAGAACCGGCAGAGAGGTTTCCAACAGAGAGGACCAACACCAAGAGGACAAGGACAGGCTATGGCTCTGACTGTGGCAGAAGAATTGGCATCAGGTGAGGTGGTGACAGGTACCATTCTCGTCAACTCTTTTATAGTATCAGTCTTATTTGATTTGGGTGCATCGTATTCATTTATGTCTGCACGATTTGCTACACGGATAGGACTGGAGCCCGAGTCATTATTAGTAAGGCTCAATGTACTTACTGGTAACGGTCTTGTGGGAGTAGATAGAGTCTTTTTCTCGTGTTGAATCGTAGTTAGCGGTAGAGAGTTCCTCGCTAGATTGATAGAATTTCCGATGGCCGACTATGATGTGGTCCTAGGAATAGATTGGTTAAGGATCAATACGCAAGAATAGACTGCCATATTGGCATGATTATTTTTGGTATTCCTGGCGAACCAGAGTTCTTATTTTCCTGAGGCAAAGTAGAACCTTCTCCACCAGTCTTGCGGATGGCAGTAGCAGTAGCAGTTCAGTTTTTCATAGTAGTAGAAGAGTTTCCTGATATATTTCTCGAAGAGCTTCCAGGTATGCCTCCAGAGAGAGAGATAGAGTTTACCATTGATTTGCTTCCAGGGGCGGCATCAGTGTAAGAGAGAGTCTACAGAATAGCTTCTTCAGAGTTAGAAGTCTTGTACAAGATGGTTGAAGAACTCAAAACCAAGGGATTCATTCGTGCTAGTGGATCACCTTGGGGAGCCCCGATACTTCTTGTGAAAAAGAAGGATGGTACATCAAGATTATGTGTTGACTATTGTACCTTGAACTCTGTAACATTCAAGAATAGATATCCCCTACCAAGGATAGATGATTTATTCGATCAACTCAGAGGAGCGACAGTATTCTCGAAGATTGACTTGCGGTCAGGGTACCATCAGATCAGAGTCAGAGAGCAAGACCTCCCGAAGATAGCATTCAGATCGAGATATGGACATTGGGAGTTCCTTATTATGCCATTTGGAGCGACCAATGCACCAGCCGTATTCATGGACCTCATGAATCGTATCTTCATGCCCTATTTGGACCAATTCGTGATAGTGTTTATAGACGACGTCTTAGTCTATAGCAAGAATGAGGCAGAGCATGAGCAGCATCTTCGTGTAGTTCTTCAGATTCTCAGAAAGTACCAGTTGTACGCAAAGTTTAGTAAGTACAACTTTTGGCTGGATCGCATTTCGTACTTAGGTCACATCATCACCAAAGGAGGAGTGGAAGTGGACCCCCAGAAGATAGTGGCTATAGAGACATGGCCAGTACCTAGCACCGTCGTAGAAGTTTGAAGTTTCCTAGGATTGGCCAGCTATTACCAGCGATTTGCATCATACTTTGCTCAGATTTCAGCACCATTGACGCAGTTGACCCACAAGGATGTGCAATTTGCTTAGATAGCAGAGTGTCAGAGTTCATTTGAGAAGTTGAAGCAAGGATTGATGACGGCCCCCATTCTCACGCTTCAAGATGGGACTAGAGGATTTTCAGTTTATTGTGATGCTTCCGGCAGAGTATTGGGATGCGTATTAATGCAACATGGTAAGGTAGTAGCTTATGTGTCACGTCAGCTTCGTGATCATGAGAGGAATTACCTAACCCATGACTTGGAGTTAGCAGCGATGGTTTTCGCGCTTAAGTTATAGAGGCATTATTTGTATGGAGATCGGGTGAAGATTTTTACCGACCACAAAAGTCTTAAGTATGTGTTTACTCAGAAGTATCTCAATATACGGCAGAGGAGATGGCTAGAACTACTTGTGGATTATGACATCAACTTGCAGTATCATCCTGGAAAGACCAACATTGTTGCAGATGCATTGAGCAGAAGAGCCAGAGTTTATTTTCTAACAGCACAGTCAGAGTTGTTAGTAGATCTTCAGAAGATGGGTATTGAAGTTGTTCTTCCTACCAATGTGGCATTGATGACCAGTATACAAGTTCAGTCCAGTATAGTTGAGAGGATTAAGTTAGCTCAATCAACGGATTCTAAGCTTCAGCGGCTTAGGACAGAAGGTTTAGCAGGATGGAGAGCAGAGTTATGTATTCACGAAGATGGTACACTTCGACATGAAAGGCGTTTTTGTGTACCCAATGGCGACATCAGACAAGATCGAACAAGAGATCATGGCAGAAGCTCACAGTTCACAGTATTCAATTCATCCCGGTGGTACGAAGATGTATCGTGATATCCGTCAGTATTTTTGGTAGAATGGCATGAAGAGGGAGATAGTCCGGTTTGTCTCTCGTTGTTTGGTTTGTCAACAAGTTAAAACTGAACATCAGAGACCAGCTGTACTTCTTCAACCTTTACCGATCCCAGAATGGAAATGGGAGCACATTACCATAGAGTTTGTAACTGGGTTACCTAAATCTCTAGCTGGGAGAGATGCTATCTGGGTTATAGTTGATAGACTCACCAAGGTAGCTCATTTTCTCCCTTTCAGGATTGGTCATTCAACGGACCAGCTTGCAGAGATATACCTCAGGCAGATAGTCAGATTACATGGAGTACAAGTCAGTATTGTATCCGACAGAGATTCAAGATTTATATCGTACTTTTGGCGGAGTCTTCAAGAGAGCTTAGGAACTCGTCTCAAGTTTAGTTCAGCTTATCATCCGCAGACAGATAGTCAGTCGGAGCGCACGATCCAGACTCTTGAAGATATGTTGCGATCATGTACACTCGACTTCGATAGTTTATGGAAAGTTCATCTACATCTCGTGGAGTTCTCCTATAACAACATTTTCCAAGACAGTATCGAGATGACACCCTTTGAGGTCTTGTACGGCAGAAAGTGCATATCTCCGTTAGCATGGGATGATATCGTCGAGAGACAGATGCTTAGTCCAGAGATGATTACGCAGACTATTGAGGTAGTCAGACAAGTCAGAGATCATCTTCGAGTTGCCTAAGATCGCCAGCGTTATTGGGCCGATTCTCACCGGCATCCCCTTGAATTTTCTATCGGTGACCACGTATTCCTTAGGATCTCGCCTACCCATGGCATCATTCGATTCGGCGTACGGGAAAAGCTTAGTCCTAGATATATAGGGCCATTTGATATTCTCGAGCGAGTTGGTGATGTGTCATATCGTCTCGCTCTTCTGCCGTCGTTACGTAAGGTACATGATGTCTTCCATGTATCCCAATTACGGTGGTACATTCCAGATTCAAGCCATATCCTTGATCATTCAGAATTGGTTGTTGGTACCAACCTTTCTTATGAGAAAAGGCCCGTATCCATATTGGAACGAAGGGAGAAGATACTCAAGAAAAAGACTATTAAGTTAGTCCGTATTGCTTGGGGTCATCACTCTTTAGGTGAGTCAACGTGGGAACATGAGGATGATATCCGATCGCGATATCCACACCTGTTTGACTCATGAGGTATAATGCCTTCCTTATGCCTTATGCTTTTACTTTCTTGCTTGCATGAATGATTGTTTGATTGACTGTTAGTCGTAGATTGCCAGTATTAATATAACTTATCCTGACACCTCTAGCCTCTTAATTAAATTTCGAGGACGGAATTATTTTAAGGTGGGTAGAGTTGTCACTCCCGTTTTTCGTTATACGTATTTTCAGTATACGTGTATGGATTTTTGACGTTTGTCACGTGACCCGTATTTAGACTTGTCTTGCTTAGCCTGATCCTGGTTTAATCTTGCCTTAGTTTATTTTGGTTCATCTTGGTTCGGCTTGGCTTGGTTTGGTTTTGTGTGGTTTGAGATGAGAGGGGTTGATATATAAGTCAACTCTCCTCTCTCTCTCTCTCTCTCTCTCTCTCTCTCTCTCTCTCTTTTATTACTTTTATTTATTTCCTTCATCTTCTCTATTACTCCTCTCTACCCACCAAAGAAATCTTAGGCAAGTGCAACTTACTTCTTGATGGATCTCAAGTTTTATTGTTCCATTCTCTTCTTCACTTCATTCTAAGCCTCATTAGAACTTGGAGATTTTAGTTTCCATGAATAAATTTTTGTAGATCTAAGTTTAAAAAAAATTCTCGGTTTTTCTTGGTTTTGATCTCTTAAATTTTATTATTTTCGAAATCTAATGGTCTTATGTTGTAGGAAATTTGATTCTACCCAATTTAGACCCTTGAAAGTCCCAATTTTGACTTATTTTGATAGATTTATGGCCTTTCTAGTTTATGGGTGCTCATGAACATTTGGAGGCTGGTTGGAGAAGATGAGCAGTACATGCTGATACATGCTGGCACATGCATCCTAGCTCATGCATACTGACACATGCTGTTATGGTGCATGCAGTGGATGGTGCCTTCAGGCCCATGGCGCATGCTGTCCTGGCGCATGCTGTTATGGCACATGCTGTGGATGGTGCCTTTTGGCCCATGGTGCATGCTGTCCTGGCACATGCTGTCCTTGGCACATGCTGTTATGGCGTATGCTGTAGATGGTGCCTTTTGGCCCATGGCGCATGCTGTCCCTGGCACATGCTGTTATGGCGCATACTATGGATGGTGTCTTTTGGCCAATGGTGTATGCTGTCCTGGCGCATGCTGTCTCTAGCACATGCTGTTATGGCACATGCTGTAGATGGTGCCTTTTGGCCCATGGCACATGCTGTCCTGGTGCATGTTGTCCCTGGCGCATGTTGTCCTGGCGCATACTGTCCTGGCATATGCTGTCCTTAGCGCATGCTATTATGGCGCATGCTGTCCTAGCGCATGCTGTCCCTGGCGCATGTTGTCCTGGCGTATGCTGTCCTAGAGCATGCTGTCCCTAGCGCATGCTGTCCTGGCACATGTTGTCCTGGCGCATGCTGTCCCTGGCACCCTTTTTGACCTCTTGTGCCGTTTCTTGCCATGATAATTCTTGTTACATTTATCCATGTTTGTCCCCTTAGTCCTTAGTGTAATGTTGTGATCCTTGCTTGTACCCTTTTACTTGACTTGTCCTGTGACGACCCGACTTAATAACTTGTTGAGCATAATAAGGCTTGAACTTGACAAGATTTGACCGGACTTGACATGAACACGACATGATAATTCTTGATAGTGGTCCGTCATGACGCACTCTTGACATGATATGTAACCTGACATGACATGATAATCATGAACGATGTTGCGACAGCTATCCTGACTTGCTAAGTAACTCTTGTCTTGACACCGTGGTTGAATTTCTCTTGATTGTGCCTGTATAAGCTACATGTCTCGTCTTGCATCATGCCTAGAACATAGATTCCTGATTACCACGGTCAGAAATTTATACTAAATCTGACTATAATAATAACTAAATTGATCAAGTAGTTCATAAAGAGATTTTCCAGCAACAGGCAGTCTCGTTATCTGGGCGCTTTAATTGGACTTATAGCCTGTCGTCGAGTTGGGCACATTTCAAGCACACTGTCAAGTATTGCACCCCCAAGTCACCTAATCCAACTCTCTCAACTTGCAACTGGATAACCTGGATTAAGTCTGCAGGGCTTGTGGCTGTTGAAATATCTCATTGCATCTGTTAGTAGTTAGGCTTGTGATAACCCTAGTTAGTTAAAAGTATCAAGCCATACTAGTTGCTTGGCCGTGATTGATGGATGGAGTCCAGTCTAGTCTTGTCTAGACAGTGCCAATTCAGGATTACTTTAGCATATTACTATTATGCTTTACTCTTGTCGATAAATGAGTGGAGACTAATCTCTGTTCAGGTGAAGGGTTACAACCCTGGTCTTTGTTTGGTTTACGGGTTGTAACTTGGTTACCGGAATAGTTCCTTAGTTATTTTATCGTTTATCATCCTGATTTCCTTAACCAATGTCTTTCATTATCAATTATGTCTTTATGTGCTAATATGCTGGTTTTAGTTCTTAAGTGAAGCCTCCCTTGTAGCACTTGCTCTTTCTGGGGTCTAACCCAGCTGGTTTTGTATGGCCAGATTTCGGAGTAGCTCCTGAGGATCTCCCAGCCTTCCAGCCAGATGGTGAACACTAGACACAACCCTGTGTCACGACCTGCACCTGTATTTCGGATACGAAGCGTGTCCAAGCCCAGACTATGCCATAGTGTCGGCGGTAGAACGCTTTCTATAACTCAGAAGTCATGGCAGTCTAGCATCTCATAATAATCTATATCTCATCCACAGAATAACCGAGTCACAACCAAGATCAATGAATAAGACATAAAATTGAACAATAATGAATATAACTGAATGTTTTTAAGAATCAATGTCACGTCCGGTGGACACAAATGTACTACCAATAGACGGAAAGGGAAAAATACATGAAATATACTATCTGAATACAACATGCTAATCAAGACAACCTCAACGGCAAGGCACCGTAGTCTGATGCTGACTCAACCTGCATGCTTGCTCTTGACTCAAACTCGGCTAAACCTGAAGAGATCATCGGGTCCTCAGAGGATATAGCAAGATACATAAAATATATATAACTATCTAACAGTTTTATCATATGCAAAAAAATAAACAAGAAAAACAGGAACACGACAAATGGCTATGAACACGAACACTAGAACAACTATGCATAAATGAACTGCCGGATGAACGATGAACACGAGATCAATGGAAAAACCAAACCCTCATCCCAAGTGTGGACTCACCGGTTTGAACTAAGCACTAACCCTCGTCCCGAGTGTGGACTCTCTGGTTAGCTCAGGGCAAAACACCCTCGTCCCGAGTGTGGACTCTCTGGTGCCAATGAATACGACAATCACCCTCGTCCCGTGTGTGGACTCTATGGTGCACTGATCAACACTCGTCCCGAGTGTGGACTCTTTGGTTGTGTAAAACGATAATCAAGGGTTTAGCAATTCACTACACGCACTTGTTCTATGACACGACTGATGCAAGGTACTGGTAAGAAACTCCAAGTGTGAACCAAAAGGCCAAACATGAACATGGCTATATGTAATAAAAACAACTCAACAGAACATAACACGAAGAGCACATGTCCATAAACAATCAAAGACTGAAAAATGAAATGAAATACATGTAAATAAAACTGTAGAGGGAGGCAAGGTATACTTGCCTGTGGTCCTGAGCTGCAGATACGGGTCCGGTGTCAAGTCCAATAACCTTATTTTATAAATTTACCATGTCAACAAGTGATTCAAATAAAGTGTAACCAATCTACTTGGTCTTTTAGGCCATTGGGTCATAACCAATTTTGGTTTCCTTAACTAGATAGGTTGACTTGGTTTAATGACTCCTACTTGGCAGGTCAAGCTTATACCTATATATTCCTATACGTATATACATGTATAGGTAATTCCTGATACCTTACTCTTCTATGTATCAATACATTCCCTATTGAGACACCTAGGCTACAGGAGTGATACGTGTGTTTACATAGAGATCTATATATTAGTACACCTATTGCATAGTGTATTTCCTTCTCCCTGATGCATCTCACATCTGCTGCATTATTACACACACAGTACACTAATACCCTACTATACAGCTGAAGTTTACCCACACCCACACACTCGTACTCGTGATATACACACAAGGTTTCCTGGCCCTCTCTGCTCTTTAAACCTGAGGCTATACCCCTGCTTTCCTGTACATATACATAGACTTATTGCCTATAAGCACCAACCCAATTACTGATACTTGGGTATCTACAGATACACATGTATCTAAACTTCACTTGTATGCACAAGTCTCCCCCAAATTTCTGACATCCATTCTTGCACATATGCACAGACTCTCACCTAGACTAACCTACAGTTACACGCATGTAGCATGCCCCAGGCCCATCTGATACTTCACCCTATTTCGTATACTAACCACTGCCCCTTGGACACCCTCTTTTCATGTGCTTCCTAAACCTGTACCTGGACTGTGTCAATGACAGGAACCTACCTTGATACTTCCCCTGTCAACATCCAGGTCCCATAGCCTAGCCACATTGGTATACTTCATAATCCTGCCATGCCTAGGCCAACTAGAGACCCATACCCATTCCACATTTGTACTGGCCTATCCTGAATACCTGGGTTCCTGTCTCCTGCACAGTATTACCTGTACTCCTTACAAGATTGCTCCTGCCATATGTTCCCTACAAAAGTATATAGGAATTGAATATAGCACCCTAAGCCTCTTGATACAACACATAACCCCTCTTCAAATTCTGTACCTGTGAGTACCTTAGAGTCCTGCATTGTGACCTGTAGGTGGAGCTGAGAATCCCTCTCTACTTGATTGTCCCACATGCCTAGATAGCTATCTATATTACTGGTACCTACGACACACTAGCCTGATGGGTCTTTCCTGCTGCTACATCCTTTATGTACATGTTCAGTCATTCCATTTCTTGGAGCACAATATTGTTCACTGTACTCTTCATATGCTTCCTTAATATTCCTTTAGACTGCTATGCCTGTATACAGGTATCTATAGGTGCAAGTAATTGCAATTTGACACCTGCACATGTATCTCTAATACCCCATTCGACCCACCTACCTATACTCCTGGTATCCTCTTCACCCTTGTTCTAATTACTGTCTTAATCCCAATACTATATGTTTGTATTACTAATCTAAGACAGCCTCTTGTATTACTACATATTAAGGTAATATTGATACAAGATATGTAGATGCCATCAAACTTAGTCTAGAGCCCATTTCCCTAATCCTCTGTATTCATAACCCCTAATACAGGGGACTCGACACACATCTGGTACTATCTGTCAATGGATTCATTTATGTGCACTGCAATGTGTATGTAGCATTCAGAGCTCCCACCAGAGCATATTGTAACATGTTCAACAGAACAGGTTATACATCAAGGTCAGACTAATCTAATAGTAATGGTAGGTACAGTTCCAAATGGGATTTGACAAGAACAATAACATTTTTCTTGTACAACATGAACTTAAAAGAATCAAAAAAATAATTATACTGGATTTTGTTACCCATCAATCTCAATGAAGAGTCATGACTCCTGAAAAAGGCAGGAAGCCAGAAAATAAGATTTGAATGAGGTGGGTGAAGAGCTTCACCGAGTTGAAGAATTTTTGATGGAAACATGGACCAGGAAGTATGGCTGCATATAGCTATATGACAGGGGAGGGGTTATGCTATAAGCTAACCCTGATGCCATCTATCCCTTTTCCTAATACTGACATCTGTAATTAAGACTTGACACCCTTCTATGTCCCAGGGTGCTCAGGTGATACACCTACACTCCAAGCCAGGTACTCACAAGTACACAAGTCAAAGTCTATTGCCAAGTCATGTACTCACAAGTACATATGTTAAAGTCTATTGCCAAGCCATGTACTCACAAGTACACAGGTTAAAGTCTATTGCCAAGCCATGTACCCTTATATCCCCTGATACTGATGCATGTCCTGCATCTATAACCTATGATATATGCATTGGCTGAGGCAGGCTGTAACTGACATCTCCCTGTACTAGACACTTATCAAAACCTGTAACCTCTATGGCATTCCCATGTACAAGGCAGGTCTGCTCTTCAATAGTTAATTAACTACATGGTTATTCGAGTGTGGTCTACACCTTTGTATCAGTTTGATTGCAAAGGACAGTCCACGAATCTAGGTCGATAGTAAATCAAGGAAGACTCATGAGATGGGGACTTGATATACCCTTGAATCCTTGGTCCCATGGCAATGTCCACAGGGTTCCTACCTCTGTACTGCGTCTATCTTTTAGGCTCTTCTAGGAATTTTATCAAACACAAATCAATCCAGACCCAAACTAACTAAAGACAGAAATTTACAAGCATCTAGATGGTAGGTGATTACCTCTTGATATAGTTGACAGGTTTGGATATCCTCTCGATTGAATTGGAGCCCCTTCTGTTCTTTTTCAGTTTTCCTTAATGAGGAAGGAGAAGTAGACGGCTAGGGTTTGGGAATTGAGGATTTGGCCGACCTTTGAATCCTTTATACAAGGAATTTTGATAGGTTCGAATATGAATTAGATCATACTCAGGATCACAGAAGGATGAGATCGAATCCATGTTCGATTCTATCCTGGCCGTTAAGAAAATTCAAATTTGAAGGTTTTCATTCAAGTCCTCGGGCCTATCTGAATTTACCACTCCCTTTCCTGTAATAAACTATTTTTATACTTATGCACTAAGGTCCTTGTTTCTTTCCTATATTATCCTTTTGGTCCCCTATTGTATTTTAAATAAAAATTTAGGCATAACAACAAATGAGACATTAAAGGAATTTTTTTCAAATTACTAAATAAAAGGGAAAATTTTGGTCAAGGGGTTGATACCCTGGCAACGAGTGGGTTTTATTTTGCTCTCCTACTCTATTGTAAATTATTCTTTTGAGGCGTTTAGCCGCCGAGCAAGTGTTAGCTCGTGTTGAATTTACAATCCTGTCTGCCTAAGGGCTGTAACATGATTGACAAATCCTAGGGTTGATCATGTATGACTTAAACTCTTGCTAGTCTTCGTATTTTGTATGACTAGCTTCATGATCATCTGAATATGTAATATTTGGGACGCCTTACTTTGTATATCTGATGATCTACCATCTTGTTACATTTACTTTCTTGCTTGAGATTGAGACACTAGGCTTGTACTTGACCATAAGAGACTGTTGGCTTGTAGATAAAGCCTCATACATCTAGACAGCCGTGATCGTATTGCAAGCTGGGATTCACTTCAATGTACGTAGCTGGCTGTGTCTGTCCTCCGCTCTCCAGTATTCTGGTTCTAGGGCGTGACAGATGGCACCCTCTCTTGTCCACTTATTTTCTCTCCATGCTGTGAGAACCACAAGTTAGAATGCAAGTCACAAGTTGTGAGATTTGTTAATTCCAATAATATAACTACTTACCTCGATCAATTTGTCCAACTTGTCCTCCAATCTATTGACCTTATCTTCGAGCGCATGTATAATCTTAGAAGAATGTGCTTGGGCATTCAACTTAGTAAGTGTAACTCCAAACCAAGTCCAATTGTTGTTCTACAAGGTCGATTTTCACCCAATACTTTTGAGGGAGCATCATCTTTCAAGCTTGATGATATTTGTGTACCAGATTGTGATTCTTTGATCACTTGAATTTTTTTCTGGCATGTTAAAAATGAAATTTAAATATAAATTAAGCAAACAATATAAGAACATATATAAAATATTCAAAACTTAATTTGTACTCACCAGAGATTCGACAACAGATGCATTTTCTTGTTTGGGTTTCTTTAGTTTATGCCCTTCCGACCACAAATTAACTCTTGATATTTCTATATGTGTTGGACTATCTTTCTTCTAAAAAAAATAAATAAAATAATACAATTTTACATTTCAGTGAAAGAAGAAATCAACAAATGCAATTAAAATTGTTTTTAGCGAAGCCAAGAATTATGTTAAGTAAAACCTAATAACCAAGTAAGAACCATTAGATACAAAAGCAAAATGTCAGAGTTGAGAAGATACGATTTGGTAATTGATCGCCATCATGAATGTTCATAGACATATTTTTCTGCAGAGAATTCAGCATTAAAAAGATAACATGTGGTACTTACATGAAACACAAGGAAAAGAAAAGAAATAATTCAGCCATGTCCTTCATATTATCCCAGATTTGATCAATCTTTCTTTTTTCTTTTTTCTTTACAAAATACGATCAAAGTTCTTAACATATAGCTATGTAATATCTTTTCTTGTCAATACAGTGTTAATGCAGTCTGCTGGGGATGGTCATGGTCATTGGAGGTCTCTACTTTTCTCTTTGGGGCAAAGCATCTGATGGAAATGCAAGCAAAAAAATCTACAAAGAACAGTAAACGGCCACAAGAGAACACTTGTTTCCGGAAGGCGGCAATCAAACAGAAGTATAGCAGGAAGGTGTTGGAGAGCCTTCCTTGGTTCCGAACACATGCTGATGACAATCTACATAAGCTTGGAAATATTTTTAAAGAATAACATTGTATCATAAACATACTTGTTGTGAACTTGAAACCAATAATACATCAGTTGTTCAACTATACTTCATCCCAATTGACATAGAAAACATCCCCTGGATATATTCAAGCCCTCATTTATATAGGTGGTCAGAAAATTTCCAAGAGCTACACAAATTGAAGAGCTTTAGTGCATATGTTTCCACGTGATAAGTTCTAAGCCATCTCAAAACCCAGCACAATGTTGAATGTATATAACCATTCCTTATATTTTATTATCGGAACTAATCCACTTTAACCTTCATTATTTTTTATCATTATGAGAGGAACTAATCCACTTTTTGGTACTGAAGACACGAAAGGTGATTACGCGAAAAGTGATTTGAGAGTATATAATTATGTTTTCCATATGATTAGGAAGAATATGAAGAATGCAATCACAAAAGATGTGAGATCCAAAATGTGAAATATATTGATAAATTTAGCAATTTCAAATTAATAATTACGCATATTGAACTCTCGTATGTACTCATATGATAGCTTGTGCATGTTTTTTACAGTCTCCTATAAAGCAGTTGCCTTGAGCTTCAGTGCATATATTTCTTCTTCTAGAAGAGGGCCTCGTAGAACTATTGAATCTATATGTATAAAAACATTCAGGTCTTGATAAGTATTTGTACATGTGAATACGATAACAAGCAGCACCACCTTAATATACGAGCATGCCACCCGTACGATCTGTAGAAACATATCAATCCAACTCAATATGCCAGGACTGTTTTACACAGTCCCTGTATCTATCCAGAAATTAGATGTACAAAATATCTATTGGAACAACTTGTAAGCATTTGTGGCTAGCTAACAGAATCATTATACAAGTGAAAGAAGAAATCAACAAATGCAGTTACAATCCAAACATCATAAAATAGATAAACTTAAGTGAAGTAATTTTAACATCTTTTGCTCCAATTGGGCATAACCCTGTCGACTCATCATGTGGGGTAGTTTATGATGACTCCTTATATACTTCATTAGATCGCTCTTACCCTACATCAAATATGAATTATTATTAACGAAAGGGAATAATTGAAAATATAATATTTTATATGAACATTGAATGTTACAACTTACTTTAGACGTCGCTGTGCATGCCCGTTTGATGAACTCTTTCCATTCATGATCTGTCAAGTTTTAAGGTTTCAACTTGGCAAGTTGTAGATGTGCTTCTTCTACTTCCAATGCACAAGCTGCTCTCACCTTAGTGGAAATCCTTGACCGATATTCTCTCAAATAGCTTCACATCTTTCCCAAGGTATTTTTCTTGTTTACCTCATCTAGTTCGTACCTTTGTTGCAATGTAAATCATGCTATAATAAAAATATATTGTGAAATTATAAGTGAGCTTGAGAAATTTAGCTCTAATTAACTTACCAGTATAACTGTCCACATGTCCTCCTTTAGCTGTTTAGAAACCAAAGTCCAATTCTTTACAGATATTTGAACTATAGATCAAATTAAGGCCCCTAAGAAAGAGGCAAAGGTAATTGAAGTATCACCTATAGGCTGCCCTCTTTCATTATATTCTACTTCTTTAGTCGCATTTTGATCCATCCCAAGACCCTTGAGCTTTGTTGGGCCACGTTTGTTCTTAACCGACATTGTCTCCTCGTTAAGGTGGGAATTAGGTACATCAAGCAAGTGAATAGGTGAAGAACGAGATACATCTAAACCTCCCTCTAGGCTTTCATCCCCCTCTAGTTGAACATCTGACATAACATATTGTTGTGATTTTCTTTTTCGTTTCCATGACTTACTTTTTGAGGCCTACAAAAATAAATAACATTTCATGGATAAATTAAATTAATATATGAAATGTAGAATTGAACTACATGAATATCCATAAATTATATGTATTAATAATCTCAATTACCTCCGTTGTAGGAGCCATAGCTTTTACAATCTACAACTCTGGTGAATATTAGTCAAACTATTGTTAGTGACAAAATAGATCTAAAAAAGAATTAGATCCTATTCTAGAAGGCCAGATAGATGAAAAACACATATAACATTGTAGTAAATATAATTGAAACTGAATGGAACTAATCATTATGATCTAAAGGTTCATATACATAAACAAAAATAAGTCAAAATCCAACTTCAAAAGAGACATTAACATAATTAAACTAATACACCTTCACAATCTTTATCCCTTCTTTCACAGGAATTATCCTCATCATCAACAGCTTCGCTAAGTTTTGAAATATCCAACGGTTGATAGCTTGTTTCTGCATTCTCATTATAGAATTCCAATTCGTGGAAACCTCTTGGTGGAGGTTTCAACACAACATACCAACTAGAAGAATCTAACTCACTAGAATAGAATACTTGCTTCGCTTGTGATGCTATAATGAAAGGGTCACTTTCGAACTGATTTTTGAATTGATGGATGTACCTACCACTTTTCTAAAATGAGAATAATTTTGAACTTTTGTAAAATTGATTATTAAATAATAGAATTTAATTCATGTTAATGATTTTGGTGAATTTTAATTAATTTAAACTATTTAATTGGTGCATTGTTATTTTTGGTCATTTTTTATATTTTAATATTTTGGGAATTTTTATATTTTAATATTAATTTTACGGGATTTGTTTAGTCGGGTTCGATTTTCATCTCGTTCCGACTTGTGTTAGTGACCCGGATAGCTTAGACTCTAGACGGGACCCTAAAATTAGTTAGTCATGGCCCACAAACTCCACTAATTAAGTTAGTAAGATTAGGCTAATCCCACTTGTTAGATTAGTCAAATTAGAGACTTAAACTTAGCCCTTTTGATCCCAAACTTGAACCTAACTTAGATTTAACCAAATGAGACTAGTTGAGGCCTTAATGGGCTTTTCCCCAAAGCCCAATAGGGCATAGCATGGCAGCTATATAGGTAGGTTAGCCTCCCTTTCATTTTTTTCATTCACACTTGCCTCATTTTATTCACAAAGTGTTCTTCCCCAAATTAGAGAGCTTCCCTCTTTGATTTGATCTCCAAATCCTTACATCCCTCCATCCAACCTTCTCATACTACCAAGGGAGGGTGCTAGCAAAGATTTGGAGCAAAGTGCAAGGAGGAGTGTCCATTTTGGAAGGATCTTCGTATCGGAGCCGTGTCCTTGAGAGTATCATTGGTATTTCACTCCCAATAGGTAAAACCAACCCTCTAAATTGATTTCCTCTGTATATTAGTTAGTTTTGAATCCGTATGATCCACCCCCATACAAGTACCCTCTTTAGATTCAAGTTTGAGGCCATTTAGAGCTCTCTAGAGCAAGTTTGGAGTTTGTCTTGTGTCCTACTTGTTAAATCTCCAAGTAGGACACCCCATATATTTGTGTATATGCAAATAGACCAATTAGGAATCAAATTTTAGTTTTATAGATGTTACAGAGTAGATTGATGTTATTTATGACGGTTAGAATGAGTTTCATTTGTATGCCCATGGTTGGATCCAAGTGGTTGAGCCTACAAGTCTAATTTTGGTCTCTATATGTCAAATTGGAATACATTGATGTAGTGGACTGTTTTATGGGTATATATATGTATATTAGATATGTTGGGGTGTTGTGAGTGTGAGTTGTAGTGTGTTGAGTGAGTGAGGATGATGTTGTGTTGAAGATGTGCTTGTGTGTCTTGAGAAGAGAAAAAGATTTGTGTTGTGTATATATTAGAGAGTGTGTGTGTGTGAGTGTGTGGTTGTCTAGTTTTTATTGTGTGTGTTCAGGTAATTATAGATAGATTGAAAGAGTGCGAAAGATAGATGGATGGATAGAAGGGAGAGTGAAGTAGAGGAGAAGGGAGAGTTGAAGAAAGGAGAGGAGGTGAGATGAAGGAGGGAGTAGCTGCCCAAACCAGCAGCCACAGCAGCAGCAAATGCTGCTGAAATCAGCAGTAGCAGCAGCAGCCCAAGGCTGCTGTCATGTAGGACAGCAGCAGCTGCTGTTTGCAGCACTTTGTATCCCCATTTCATCCCCTTTTGGCCCCCCATTGGCCCCTCTAGAGTATTGTGCTTTACAATTTCGTTCCTACAATTGGTATCAGAGCGGGAGTTACAGGTAAAGCAAGGTAACAGTACAATTATTTATTCATTTTAATTAACTGTTATATAGATCACAGCACAACACATGGCAATTGTGAAATTCACAAGTGAAGGCCAGGCCACAAACAGACCTCCACTGTTTGATGGTACGAACTATACCTATAGGAAAACACGGATGAGTTTATTCTTGAAATCACTTGACTTTGATTTATGGTCCATTGTTATTGATGGCTATCAAAAGCCACCTCGTATAAATGTTGATGGAGTTTTAGTTGAAAAACCCCATAGCAGATATACATAGGAAGAAAAGAAAAAGGCCAGTCTTGACGCACGTGCTATTAACGCTCTATTTTGTGCTTTAGACAGAACTGAATTTAACAGGGTGTCTATCTGCACAACGGCTAATGAAGTGTGGAAGCTACTTGAAGTCACACATGAAGGCACGACTCAAGTCAAAGAATCAAAGGTCAGCAGACTTACTCAAGAGTATGAGGCATTCAAGATGAAGCCCAACGAAACAGTTACTCGAATGTTCGAAAGATTCCTGGATATTGTAAATCCTTTGTCCTCCCTAGGCAAAGAGTACAGTAACCATGAAAAGATTTGCAAGCTCCTGCGAGCACTTACCAAGAACTGGATTCCAAAGGCTATTGCAATCATTGAAGTGAACGACCTCACAACTATGTCCCTCGAAGTACTCATGGGTAAGCTACTCACTCATGAACTGGAGCTACAAGATTTTGAAGAGCCTGCACCAAAGGAGAAGACGATCGCTTTCAAGGCTCAGCACAGAAAAGCTACTGAAGGTGACTCAGACAGCAGTGAATCTGATGCTAAAGATCAAGCACTCCTGGCATGGAAATTCAAGAGATTCATGAGACATGAGAAGAGAGCCAAAGAAAACAACAGCAACAACTGGTATCAAGATGATGCTGTCTGCAATGGCTGCAAGAAGAAAGGACACATGAAGAAGGATTGTCCTACAAACTCATCATCAAGCAAGAAGAGCAACAGGTATGAAAAAAGGAACCTGAAGAGATCAACATCATGGAAGTTTGCCAATACCAGCATATGGCATGAAAGTGAAGCCAGCGACTCAGAAGACGAACAATCAGAAGACGCTGCAAACGTATGCTTTATGGCATCCGATCAGGTACCTACTGAACCTGTAGTTGATACATATGATGACTTCACCTTTGAGCAATTAGGAGATGCCTTCAGTGAACTGATGACTGATTACAGGAAACTGCGTAGCAAGTATCAGACCTCTAAGAAGGTACTCAAAGAGTACAAAGGTAAAATCGGTAGACTTACCGACCTACTAGCTGAGGTTAAAAATAATGTTAGTGATTTTGGTGAGCTTTCTTCAATAAAGCTCTTATTACACGAGACTACCAAGTCATCTGAAGAGAAAGACAAAGTTATCGACCAACTGAAAGAAGAACTTTCTATAGAGAAGAAAAGTCTTCGATGTGCACAAATCAGAATGGAAACACTTACTTCTGATTATACTAAGTTGTATGACACTTCCAAAAGATTGGAAATTAGGTTAGGAAAACAGCCTGAGCCTGTTGCTTCCTACCCTAACACGTGTCACTTACCGAAAAATCAGAACATTCCTAAGCCAAACACAGTCAGACCTAACCCTATCAAACCTTTACCCCAAAAGGTTAAGCCCAAACAGGATTATAGGCATGCTTTCTTCTATACTAGAAAATCTAAACCTACCAACCATGCACACCACTCAGCTTTCAACACTCAACATGCACAATGTCATTATTGTGGCCTCATTGGTCATATCTCTTCTGCATGTAGAGTCAGAAAGCTTGTTGATTTAAATATTTATGCTTGGATACCAAAAGCTAACATTTCAGGACCCTAAAAGAAATGGGTACCAAAAGTTTCATCTGCAAACTGTTTTGTAGGTGGAACATCCTTCACATGCTAAAAGCAAATGGATCCTCGACAGCGGTTGTTCACGGCATATGACCGATGACGCTACATTATTTGCAACACTGTCGAAGAAGAAGAAGGAAGGTTATGTTTCCCTCGGTAATAACTTGAAAGGGTATATTATTGGTATCGGTGATGTTGGTAAGTCTCCCTATCCTGTATTAAAGATGTCTGTCTGGTTACCGAGTTGAAACATAATCTACTCAGCATAAGTCATTTGGCTGATCATGGTTATGGCATCAACTTTGGCAAAGACAAATGTATTATAGTTGATAGCTCAACTGGTAGTACTATCTTTGAAGGTATCAGGGAAGACAACATATATGTTTTCTATTTGTTGGAAGAAACTAACATTTCAGGTAGATGCTTAATGGCTAAAAACGATGAGAGTCATCTGTGGCATATGAGACTCGATCACGCAAATATGGACACTATATCAAGATTATCCACAAAGAAACTAGTACGCGGTTTACCGGACATTATATTCAAGAAGGATTCGGTATGCAGTCAATGTGAAAAGAACAAAACTACCAGATCCACATTCAAGTCAGTAAACGCAGTATGTACTACTCGACCTCTACAATTGCGTCATATGGACTTATTCGGTCCTAGCAGAGTTGCTAGCCTCGGAGGTAAACTTTATGCTTTTGTAATTATAGATGATTTCTCTAGATACACGTGGGTATACTTCTTGACACGCAAGAATGATACATTATCCGAATTTGTCGCCTTTTGCAAGAAAGTTCAGAATGAAAAAGGTTATATGATCACTCGTATTAGAAGCGATCATGGAGGCAAATTCGAGAATGTAGAGTTTGAGAAATTTTGTGACACACACGATTTTGTATACGAGTTCTCCTGTCCTAGGACTCTACAACAAAATAGAGTTGTGGAACGTAAGAACAGAACTCTATCCGAAATGGCCAGAGTGATGTTAAACCAGTTTAGTCTACCCAAATATTTCTGGGCTGAAGCTGTCAATACAGCTTGCTTTGTTCTCAATAGAGTTCTAATTCGACCCAAATCGAAGAAGACTCCATTTGAGTTATGGTTTGATAGAATGCCATCAGTTTCTTATTTTAGAATATTTGGCTGTAAATGCTTTATTCTTAATACAAAAGACAATTTGGGAAAGTTTGACGAAAAGGCCGATGAACGTATATTTTTAGGTTATGCGGCCAAGAGCAAAGGATACAGAGTCTTCAACAAACGAACCATGATCATCGAAGAATCAATCAACGTCAGATTTGATGAATTGAATGAAATGACTATCGATGACAATGACGAAGATCCATCTGTACCAAGATCAACACCAGCTGATTCTCAACCAAGCTCAGCACTAGCTGATCCTCCTAGAGAAGATCCAGGAACCAGCTACCTTCAGAGTCTGCCGAAAAGATTAAAATTTACGGCTGATCATCCAAAAGATTTGGTAATCGGTGACATTACCAAAGGTGTAAGTACTCGTACATCCAGTAGAGATATTGTTTCTAGTGTTGCATTTATTTCACAGCTAGAACCCAAAACTATTGATGAAGCATGTAGTGATAATTTTTGGATAGATGCCATGCAAGAGAAATTAAACCAATTTGAACGGAATCAAGTTTGGGAACTTGTTCCCAAGCCTATTGATCATCCGGTCATTGGCACCCGTTGGGTATTCCAAAATAAACTTAATGAGAATGGTTTAGTGACTCGTAATAAGGCTCGACTCGTAGCTCAAGGATACAATCAAGAAGAAGGTAACGACTACGATGAGACTTATGCCCCAGTTGTGAGATTAGAATCCATTCGCATGTTATGTGCATTTGCATGTTTTCATAATTTCAAAACTATTTCAAATGGATGTCAAGAGTGCATTTTTAAACGGTTTTATAAAAGAAAAAGTTTTTGTAGCACAACCTCCAGGTTTCACAGATTTTAAAAACCCTGATCATGTTTTCAAGTTGAAGAAAGCTTTGTACGGTTTGAAACAAGCCCCTCGTGCTTGGTATGATCGTCTAAGCTCTTTCTTACTTGACAACAGTTTTTCAAAAGGCAAGGTTGACACTACACTTTTTATTAAGTCCTTTAATGGTAAGCTTCTTTTAATACAAGTCTATGTAGATGATATCATATTTGGATCTACTGATGAATCACTGTGTCAAGAATTTTCTAAGTGTATGCAGAATGAGTTTGAGATGAGCATGATGGGAGAGCTGAAATTTTTTCTCGGACTGCAAATCAAACAAACTGACAATGGGACGTTCATAAATCAAGCTAAGTACACAAAAGATTTGCTAAAGAAGTTCGATCTGGACAATGTCAAACCTATTGGCACTCCGATGGCAACTTCAACAAAGCTTGATATTGATGAACAAGGCAAGCCGGTCGACACACGTAAGTATCGAGGTATGATCGGTAGTTTAATTTATTTAACTGCTAGTCGTCTAGATATTATGTTTAGTGTTTGCCTGTGTGCACGTTTTCAAGCTAATCCAAAGGAATCATATCTGTGCGCAGTTAAGCGTATCTTTCGATACCTTAAGGGCACTTCTTCTGTTGGCTTGTGGTATCCCAAAACTAAGTCCTTTGACCTTACTGGTTATTCGGATACAGATTTTGCTGGATGCAAAGTTGATAGAAAAAGTACCAGTGGCACATGTCATTTCTTAGGCAAGGCTTTAGTCTCATGTTTTAGTAAAAAGCAAAATTCTGTAGCCCTATCAACAACAGAGGCTGAGTATATCGCCGCAGGACGTTGTTGTGCTCAGATTTTGTGGATGAAACAAACCTTAGAAGACTATGATTTATTTTATACACATATTCCTATTTTCTGTGATAACACGAGCTCTATTAATTTGACTAAGAATCATATATGTCATTTTCGTACTAAACATATCGAGATTAGACATCATTTTCTTAGAGATCATCATCAAAATGGAGATATTGACCTTGTGTACATAGATACTGAGAATCAATTAGCTGACTTTTCACAAAACCTCTAGCAGAAGATCGTTTCAATTATTTACGTCGAGAATTAGGAATTTTGGACGTCAATAATATTAATTAATTTTGTTTTATGATTATATTTCAATATGCAAAAACTGTGTTAGAGACAAGCTAATAAAGAGTCTGTCTGTCACCACAACTACGGTTGAAGCGAAGCGGTACTTAAGAGTTCTCCGGTGAACCTCTGCCAGCTGGGACAGTACTCCTACAGCTAATCTGAAATAGTCGCTGTGTAACGATATTTAATCTATAAAATAATATTAATTATGTTAATTGAAGGTTGAAATTACTAATCTTTGAATTAAATTTTTGAAATGAGTCAAGGATGATGAGGAGATGTGATGATGATATGTTAGACTGTATACTTGGAAATTCTCCGACATTACAAGTTTTTCTATCTTTTAGACTTTATTATCAGTATTTCTTTTTGAGGACTTGTACTGGATTTGTTTTATTTGATGTCATCTGAACATCTTTATCTGCATCTTTATGAGATTCGTAGTTTATGATTCACATCAGTTTATTTACTTAGCATTTCTTTATCTGCTTCTCTACTATAAACTGCATGTGATATAATTATTTATTTAAGTACAAATACATGCCTGTGATGTTATTCAATTTCTTTATGATGATTATTTTCTTGTATTTCTTCACTGTTTGTTATTTATGCATTGATTGCGGGGGAGTTTTCCTCTTTTGCAATTATTTTGCTAAGTGACAACGGGGGAGAAAAATAAAGATCTAACATTCTTTTGAAAAAATGTAGGACATGAACAATTTTTGATTTTATTTCAAGCTTAAATGTTATATCATTCATAGTTTGTCAATTATCAAAATGGGAGAGATTGTTGGCCCATTGGTCATATAGTCAAACTGATTTTAATAATTGATCAAACTCTGTCTCGATATATGAAGCTAGTCAAGATGTATCGGACTCTTGGACATGAACAAGAACAGCTATCTACACAGTTCAAGACTGAAGCAATATTTGCCTGTTCGAGTCTGTATTTCTTTAAGCAATGTATTTTTTATTTTATTGAGTCTAGGAATACGTTGTACACCGAGTCGTACTGGCAAATAGGTTATTCCAAAATGTTTTCAAAACACTTTTAAAATATCCTTTGTTTTGAAAAACATTCTTTTAAACAAAAGCTTTAAAAAAGGTTTTCAAAAAGGTTTTCAAAAATCATCAAAAACTAAGTTTTAAAAACCTGACCTAACCCTGACAGAACTCGGCCAGAGTTCGGCCAGAGTTCGGTTGGTGGTCGTTTGATTTTTGAATCTTCTGAACTTGGTCCTCCTGCAGTTGCGGATTTGATCGAGATTTTTTCAAAGAATTCTGCCCGAATTCTGCTAGAATACTGTCTTTGGAACTCCTATAAATAGAGAAGGATTTCGATCATTTCAACTCACTCATTCACTTTCAATCTTCTCTCTATCTAAAGCATTCAGTCTTCCAAAGAGTTTTCTTGAGCTTTAATTTTCAGATCCCAAGCCAATTACAATCCTCTAGTCGATTTGCCAGTGCGGTACGGTCTAGAAGTTTCTGAGAGATTGTAATCAGAAGGCTTGATTTGAAGAATACCTCTTCACATTTGAAGTTGGACGAGTTCTTCGTATCAAAGCTCGCGTTGTAGAAGTTGCAAGGACTTCGTAAGAAAACTTGCGGTTTTGTCAATAGTGGATTCAACTGGTAGCAAGAGTTCTACCGACTGGATTAGTCCTCAACAGAGGGAAACCAGTATACATCGCTGTATTTGCATTTGCTTTCTTATCTCTGCCTTTACTTTACTTATTTGTGATTATTATTCTGTGATCTTGCTGCTAACATTTTTAATTAGCAATATTTCGCTGCCAACTCTATTCACCCCCCCCCCTCTAGAGTATTGTGCTTTACGATTTCGTTCCTACAATGTTGAGGGTAAGGTATTATATAAGATGTGATATTTGAGTTATATGTTAGATATAGTATGGAAGTTAGAAGTTAGTACTAGTTAGTGTCTATGCATATAGTTAGATGTTAGAGTTAAATCTAAGTAATGAGATTAGTTTATGTTAGAAAGCTAGTCTATGTTAGAGAGTAAGTATATGTTAGTAAGGTATTATGTTAAGATTATGTTAGATGTTAGAAGATATATTAGATATGTTAGTTAGAGTGAGATAGTGGTAGGTAATGGTTAGATAGGTAAGTATCTTGGTATCTTAGGATACCAAGAGTGGTATCTCAAGGTAAAAGTGATTTACCTTGGTATAGGCAAGGTAATGTGAATTACCTTGGTAAGGGTAAGGAAAGGTATTTGTGATACCTTCTAGATACTAAGTTTGGTATCAAGATGTAAGGGTAAGATATTAGGATACCATGTTGAGGTAGAGGGGTGCCTAAAAACTAAGATAGAGGCTTGGTTGTGGGTTTACCTAGCTAAGGTAAAGGATTACCTATGTTAAGGTAATTACTCTAAACTAAGATATTGGTATCAGGATACCATTTTGACCAAGATATGGGATGTCTTGGTTGGTAAATGTTAGGAATAGTATACTTAGACTAGTTTTGACCTCGATTGACCATGGTTGACTGTTTTGACTAAAAGTCAACCGAAAGTCAATGCTTGGCCTAGAAATAACTAAAACTTGACTGGACTTGACCGGAGTTGACCAGTTGACCAAAAGTCAACTGTTAGTCAATATTAGCCTAGTTTGACCTAGTTGACCAGTTAACCAAAAGTCAACTGTTAGTTAACATTAGCCTAGTTTGACCTAGAGGTGACCAGTCGACCAAAAGTCAACTGTAAGTCAACATTTGACCTAGTTTGACTTGGTTTGACCTTTTATGATCTAGTATGACCTAGTGTGACTCAGTGTGACTTAGTTTGACTGAGTTTGACCTAAATTGACTTAGAATCATGTAGTTGCATTATAGACTTCTTTTATTACAAATTTGAACAAATCAAAACCTGTATTACTTTATTTAGGACATTATGACTCAGATTCAGACATCTATTTTCATAAGTTGCACAGGATATCAGGCGAGTACAATCTCTGATAGTTCTTTCATTTATTTATCGATTATTGTACTTCAGTTATAGTTAGTTCTATTTGATTCTCTGTTACAAACACGGTTTGATTTACTGGATCCATTACATGCGACACTCATCTATATTGTCTTGCCTCCATTACTAGAACCATCACTGGCATCACTTACTGGCATCATTCATGTGATGGCTGGACTTATACTAGTTTTAGTGTCGGATTATGAATTCATTTGTACTTGTTGGGCGGGGAAGTACTGGAGTAGACATGTGAATATTCGCAAATACTAGAACCACCTCCCTTGGAATTATACTAGAAAGATAGCCATCCCTTACATGATCAGTGTGCGATGTACCGTATTACCTACAGCCGTTTACATGTCGATCTCGGTATTTTAAAACACACTTGTTAGTGTCATGTTTTGGACTCATCTGGAATTACTATCTGGACTTATACTGTCTTGACTCACACTGGACTCATACTGTTTGGACTCACAATGGGATTACACTTGACTTTATCATACTGCTGGACTTATATCATCTTACTCTAGTTTAGCTAGTTTTACATTACAGTCTTAATTGCTATGTTTCTTCTATTTTTCTCAGCTTTACTTTCCTTGTTCTAACTATCGTTCTGATTTCATTAACTATTTAAACTGCAAGTTCATCAATATAACTGTCTATAACTGCTTTATAGTCTTTGTCATTTACTTGGGATTTCTAGATGAGTTGTGCTCGTTTCTGTCCTGACTGGACCTGTTGAAAATATTACAGATGGTTGTCCTGAGGATACTTGCCCTACTTGCTTGGGATCTGAAGACAGTATAGCTACCTTTGGCCCCGACACCCAGGAGTGATCGAAAGATTAGTTTAGTAGACTTGCATTAGATTTTTATATTGAACTTGTATTGTTATGATTTGAGATCTTGACTTTGTTTTGAGATTGTTTGAGATGTTATTATTTTAGTAGTTTATAACATTTGTTGTTGATTTGGAGTTAGTATAGCTTTTGTGATTTTATGTTATCTTATCGTGCTTAGACTGTGATTGAGTATTATCATATCTTATACTTGTCCTCCATTCGGAGTTGAGTTTTGACAAGTACATTATATATTTGCGTGAGTTATTGTTTAGATAGTAACCTTGTACAGCGTTCTACCGCTGATTCTGCGACGTAGGCTGGGCACTGTTACGCACTGTGCCCTTACACAGGGTGGGGGTCGTGACACGTTGTTAGTGGTGGCCCATGCAAGTCAGAGTTGCAACTAGTACGATCTCGTAGTGGTGCTCGACTTAGAGCGCTGCTACGAGCCTGCTGTTAGGATATAGGATTAGGCTGTATAGAGAGTTACTCAATCACAGTTAGGACTACTTGAGAAGATTCCGGGGATGACCCTCGAGAATCTCATTATAAACTATCTCGAAATTTGATTCTGACAGTTTTTATCTATCTTCCTTGTTCGTTGTTGAATTTGATTCTTGGTATTCATTGGTGACTTGATTTTCTACCAAGATAAATCTTATGGGCTCGGTTGTCTTAGTCATGGAATCTAGAGTCTTCTACAGTCATATTAGCTGGCTTGGCGATGAGATAGAGTCTGACTTTGGATATATTTCTCGGGTGTGGGAATTTAAAGATTTTACAGCCAAGCATATGGCAATACAAAATTTTAAAGTACTATGATTCTAGATGTATGTTAGTTGCGGACTCTATGGATTATTGCTGCCATACTTACTGGCGTGACGAGGATCCTGGTAACATGGTTCTGGATAGACGGGTATGATTATCAGATTGCAGAATAGATACCATATAGATGGTGCCCTAGTATGATGGAATGAAATATTAGTATGGATGTTACTTGAGTATCATGGATTTGATAGAGGAAGTTAGGCCACCCGTCAGCACCATGCCCAGCACTAGATGGGCAGGGCTTTTGCGCTGCCGGTCAAGGAGACCGACGCTATAGGTGACGGGTTAGCAGGTCTGTCTTTCCTGTTCTTCTTTTCATCTTGTTGTGTGATTCCATTAGTACCTGTCAGGATATTGCTTGTGATACGCTAGATAGTGTAGTTACCATGTTCAAGATTGTGATATTATGACCAGTAGGACCACAATTTGCATGTTACTAGATATATTTATCTTGATCTTGATTGTTGGGGGTTTAACCTAGAAGGAGTATGACCATTTTAATTTCGAGGATAAAATTTTTCTAAGGAGGGTAGATTTATAACCACCACTTTTCTAAAATGAGGGTAATTTTGAACTTTTGTAAAATTGATTATTAAATAATAGAATTTAATTCACGTTAATGATTTTTGGTGAAATTTAATTAATTTAAAACTTTTTAATTAGTGCATTATAATTTTGGTTATTTTTTATATTTTAATATTTTGGGAATTTTTATACTTTAATATTAATTTTACGGGATTTGTTTAGTCGGGTTCGATTTTCATCTCGTTCCGACTTGTGTTAATGACTCGGGTAGCTTAGACTCTAGACGGGACCCCAAGATTAGTTATTCATGGCTCACAATGTCACGCCCCGATCCCGCAGAGTCCTTTCGTCCTCGCTTCGGACTCTGTGAGACCGTTCGTCGTCGCTAAGGCGTGATGTCGTGCAAGCCTAAGTGGCGCTTGCACAAGGCCAAGACCTGAAGCAAGACAAGATTGACAATACGCAGTGGAACATATTACAGATAATTGAAGCAGCAGCGAACATATTTCAGAATATATGCATTGAACACAATGCTAACAAGAAATAATTCTCTTTATTGATTTTATTTAAACAGATTACAAGCTTTCGATTCTCTCTGATACAATGTTGCATTCTCTCAGAACTTTACAGATTATAATGATCCCGTTCCCATACATTACATCCCTTTATATACAAAACCAATTCTTGCAACAGATATCATCTCTTGGCATCTCTTCTGATTTCTAGCTCCCGAGGATGAGGCTCGGGCTATCGCTTCAGACTATCCTTCTCGATGCATATTACACTTGCAAGCAAACTGATGGTGGATCAGTATATAAGCATACTGGTGATTGTGAACAAAAAGCTATATTTGTCTGAAACGATCACTGTTCATTTAGTGAGAAAACGTTTCTTGTGATGTGATTTTGCTACTTTTTATCTATGTTCATTTCATGCATACAGAGTCAGTTTACATTCTTTGAAAACATCTTTGAAAAGCCAACATTTCATTTCATTTCATTTCATTCAAGCATACAAGGGACTATTCAATTCAAGCACGATGACTATTCATTTCATGTGCAGTGCGCAGCGTGTTTCATGAGCATAATCATTTCTTCGTTCAAGAAATTCTTAGGGACATGATAAGCACGATATCATATCTTTTCTTTAATGGAACATAGAATTTCTTTGTAACGGATTAATCTCTGCAAGCAATTCATGTCAAAGACTTAAGCAATACATATATATCACTTTTAAATGATTCTTACCATAGCCGAGGGTCCATCCCTGCACAAGACAAGGATTAGCATAAACATGATAGTACCAATATTGTTCTCTGTTCGTCTCTGCATTGTTAGATCTTAGCAAAACATTCATGAAACATGCAGACTCGATTGGCAGCTGTGACTCTCCGGTTCAGCTCTGCACCAACCAACACCTATCTATATGATGGTCCGTGGGAAAACCCATGATTAGCCGTTGTAACTCTCCGGTTCAGCTCGTCGCTAAGGACTCAGATATCGACTCTCATTTTCACATGGAGGCCCTAATCTCTCCTAGGACGAGTGGTCCAGGCGCCCCCAGATCCACCCGAAAGACATTTTTTTTCCTTTTTAACAAGTTGTCCGAGACCATATGCATGCTCTAGCAGTTCTATCAGAGGAGACAGATTTGTGATCAGATGTACGACATGTTCTTTTCATGCCTTAATAGATATACGACATGTTCATTTCATGCCTTTGCAGATATATGACACGTTCATTTCGTGCCTTTCTTTTATTCATGTCAACATGTATAAGTCCGTCTATTCATGTCTACATATCTCAAGCATACTTAGCAACAAGCAATGATCAAGCATTCAATTCAATTCATTTGCTTTCTCTTATCCCATCAAGCATGACAAGTATCATATCAGTTCTTATTAGCAGGCAGATTATTTCTTTTCTTGTTCTTAGCATAGCAACATGTGAAATCTCTTATAAGCATACATACTGGTTATCGTCTTGTTATTAGCATGACAAGGTTCTCTTGATCAAGGCAACATTCATTTCTTAGCAAGGCAACATGTGAATTCTCTTAAAGCATACTCGATAATTTATCATCTTGTTATTAACAAAAGCATTCAATCAAAAACTCATATTCTTATTAGACGTAAGCGAATCAGCAAATGAGACTTCATCCACTCACCCAGATCAATCGTCTTCTTCTGCAGAGCCAGCAATCCGATCTTTTTGTCTATCTAGTACCTTTGCGGAGCGGGGCACTACACACAAACCCCACTAATTAAGTTAGTAAGATTAGGCTAATCCCACTTGTTAGATTAGTCAAATTAGAGACTTAAACTTAACCATTTTGATCCCAAACTTGAACCTAACTTAGATTTAACCAAATGAGACTAGTTGAGGCCTCAATGGGCTTTTCCCCAAGGCCCAATAGGGCATAGCATGGCAGCCACTATAGGTAGGTTAGCCTCCCTTTCATTTCTTTCATTCACACTTACCTCCTTTTATACACAAAGTGTTCTTCCCAAATTAGAGAGCTTCCCTCTTTGATTTGATCTCCAAATCCTTACATCCCTCCATCCAACCTTCTTATACTACCAAGAGAGGGTGCTAGAAAAGATTTGGAGCAAAGTGCACGGAGGAGTGTCCATTTTGGAAGAATCTAAGTATCGGAGCCGTGTCCTTGAGAGTATCATTAGGATTTCAGTCCCAATAGTTAAAACCAACCCTATAAATTGATTTTCTATGCATATTAGTTAGTTTTGAATCCGTAGGATTCACCCCCATATATGTACCCTCTTTAGATTCAAGTTTGAGGCCATTTGGAGCTCTCTAGAGCAAGTTAGGATTTTGTCTTGTGTCCTACTTGTTAAATACCCAATTAGGACACCCCATTTATTTGTGTATATGCAAATAGACCAATTAGGAATCTAATTTTAGTTTTATAGATGTTAGAGAGTAAATTGATGTTAGTTAGGATGGTTAGAATGAGTTTCATTTATTAGGATGGTTAGAATGAGTTTTATTTGTATGTCCATGGTTGAATACAAGTGGTTAAGCCTACAAGTCTAATTTTGGTCTCTACATGTCAAATTGGTATACTTTGATGTAGTGGACTATTTTATGTGTATATATATGTATATTAGATATGTTGGGGTCTATGTGTGTGAGTTGTAGTGTGTTGAGTGAGTGGGGATGATGTTGTGTTGAAGATGTGCTTGTGTGTCTTGAGAAGAGAATAAAACTTGTGTTGTGTATATATTAGAGAGTGTGTGTGTGTGTGTGTGTGTGTGTGTGTGTGTGTGAGTGTGTGGTTTGTCTAGTTTTTATTGTGTGTGTGTTGAGGGAATTATAGATAGATTGAGTGAGTGAGAGAGATAGTTGGATGAATAGAAGGGAGAGTGAAGTAGAGGAGAAGGGAGAGTAGAAGAGAGGAGAGGAGGTGAGACGAAGGGGGGAGTGGCTGCCCAAACCAGCAGCCACAGCAGCAGCAAATGCTGCTGAAATCAGCAGCAGCAGCAGCACAAGACTGTTGTCATGTAGGACAGCAGCAGCTGCTGTTTGCAGCACTTTGTAGCCCCATTTTCACCCCCTTTTGACCCCCCCACCCATTAGCCCCTATAAACCCCCTTGTGTGTGAGTGTTTTAGTGGTGTTTAAGTGGTGTTTAAAGGATAGGTTTGAGTGGTGTTAGTGACATGTTGGTAACATGTTAGTATGCCAAGGTATTTAGTTATGTTGAGGGTAAGGTATTATATAAGATGTGGTATTTGAGTTATATATTAGATATAGTATGGAAGTTAGAAGTTAGTACTAGTTAGTCTCTCTGTATATAGTTAGATGTTAGTGGAGATATGTTAGAGTTAGTTCTAAGTAATGAGATTAGCCTATGTTAGAAAGCTAGTCTATGTTAGAGAGTAAGTATATGTTAGTAAGGTATTATGTTAAGATTATGTTAGATGTTAGAAGTTATATTAGATATGTTAGTTAGAGTGAGATAGTGGTAGGTAATGGTTAGATAGGTAAGTATCTTGGTATCTTAGGATACCAAGAGTGGTATCTCAAGGTAAAAGGGATTTACCTTGGTATAGGCAAGGTAATGTGAATTACCTTGGTAAGGGTAAGGCAAGGTATTTGTGATACCTTCTAGATACTAAGTTTGGTATCAAGATGTAAGGGTAAGATATTAGGATACCATGTTGAGGTAGAGGGGTGCCTAGAAACTAAGATAGAGGCTTGGTTGTGGGTTTACCTAGCTAAGGTAAAGGATTACCTATGTTAAGGTAATTACCTTAAACTAAGATATTGGTATCGGGATACCATTTTGACCAAGATATAGAATGTCTTGGTTGGTAAATGTTAGGAATAGTATACTTAGACTAGTTTTGACATCGGTTGACCATGGTTAACTGTTTTGACTAAAAGTCAACCGAAAGTCAACACTTGGCCTAGAAATGACTAGAACTTGACTGGACTTGACCGGAGTTGACCAGTTGACCAAAAGGCAACTGTTAGTCAACATTAGCCTAGTTTGACCTAGAGTTGACCAAGGTTGACCAGTTGACCAAAAGTCAACTGTTAGTCAACATTAGCCTAGTTTGACCTAGAGTTGACCTAGAGTTGACTGTAAGCCAACCTTTGACCTAGTTTGATCTAGTTTGACTTCTTTTGACCTTCTGTGACCTAGTATGACCTAGTGTGACTCAGTGTGACTTAGTTTGACTGAGTTTGACCTAAATTGACTTAGAATCATGTAGTTGCATTGTAGACTTTCTTTATTACATATTTGAACACATCATAACCTGAATTGCTTTATTTAGGACATTGTGACTCAGGTGCAGACATCTAATTTCATCAGTTGCATAGGGTATCAGTCGAGTACATTCTCTGATAGTTCTTTCATTTACTTGTCGATTACTGTACTTTAGTTCTAGTTAGTTCTATTTGATTCTCTGTTACAAACACGATTTGATTTACTGGATCCATTACATGCGACACACATCTATATTATCTGGCCTCTATTACTAGAACCACCACTGGCATCACTTACTGGCATCATTCATGTGCTGGCTGGACTTATACTGGTTTTAGTGTCGGATTATGAATTCATTTGTACTTGTTGGACGGGGAAATACTGGAGTAGATATGTGAACATTCTCAAATACTGGAACCACCTCCCTTGGAATTATACTGGAAAGATAGCCATCCCTCACATGATCAGTGTGCGATGTACCGTATTACCTACAACCGTTTACATGTCGATTTCGGTATTTTAAAACGCACTTGTTAGTGTCATATTTAGGACTCATCTGGAATTACTATCTGGACTCATACTGTCTGGACTCACACTGGACTCATACTGTTTAGACTCACACTGGGATTACACTTGACTTTATCATACTGCCTGGACTTATATCATCTTACTCTAATTCAGCTAGTTTTACATTACAGTCTTCATTGCTATGTTTCTTCTGTTTTTCTCAGCTTTACTTTCTTGTTCTAACTGTCGTTCTGATTTCATTTACTATTTAAACTGCAAGTTCATCAATATAATTGTCTATAACAACTTTATAGTCTTTGTCATTTACTTGGAATTTTTAAATGAGTTGTGCTCGTTCTTGTCCTGACTGGACCTTTTGAAAATATTACAGATGGTTGCCCTGAAGATATTGCCTTACTTGCTTGGGATCCGGAGGCTGTATAGCTACCTTTGGCCCCGACACCCAGGAGTGATTTGGAGATTAGTTTAGTAGACTTGCATTAGATTTCATATTGAACTTGTATTATAATGAGTTGAGATCTTGACTTTGTTTTGACATTGTTTGAGATGTTATTATTTTAGTAGTTTATAACAGTTGTTGTTGATTTGGAGTTAGTATAGCTTTTGTGATTCTTTGTTATCTTATCGTACTTAGACTGTGATTGAGTATTATCATATCTTATACTTGTTCGCCGTTCGGAGTTGAGTTTTGACAAGTACATTATATATTTACGTGAGTTGTTGTTTAGATAGTAACCTTGTACAGTGTTCTACCGCTGATTCTGCGACGTAGGCTGGACGCTATTACGCTATGTGCCCTTACACAGGGTGCGGGTCGTGACAATGAAGATTTACTAACGTAAAACCATCTTCAACCTTAACACCATGATAAATGTGTGCCCAATCACACCTAAAAATGGGGATTTGAAAAGTATTATAATCTAAAACAAGAATTTCGCACAAGACCCCATAAAAAGCTCTTGAGTTTGAAGTTCCAGCATTATCATTTGAATTTGATTGGCATACGGTTTTTGCTTCTAAAGAAACACCATTATTTTGAGTGGACCTTTGAACATCTTTGATTTGAAATCGGCGCCCATTGATAAGGAACCCAGAATATGACATTACTTCCTTTATAGGCCCATATGCCAACCTCTTTATTGTATCACATACATGAATGCCTGTACTGATTTCTTCCTTAACCTATAAAGAAACTCATAGTAAGATCTAATGATGTCATACATATGCAATTTCAAAGAACAAGAAAAAAAAACTTCAACTAGTACCTTTTTCTGAAACTAATCACAAAATGTATCAGAGTGTTTCTTCCAAAGTTTGTTTCCATTTGTGAAAATACGCTTATCTGAATTCTTCAACTCAGTTAAATGCATTCTAGATGAAACAATGTGGTAAGAAAACACATGGTCACGCCTAATCTAAACAATAAATTATTACTTTTATATAATGAATCTCCTTATACTTACTCTTCATAAGGTGCCACCTTTGCAATATTAAATAGCACATATCGACGTGCAATTTTTAAGATTTCATGAGACATTGTTAGATGCACTCCTTTGGATAATGGGCGTCCCTCATGTAATAAGTTATCAAGAGAGTCTTCATTACGTCTATGACGAACATAGCACTCTGCTATGCATCCTTCAGGACATGCTGAATTTTTGACATATCCTTTGAGTATTTTCATATACATAATAAATAAATGACAAGGTATTTCAGCTATTTATGAAAGGTATAAACTAATATGGTTTGAGAAAGTAAGATGAAATAGTAGAGTACCTTTCAAATGGATACATCCAACGATATTGTACTGGTCCACATAAACGTACTTCTCGCACTAGGTGAATGGTCAAATGTACCATAATAACAAAGAAAGAAGGAGGAAAAAAAATTCTAACATGCATAATGTTTCAATAATTTCAGCCTCAAGACATTCCAATCTATCTCGATCAATAACCCTTTGGCATATTTTATTAAAAAATGAACATAATCGAAGTATTGCATTTCTCGGTCCCTTGTGTAAGAGATCTTTCAAATCTACAGGTAGCAATTGTTGCATCAAAACATGACAATCATGAGATTTTAAACTTATTATGTTGTTATCCTTTGAGAAACAATTCCTAATGTCAGAACTATACCTATCGGGTACCTTCAAATTTCTTAACCGATTATAAAATAATTGCTTTTCAGTCTTTGATAATGTGTGTGGTGCTGCTGGAAGGTATACTTTACCATCTCTATCCTGTGGATGCAACTCTTTTCTAATTTCCATTTCTTGTAAATCTCTTCGAGAATTAAGTCTATCTTTTGATTTCCCTTTAATATCTAGAAGTGTGCCAAGTATACTCTCACATACATTCTTTTCAATGTGCATTACATCCAAATTATGGCGTAGAAGAAAATTATAATAAGAAAAAAATTAATGTTATTATGAACTGTATCTTGAAATCATAAATATTAAGACAAAAAAAGATAACTATATTGATTAAAAATGACTTACCTTCCAATAAGGCAGCTCAAAAAATATTGATCTCTTCTTCCATACTTGTACCTCACCATCAATTGCAGCCTTTGACTTCTTTCTTTTCTTTGGTTTTTGTTTTTTCTTCCCCCAGTCATTTTCAATTTGACTAGTAGCTTTCAATATATCACGATCGGTCATTATTACAGGTTTTTCCCTATCTTCATGTTTGTCATCGAACCAACTTCTTTTTGTTCGAAATGGGTGTTTTGAAGGAAGGAATCTTCTATGAGCCATATATATAGTCTTACAGCTATGCGGTAGCCACATTGATAAAGTATTACCACCACAAATAGGGCAAGCTGCCTTTCCTTTTGTTGTACATCCAGCTAGATTTCCATAAGCGGGGAAATCATTTATTGTCCACATTAAAATCACCTTCAAATTAGATGTTGTCTTAATGTATGCATCATAAGCTTCTACCCCATTGTTCCATAACTTTGTTAAATCCTCTATAAGAGGCTGCAAGTAAACATCAATATCGTTACCAGGTTGCTTCAGCCCTGAAATTAATAAAGTCAACATTAGATGGTCTTTCAACATGCATAACCATAGTGAAAGGTTGTATGCGAAAAGCATCACAGGCCAACAACTATAGGTAGAGCTAAGATTACTAAAAGGGTTAAATCCATCGGCAGTACGATCAAGTCTTATATTTCGTGGATCTGATGCAAAACTGGGTCACTTTCTGTCGATTGCTTTCCAGGCTAACGAGTCAACTGGATGGCGTAACTTGGGCATTGGTGCTATGCCACGTCAAATGTTCAGATGTTTCTACGGATAGAAACATTCTTTTTAGCCTTGGTATGATGGGAAAATATCTAAGCACCTTCACCATGATCTTTTTTTATACTTGTTCTCGTTTTTGTTATCTTCTATATTGCAGTCATTAACTTTCCAATGAGAATAACCACATTTGGGACAATTATCCATATCTGCAAGTTCTTTTCTAAATAAACAACAATCATTCTCACAAGCATGTATTTTTCATAATTTAGATCAAAAGACTTCAATAACATCTTTGCTTCATATGAGGTTTTAGGAAGCATGTTATCTTCTGGACGCATGTTACCAACGATTTTAAGAAGTTCGCCAAAACAAACCTTGGATAAACCCTTCGTAGTTTTGATTTTATATAAAGCTATTGTTGCAGACAATCTTGTTTGATTTGTGCAACCGTTATACAAAGGAGTTTCAACATCTTCCGGCACATTAGCAGACCATCCTCTTCTATCACTACTATGATCTGTAGTCCCTTCATCTTGAGTAAGTGCATTTGCATACATTTGATACATATCAGATGATATTGTACCTTGGTGCACCTCTGCATAAGGTGTAGATTGTTCCCCATGTAATTCTCAAGTAGTATAGAATGGATCCATTCCTTTACAAACTAAGTGCTCATACACAGTTGAACCAGGAAGAGAATCCAAGTTCTTGCATTTCATACAAGGACATGAAATTGTTTCTGGATTATCTAGATTCTTCAAAGCAGTAGTTACAAAATTCATCGCTCCTTGTTGGTATTTAGAGGTGTGTCTACCTATTTACAAGAAAAAATAGAATGAATATCAAAATGATGTAAATCTAATAATAAAAAAGTAAATACTTTATTATGGGTAACTTCAAAACCTTTCAAAATGGAACCAAGCTTTATCTATTTTTGGAAACGTGCGACTGTACTCTAATTCACACCAAACAAAAGAGCATTAGAGATTTACTAAGAAAATCAAATCATCTATTTTATAATCGAATCAAGTAAAATGATGCAATAAGAAATAAAAGAAATTAGATTAGCTAATTAAATATCAGACCCCAACAAAAACAATAATATTTGTGTTAAAAAAATACCTAATGTAACTTTAATAAGAGGCCTAGGCTACAATGCGCTCCCAATTTAACAACATTCTCTTAGACACATTGCACAAAGTTAAGAATATGAAGGTCCCAATTTATATTCTTAACTTTTGTAATATCAAAGTGTCCACTAGGTATTTATTTGGCCACTAGGTATTTATTGTTATTGTCAATGCCATGTCATGACTTCACACAAGGAACATTGCCCAACTCATGAGGATAACATGCCAAATAGAACATCCTCTTTGTCGAGTGACATGAAAGTAATGATCGCAATATCGGTATCTGAATCATTATCAGTATCAGATCCTTCCTATGTTTCGAGATCGACGATATCGATAGTGCAAACTATGCATGAAACACAAGCAAGGAAGCAACAAAAGTCATGGACAAGCGAAGAGACAAATTCCATAGCCAATGAGCATGCTCTAATTTGTTTACATAAAAGAAGGAAGGCAAAGAATTTATGTTGATTCCTCTGTTGGGTAAGTAGTTAATCCTGATCTCAGTATAATTAGGTGTAGGAGCAGCAAGACCAATTCATACTTGCAACAACTTTACCATCAAGTCCAGATATTGTACATCCACATATGCACTGGTAAAGCCAACGCAATCACGGTATTATACCCGGAATAAGGCCATGTGTAATATCAAAGTGTCTCAACACTAATTAACCTGGCCATCACATGCATTCTAGTAGCATCAACATTGCATTAACCAATGAAGAATATTTAAAAAAAACTAACCTGTTGGAAGGAATCGAGTGGTAGGGATGACACTAATGAATACCAATTTCTGCAATAATATAGATGAATCAAGACTCAAAGAATAAATAGAAAAACAATCAAGATTAAAAAAATTCTTTAAAACTTCTCCATTGTCGCTACTCTCCCACCGAATAAACAAAACCTAAAAATTAGGTTGACCGAAAAAACAGACCAACTACAAATTAACAATAAAAACATATTTACCAATGTAATAAAATAATTCTAACCTATAAATTAACTTATTTCTTCCATAGATTTGGGAGCACCAAAATTATGAAGGTCATCGATCGATTTGGAAGCACCAAATTTATGTAGACCATTCATCAGTTTGGGAGCACCAAAATTTAGGGCTTTAATTAGGACATAACCCAAAATCAAATCAAATTCTTGTAAATAAAAGGGTTTGAAACGTCATCGACCAATTTGAGACCAGAAAATTTATCCGGCCATAGGAAAGATCGGCAAGATGAAGTCAAAGACGATGAGAGCAGAACTCACAAAAAAGAAGAAGAAAGAACTTACTTCTCAGCCTATGGAGATGAAGATGAGAGTTATTTCTCTCTAGAGATCAATTGAAGCAGCGAGAGATTTCTCTGAATTTATTTGCAAAAAATTTGGATCCCACTCGAGTGTTCTCTCTGATCCCGCGGAAAAGATATTAGGGTTTTCTCTGTGATCCAGCGGGAAAGATATTAGGGTTTTCTCTCTGACCCCGCGGGGAAAATATTGGGGTTTTTAGAATACTATTGCTTTTTTATCTTACACGGATGGGTTGGGTTGCGGGAACAACCAAATTTGATATTTTATTTTGGGAAAATATTTGGATCCCGCTCGATGGACCCAAATAATTTGGATCCCGCTGGATTCAACTCTTTCATTTTTTTAACTACACACAAATAATGTTGTTAAAGATTAAATCTACAACATTTATCCTAAATCATTGTAAAAGAGAATGAGATTCACAATATTTAAATACAAAACGTTGTTATCATCAATATTTTACAACATTCTCAATAGAAACATTGTAAAAAAAACTCACTTTTTGCAATATTTTTGAAATCGTTGTAAATGAAACGTTGTAAAATAGATTTTTTGTGGCAGTGACCCAACTGGGACCCCACCCAACTCCAACACTTAAACCTACCTATCTAAGCTAACCGACCATGCCGTATCTATGTGTACATATATCATATATATGTAGACGCCTGATTACGTGATCAGCTTTTTTGTAGTGGACTAACCAGCCCAGCACACATCGTAAAGAATATCATGCCTCGTGGTAATTATTAGACTTTTAAAGTACATGGATCCACTAGTTAACTTTGCCCTTTTTCAACTGGTGTGCTGACGGGCTTCGAATTCTCCAATCTTGAAATCCTTTGAATGTATATGGACTCTCAGCGGTGAGAGCAAGCTAACAGGCTGTGTTGTTTAGTGTTCACCTCATGTAAAAGATTTATAACAGTGTGCTTATTGTTTATTTTTCCATAGGATTGTTGGTGCTTTATTTACATGGAGAGAGCTTGCTCTCAACATGCCTTGTAAAATTTTAGTCCCACATTGGAAAAGCACCATGAGTTATCTCAACATATATACTTGGGTGTGTTGTTGAGAGATGCACATGGGGTGGTGACCCTAAGGAGGGAACCATGTGGGTGATTTTACTAGGAGGTAAGAATAAGGCTCCAAGGATTAAGCATTAATGCTTTTGTCATTCTCTTGGATTAATTCCACTTGGAGCTAAGCCCCAAAGGGGCTTAGCGACTCAGACTCGGACTCGGGCTCATGGGCTCATGAGGCGTTTTGTTGGCGCACTTTGCACTCATGCGGTCCATGCGGCTCATGCGGCCCAAGCGGTCCATGCGGCCAGGCTGCTGCTGCTGCTGCCGCATGGAGGGCTACGCTGACTGTGCAGATTTCATATCGATTATGGAAAGGATGAATCAATGCGATTAATTCAGATCCTATCTTTGTGGGATTTGAATTAATTTCGTGACTATATTTGTGGGATTTGAATTAATTCAGTTCCTATCTTTGTGGGATTAGAATTAATTCGTTGCTATCTTTTTGTGATTTGATTCAATCTTTCCATAACTGAAGAGGCGGCTAGGGTTTCCACCCTCTCTCTATAAATACTCTCTTCTGGCCTCCTTTGTGACTACCACGAAAATACAAGTCAGAAAAGGAGAAAGAGAGAGAGAGCTGCTGTCGCCATTGCAAGTCCATCCGAGGAGTCAGAACAGAGGTGACATCGAGCGTTCCACAAGTTATTCAACTTGCTGGTTCCTGGAAGCAGATCGTGTGGGGCGAATCTTGCTTTGAGCAACGGTGTTTTGACACCCCAGCATTGTTCTTCTCATCTCTCTCTAGTTTTATTGTAACTCGTTCTATCCCAATTGCAACACGTTTGCAAGGAAGAACGAGAGATCTTCTCTTCTCTTTTTCCCTCCTTCAGATTGTAACTTGGCTTTTTGATTTTTTATACCATCGTAGATCTTGAGTTTGCTCTCTCCAAAGTATTGTGGGACATCTCAGATCTCGATTGCATCTGTTTTTTCATCATTGATCAAGCCCCGGGACTAACAATCTCAAAGCAAGATCCGTATAGATGGAAAACATTAATGCTTCGCTCCTCCAATCGGACTTCTGCAAGTTGGAAAAGTTCGATGGAGAGCACTATCAAGTCTGGAAGAGAAAGGTATACCTAACTCTTCAACTGAAAGATGTTGATCATGTTCTGTTGGAGGAAGAACTCTCTGTTCCAGACACTGGATCTACTGCCGCCATCAACGCGGCTACCAAACTCCAGGCCAAATAGAGAAGGGAAAATAGCATCTGCAGGCTTCTCATCCTGAATGCTATGGAGGATTTCCTGGCAGAATCCTACTCGAAGAAGGAACTTGCCAGAGACATATGGGAGTCTGTGGAAAATCTGGATGAAGAAGACAAGAATAGGAGCAAAATGTTTGTGGTTGAAAAATATCACAAATTGCTCTTTGAGGACGAAAAGTCCATGTTACCACAGGTGAAAGAATTTCTGAAGCTGCGTCAGAAACTGGAAGACGAAGAGATGCCCCTTCCCGACAAGTTTGTCGTCGGAGGGATCGTCTCAAAACTTCCTGCTGGATGGAGTACCTTCTATGCAAGGATGCACAGAAAGAAGCTAGACATTAGCTTGGGAGATCTACTTCAAGAGATCCATGTTGAGGACGAGATGCGTTCTCAACAGAAGATGGACACTCTGTCCAAACAGTTGGCTAAAGCCAACCTGGTGCAGACGAGGGATCCCAAGGGGAAGCAGGCGACTTCTCATCCCAAGAAGAAGGACTTCACTAATCTGAAAGTGAAGGGTCCTTCTTTCAAGCAACAGAAGACTAAGTCCCACGTGACTTGTTATAATTGTGGCAAGAAAGGCCACTACAGTGAATGCAGATCTAAACCTAAACAATCAAAGAAAGGTGAGCCTAATAAGGTTTCATTGGTTTCTAACGTTGTTGCTATGATCGGACAGGTCACAACTGTGGGGGGTGACTCTGACTGGTGGATAGACACTGGTACAACTTGCCATGTCTGTTCAGGCAAGGAATGGTTCGTCACGTACCAGCTGATATCTGAGAAGGTTGTCATGGCAAACCAGGCCCAAGCTGAAGTTCTGGGGATCGGGACCGTGGAACTGAAACTCACTTCTGGGAACACTCTGACGCTTCAAGGTGTGAAGCATGTTCCGACGATTGCCAAGAACCTGATCTCTGGGAGCCTGCTCTGCAACGCAGGCTTGAGGATGGACATCAATGCTGGTCAGATGGTGATGTCCAAAAAAGGAACATACTTCGGGAAGACTTATCAAACCGAAGGCATGTTTAAAATTCAGCTTGTTAACCAGTTTGAAGACATTAATGCAGTTGCATTTTCTGATTATTCTCTTGAGTTGTGGCATAATAGACTAGGACATGTTCATAGTAAAAGAATCAACAAAATGTCTAGTCTAGGACTTATCTCCAAATGTGGAGGTAAGGTGGAGAAGTGTGAAGTGTGTGCTCAGACGAAGATCACAAGGAAACCCTTTCATCGGGTCAATCGAAGCACAGATCTTCTGGAGTTGGTGCACTCCGATATCTGTGACTTCAAACATTTCTCCACGAAGGTCGGAATAAAGTATTTCATAACCTTCATCGACGACTTCTCAAAATACGCGTTCGTCTACTTGCTCAAGTCCAAAGACGAAGCTTTCGAGAAGTTCAGAGAGTTCAGGGCCGAGGCTGAACGGCAGACTGGACAACAACTCAAGAGGCTGAGAAGTGATCGAGGTGGGGAGTACAGGTCTCATGAATTCGCATCGTTCTGCAAAGAACATGGAATCATATGCGAGACTACTGCTCCATATTCTCCTCAATCCAACGGAGTAGCAGAGAGGAAGAACCGGACATTAACAGAAATGATGAATTCCATGCTGCTCACTGCAGGTCTTCCAAAATGCTACTGGGGAGAAGCTGCATTAACGACCACTTTCATTCTGAACAGAGTGCCATATGCAACTTCGGACGTAACTCCTCATGAACTCTGGTTCAAAGTCAGACCCAACTTGAATGTCATTCGAGTGTGGGGGTGTCTGGCGTATGTGAAGCTTCTAGATCTGAAGATTCAGAAACTGGGGACAAGGACTACGAAGGCTATCTTCTTGGGGTATGCCGAGAAGAGTGATGCTCGGAGATTTCTTGATATTGAATCAAATCATATTATCGAATCTCGCGATGCTGAATACTTTGAAGACAAGTTCGCAAAAGACAAAAACATTGTTCTTTCGGACATTCCGGAAAATGATGTAGGTACTAATGAGACTGAAATCTCATACGAGCCAGTAGTCCAAGAAGAAGCTGTTGTTGATGAAACAACTCTTGCACCAGAACTCGCCGAGCCGTCAGCTAAGCGAGCGAGGAGACCGAAAGATTTCGGAGATGACTTTGTCACCTATTATGTGGAAGCAGATCCGCTTACCTATGATGAGGCGATGAAGACCAGAGATGCTATCTTCTGGAAGGAGGTAGTGAATGACGAATTTGACTCTATCACCTCCAATAACACATGGGTGTTGGTAGATCTACCTGAAGGAGAAAAGCCTATTGGATGTAAATGGATCTTCAAGAAGAAGATGAAGGCAGATGGAACTATTGACAAGTTCAAGGCCAGGCTGGTCGCCAAGGGATTTTCTCAGAAACAGGGGATAGACTACTTCGACACGTACGCTCCAGTAGCTCGGATGACCACCATCAGGATGTTAATCGCTCTAGCAGTTATACATAAGTTGGTGATACATCAAATGGATGTAAAGACAGCGTTCCTGAATGGAGAGCTGACCGAAGAGATTTACATGCAACAGCCAGATGGATTTGTCGTCAAAGGTCTTGAAGACAAAGTCTGCAAGTTGGTGAAATCATTATATGGTTTGAAGCAAGCTCCCAAGATGTGGCATGAGAAGTTTGACAAAGTTATTAGGTCAAACGGCTACAGAGTCAGCGAGACGGACAAATGTGTTTACACAAAGTTCGTTGATGAAAGAGGAGTCATCGTTTCTGTACGTGGACGACATGCTAATCCTAGGTACGGATATAGGCTGTGTCACAGAGACAAAGAAGTTCCTCTCAACCAAGTTCAGTATGAAGGACTTGGGGGATGCAGATGTCATCTTGGGCATAAAGATCATCCGGACAGACACTGGAGTAGCGCTGTCACAATCTCACTATATTGAGAAGATGCTCACACGCTATGGGTATAAGGATCTTCCAGGGATCGATACGCCATACAGGTGTGATCAGAAGCTGAAGCCAAACTCGAGGGAAAGCGTCAGACAGCTGGAGTATTCTAGCGTTATCGGAAGTTTGATGTACGCAACTACTGCCACAAGGCCTGACATAGCTTTCGCCGTAGAAATGCTGAGTCGGTTCACAGGCAACCCAGGGGTTGAGCACTGGAAAGCTGTGAAGCGAGTAATGAGATATCTCAAGAAGACTCAGACATATGCACTGCACTACAACGGATATCCGACAGTAGTGGAAGGCTTCAGTGATGCTAGCTGGTGTTCAGAAGTGGAAAGCGAGAGATCCACAGGTGGATATGTTTTTTTCTTGGGTGGAGCTGCTATATCGTGGAAGTCGAAGAAGCAGACAATACTCTCTCGTTCCTCCATGATCTGAATTCTATGCACTTGAAACTGCAGCAGATGAAGCAGAATGGCTTCGGGAGCTCATGTATGATCTTCCAGTGGTCGGGGCTCAGATACCGGCGATACCGATATACTGTGACAACCAGGCGACTGCGGCGGTGGTATCAAATGACCTCTTCAACGGAAAGAAGAGGACTGTGCGGTTGAAGCACAGGGCAGTACACGATCTTATCAAAAGAGGTGTAATTGCAGAGGTTGATGTTCGGAGTCAGGAGAACCTGGCAGATCCGTTCACAAAGGGCCTCAAGCGCCAGCTGGTCGAAGACACAGCTTGTAAAATGGGCTTGAAGGCATTCTGATAGTGTGTCTTTATAATCCTACCATAAAGTTTTATGCTATTAGTTCAAAGAGAAATCTACTAGGCATCTAACTTTTGGTTCAAAGGAGGATCACTGACTGGGAAACTATCAGGTAACAGTGGGTACTTGTTCTCTGGAACATGGAAGGGATACGGACCCATAACCACTGTTGTCTACTATGTATTTTTCTGCAGAAAAACAGATCCTGTGGAAGGTTGGCTTAAACGCCTTAATGAGTTCTCAGGCAGAGTGAATGTCTGGTGTGCTTTACAGGAAGCACGGTAGAGCAGCACTACAAGGAGTGAAACTCCATGCTACAGTGGGATGACACCACCATGAGGTTCCCAGGTAGGGGTAATGTCTCGGCTTTGCAAGCCAAGTCATAGCGGCGTAGCACTGCAAATAGGCAGGTAGCCTAATGCTGTATGACGTAATTAAAGAGTTGTAGACAGCACTACAAAGGGGAGGATGGCCCCATGTTACAGTGGTACGACACCACGATGAGGTACCCAGGTAGGGGTAAAGCCTCGGCATTGCAAGCCATGTCGTTGCGGCGTAACACCGCAAGGAAGCCTTAGGCTTCATGCTGGGTAGTTTGGCACTACAAAGAGGCTTGTGACCTCATGCTACAGTAGTATGACACTACGACGAGGTTCCCAGGTAGGGGTAATGCCTCGGCTTCAGGCCATGTCATAGCGGCGTAGCACCGCAAGGAAGCGCAAGGCTTCATGCCATATCTCTTTAATAAAGAACTCACCTATAGTGTATGAAAAAAGATATCAGGCCGTCTCTTGAGGGTAAACTTGTAGACGCCCAAAATTATACACTGAAATCAGGCTGGCACAGGGCCTTTAATGTGCAGCCAGAAGCACACGTAACTACACTTTGTGAGTGGAAAGAATTACAATTGTGGTGCAGAATTCAAGGCGTAGTCCATTCTTGTATCACATTATTATTTAACCCATGCGGGAAGATTCAAGTCGTCAGCGACATCTATCCTAATGCAAAATGGACAGTTACTGTGGGGAACGCTCAACCCTGGACACATATATATGTTGTGATATGTGGGGGATTGTTGGTGCTTTATTTACATGGAGAGAGCTTGCTCTCAACATGCCTTGTAAAATTTTAGTCCCACATTGGAAAAGCACCATGAGTTATCTCAACATATATACTTGGGTGTGTTGTTGAGAGATGCACATGGGGTGGTGACCCTAAGGAGGGAACCATGTGGGTGATTTTACTAGGAGGTAAGAATAAGGCTCCAAGTATTAAGCATTAATGCTTTTGTCATTCTCTTGGATTAATTCCACTTGGAGCTAAGCCCCAAAGGGGCTTAGCGACTCGGACTCGGACTCGGGCTCATGGGCTCATGAGGCGTAATGTTGCGTTTTGTTGGCGCACTTTGCACTTAGCACGTCAGCAGTCATGCGCAGTCATGCGGTCTTTATGCGGCTCATATGCGGCCATGCGGTCTTATGCGGCATGCGGCTCATATGCGGCCTCATGCGGCCATGCGGTTCATGCGGCCATGCGGCTCATGCGGTCCATGCGGCTCATGCGGATCATGCGGTCCATGCGGTCCATGCGGCTCATGCGGCTCATGCGGTCCATGCGGCTCATGCGGCTCATGCGGTCCATGCGGCTCATGCGGCCCAAGCGGTCCATGCGGCCCAAGCGGTCCATGCGGCCAGGCTGCTGCTGCTGCTGCCGCATGGAGGGCTACGCTGACTGTGCAGATTTCATATCGGTTATGGAAAGGGTGAATCAATGCGATTAATTCAGATCCTATCTTTGTGGGATTTGAATTAATTTCGTGACTATATTTGTGGGATTTGAATTAATTCAGTTCCTATCTTTGTGGGATTAGAATTAATTCGTTGCTATCTTTTTGTGATTTGATTCAATCTTTCCATAACTGAAGAGGCGGCTAGGGTTTCCACCCTCTCTCTATAAATACTCTCTTCTGGCCTCCTTTGTGACTACCACGAAAATACAAGTCAGAAAAGGAGAAAGAGAGAGAGCTGCTGCCGCCATTGCAAGTTCATCCGAGGAGTCAGAACAGAGGTGACATCGAGCGTTCCACAAGTTATTCAACTTGCTGGTTCCTGGAAGCAGATCGTGTGGGGCGAATCTTGCTTTGAGCAACGGTGTTTTGACACCCCAGCATTGTTCTTCTCATCTCTCTCTAGTTTTATTGTAACTCGTTCTGTCCCAATTGCAACACGTTTGCAAGGAAGAACGAGAGATCTTCTCTTCTCTTTTTTCCTCCTTCAGATTGTAACTTGGCTTTTTGATTTTTTATACCATCGTAGATCTTGAGTTTGCTCTCTGCAAAGTATTGTGGGATATCTCAGATCTCGATTGCATCTGTTTTTCATCTTTGATCAAGTCCCGGGACTAACAAGGATAACTGTTGACTGTTCCATAAACGGATTGTATATGTTGTTTTAACCATGGGTTGGGTTCAAAGGAATATATATTGAACTATCAATTTCTTTCTTCAATATATTTAATGGTCTTTAACTTAATGCAACTAGGAAAAGATAATTCTTGAAGATTTACTTTACAGATGGTGATTCCAACTCATACAACATCATTTTGTACTGTGACCTTCAAATACTTCACTAATATATATATATATATATATATATATATATATATATATATATATATATATATATATATATTTTTGAAGTAATGGGTACTTGTGGCGAACTCGCCTCCACTGAGGCTCGAACTCCCGACCACTTGGGCCGCATGCATCTCTCTTAACCACTAGGCTAGAGGTCATTTGCTTATATATATATATATATATATATATATATATATATATATATATATATATATATATATATATATATATATATATATATACCCATCTCTGACATGTTTGTGCAACTTTTTTGTGCTATGTTCGTCTAATTTTCGTGAGGAGAGGAATCTTGTGCAATATCTTGCACTGGTAGTTAGTAATTAAGGCGAAAGAACACAGAATTCGCTAAAATCAGCCTCAAGAGTGGAACTAAGTACCAAAAGGGAAATCCATACATCTTATTCTCGTTCTTCTAATTTACATACATATATAGAATACTCTCATGAGAGCGGACAATGTTTGTATTCAGGATTCATGGTTTCATCTCGGAGAGGTTAGCATTCTTGAAGGAGTTCTTCCTAGCTGAAGCCAACACCGTCTTGTCCGCCACTATGAAGTATGCAGCGCCAGCGGCTGAAGCAAGATCGTGACCACACATTGATCAAATAATTACAAGCAATGACTTGACAGATGAATAATTATTTAGGAGGAAATACCTGTGGAGATGATGAGAGCTTGAGCAGTGGGATTAAGGTTGCATCTCGCCCACGGAAGCATCCTAACGCTAGCCAACTGAACAACATTAATCAATTTGCAATCAACAAAGTAGAAAGGTCAGTCTGAGCAGAAGAAATTGCAAGATTATCGAGAAATTAAAGGAGGATACAGGCTCACCGTAGGAATGGCAGCTGCTACGCTTGCTACAACTGCTGCCTTTGCACCGGCGACTACTCCCTCTGTCGAAGATTTCACAAAAATAATTGAGAACGAAATGTAAATACCTACTACTGAGCTCTGGTATATGTGGACTTGCTGTTTGAAATTGAAGATGTATTATACCATGAGAGCAGCGCTTTGCCATGGCCATCTGTTCATCATGGGAGACTGAAGCCATACTAGAAACTTATACGGGTGGAATGGAATGTGATGATGCAGTCCTAATTTGAGGATCAATATGCTTGCAATGGCAGTGGCTCGATGTGAGTTTTGGGATGGTAGGATGGTTGGTTATTTATAAGCACTTGTGGGAGGGGGGTGAGCTGATGGTTTTCAGTTGGCAGTTGCTTGTTTTGGCTTTTCAATGGGGGGAGAGCTCACTCTCTTGCTCAAGGTTAGTAGAAACTGTCACGTTACCTTGTGTTTTATAATCTTGATTATTTTTCTGTCGAAAACTTTCTCAAATGGAAGTCCAGATTCCCGGTCGATATATACTAGGCCTCGTTTTGTCGCGGAAAGGAAAGGTGTGCAAAGGAAATCTTTTTTTTTTTTCCCCTAAAAATTATAGTTACAATTAATGTTTTTCAGATATTTGGTAATGTCAAGAAAATTGCAATGGAATGTGAATTCGTAAAGGAAGAAAATAAATCCTTTAATTGGTGGAGAACCATTTTTTTTTCTTCCTTCTGGAAATTGATTTTTTTTGCTACTCAATTTTTTGGCACCAAAATGTAGAAAAAGAATAAAATTTTTTTTCAAGATTCTAATTTTACGAACCAAACATTGTCTTATATTTGTATATGCTGAGACAAGCAAGTTATTTGTGATCGATCACGTATGCTCATAGTGTACCATTTGAACATATGTTCCTTATTATGTACCGAAGTCGAATCCAGGTCCAGTTCGGCTAAATCGAGTCGGGTGCAGAGACGGGTACAGATTAGAGACCAAGTAGAACATCTAGAGACCGGAGTTAGCAAACCTAACTAATATTAGAAAAGCATTTGAGAAATTTTGAGTGGCATCCCACTTTTGTTTACTATATTTACAGTGCACCCCACAAGTTTACAACAATGTAAGGTACCCTCCACTTTTGACGGTTTCCGTCTCCAACTTACGGTCAACTCCTTTGACCATTTTTTTTTTGACCAAAATATCCCTGTCTTATTTTCCGATTCCCCTATTTTTTCGTGTCTGCCCCCTCACGCCGTCGGCGTGCCTCCGCCGCCCTCCTTCGCCAGGCCACAGAGCAGCTCCGGCTGCGTTGATGGTGGTGGGGGGGGGGGGGGCACCCCGCTCCTCCGTTCATCTCCTGGTAAGGGTCGTTCAAGAAGGAGAGGGGGGAGGGGGGGGGACTGGCATGGTCGGAGAGGGGGGCGGCGAGCTCGACGAGCGAGGTCGGGGAGGAGGAAGAGGGGGGGGGGGGGGGGCTGGCATGGTCGGAGATGGGGGCGACGAGCTCGGCGAGCGGCGAGAGACACGGTGAGGAAGACAACAGGTCGGGAGTATTTTTGTCAAAAAATTTGGGTCAACCCAGTTGACCGTCCATATTGAACGAAAAACGTCAAAAGTGGAGAATACCTTACATTGTTATAAACTTGTGGAATGTACTGTAAATATGGTAAATGAAAGTAGGGTGCCACTCAAAATTGTTAGTCCCTTGACGAACAATCGATGGAAAAACACGAATTCAGAAACAATTGTAAAGACAATGTTTCCGGCAACAACACCCTAAAGAAGGTGATGTTGTATTACGAGAATCTAAAAAGATTATTTCGTAATATTTCTCGAAGGCAACCGAACCGTGTAACTTCTAAAGAGAAGCGACGGTATACTCGAAGGCAACAAGAGATGATCAACAACAGTTGAGTCTCAGATTCTCGAAGGCAACAGAAAGAGGGAGGAAGAAGAAGAACGGATCTCGCTGGGGTGTAGAACACCGGCGCTCAAAGCTATACCCGCAGTACGGATAAGCTCCCAGGAACCAGCAAGTTCAGGAGAACTTCTGGAACGCTCGTAAGTCAATATTTGAGACTTGAACGGGCTTCCTGGACTTTACAGACTCCCTTTTCTCTCTTCTTGGTGCATCTTTCAAAGGAGGCCAAGGGGCTCTATTTATAGAGTGGAGTTGAGACTTCACCTCTTCTCCTATCCGATGTGGGACTAAAATACCAATACTCAAAAATAGAGTTTGATATTTTAGATCATCCCACAATCAGCATAGAAGTGTGCCAGTCCACGCCTACCCCCCGAACCCTCCCGTGCATGCACGAGACATCTTGGAGTCCGCGTCCGAGTCCGAGTCCGTACAACAAAAATTAACTTGCATCCTTGTTGGATTTAATCCTTTTTCCTTCTAGGAAAATACTTCCACATGGCACAAACTTGTGCCCCACTACACCTCATGTGCACACCTCAACACAAGCAATGCATTATATTGAGATACTCACCATTTGGTGTAGCCGATGTGGGACTATCTTTTCTAGTCCAAAGGCAAAAACACCAACAATCCCCCACATATCTCAATACATGGGTTGAGCGTTCCCCACAGTGATTGTCCATCATGCATTAGGAGAGATGTCACTACGACTTGAATCTTCCCGCATAGGTTAAATAACAGCATGATACAAGAATGGACTAAGCCTTGAATTCTGCACCATAACTGCAATTCTTCCTACTCACATAATGACATCAACTGTGCTTCTGGCTGCACATTGAAGGCCTTGTGCCAGCCTGGTTTCAGTGTATAATTTTGGGCGTCTACAAGCTTACCCTCAAGAGACGGCCTGATATCTCTTTCCATACACTATAGGTGAGTTCTTTATAAAGAGTCATTGGCATGAAGCATTGTGCTTCTTTGCGGTGCTACGCCGCTATGACATGGCTGACAAAACCGAGGCTTTACCCCACCTGGGTACCTCATCGTAGTGTCATACTACTGTAGCATGAGGTCACAAGCCACTTTGTAGTGCCAAACTACCCAGCATGAAGCCTTGCGCTTCCGTGCGGTGTTACGCCGCTATGACATGGCTTGCGAAGCCGAGGCTTTACCCTACCTGGTACCTCTTCGTGGTGTCATGCCACTGTAACATGAGGACATCGTCCTCTTTGTAGTGCTGTCTACCTCTCTTTATTACGATTATCATACAACATTAGGCTACCTGCCTATTTGCGGTGCTACTCCGCTGTGACTTAGCTTGCAAAGTCGAGGCATTATCCCTACCTGGGAACCTCATGGTGGAGTCACCCCACTGTAGCATGGAGTTTCACTCCTTGTAGTGCTGCTCTACCAGGCTTCCTGTAAAGCACACCAGGCATTCACTCTGCCTGAGAACTCATTAAGGCGTTTAAGCCAACCTTCCCACAGGATCAATTTTCCGCAGAAAATACATAGTAGACAACAGTGGTTATGGGTCCGTAACCCTTCCATGTTCCGCAGAACAAGTACCCATTGTTAACTGATATTATTCTAGTCAATGATCCTCCTTTGAACCAAAAATTAAATGTCTAGTAGATTTCTCTTTGAACCAATAACATAAAATTTTATGGTAGGATTACAATGACACAATATCAGAAAGTCTTCAAGCCCATCTTCCTTGCTGTGTCCTCGACCAGCTGACGCTTGAGACCCTTCGTGAACGGATCCGCCAGGTTTTCCTGACTCCGAACATCGATCACTGCAATGACGCCCCTTTTGATGAGATCGTTCACTGCTCTGTGCTTCAACCGCACAGTCCTCTTCTTTCCGTTGAAGAGTTCATTTGATGCCACTGCTGCTGCCGCCTGGTTGTCACAGTATATCGGAATCGTCGGTATCTGAGCCCCAACCATTGGAAGGTCATATATGAGCTCCCGAAGCCACTCTGCTTCATCTGCAGCAGCGTCCAATGCAAAGAATTCAGATTCCATGGAGGAGCGAGATAACATAGTCTGCTTCTTCGACTTCCACGATATAGCAGCTCCACCCATAGCGAACACATATCCACCTGTGGAATATTCGCTCTCCACCTCTGAACACCAGCTAGCATCACTGAAGCCTTCCACTACTGACGGATCTCCGCTGTAGTATAGTGCATATGTCTGAGTCTTCTTGAGATATCTCATAACACGCTTCACAGCTTTCCAATGCTTTACGCCTGGATTGCTCGTAAATCGACTCAGCATTCCCACTGCAAAGGCTATGTCAGGCCTTGTGGCAGTAGTAGCGTACATCAAACTTTCGATGACGCTAGCGTACTCCAACTGCCTGACGATCTCCTTCGAATTTGGCTCCAGTTTCAGATCACTCCTGTACGGTGTATCAATAATAGGAAGATCTTGATACCCGTAGCGAGAGAGCATCTTCTCAATGTAATGAGACTGTGACAGCGCTATTCCAGTGCCTGTCCGGATGATCTTGAGCCCCAAGATTACGTCGGCATCCCCCAAGTCCTTCATACTGAACTTGGTCGAGAGAAATTTCTTTGTCTCTGTGACGCAGCTTAAATCCGTACCTAGGATTAGCATGTCGTCCACGTATAGACAAACGATTACTCCTCTTCCGTCAGCAAACTTCGTATAGACACACTTGTCTGTTTTACTGACCCTGTAGCCATTTGACCTTATCACCTTGTCAAACTTCTCATGCCACATTTTGGGAGCTTGCTTCAAACCATACAGAGACTTCATCAACTTGCAGACTTTGTCTTCCAGACCTCTGACGACAAAACCTTCTGGTTGTTGCATGTAGATCTCTTCGGTCAGCTCGCCATTAAGGAATGCCGTTTTCACATCCATCTGATGTATCACCAGCATGTGTATTGCTGCTAAAGCAATTAACAATCTGATAGTTGTCATCCGAGCTACTGGAGCATAAGTGTCAAAGTAGTCGATCCCCTGCTTCTGAGCAAATCCCTTGGCCACTAGCCTGGCCTTGAACTTGTCAATAGTTCCATCTGCTTTCATCTTCTTCTTGAAGATCCATTTGCATCCGATGGGTCTTGCTCCTTCTGGTAGGTCGACCAATACCCATGTGTTATTGGAGGTGATTGAGTCAATCTCGTTGTCAATCGCCTCCTTCCAGAATATAGCATCTCTGGTCTTCATCGCCTCATCATAGGTAAGCGGATCTGCTTCCACATGATAGGTGACGAAGTCATCTCCGAAGTCTTTCGGCCTCCTCGCTCGCTTAGTTGACGGCTCAGCGAGTTCTGGTTCAGCTGATATCTCCTCGACAACAGCTCCATCTTGGACTACCGGTTCGATAAAGACCTCTGTCTGCTTCGCACCCTCATTATTCTCCGGAATATCCGCGAGAACAATGTTCTTGTGCCTTGCAAACTTTTCTTCAAAATATTCAGCATCGCGAGATTCGATGATATGATTTGACTCGATATCAAGGAATCTCCGAGCATCACTCTTCTCGGCATACCCCAGGAAGATCGCCTTAGTAGTCCTTGTCCCCAGCTTCTGAATCTTCAGATCCGGGAGCTTCATATAAGCCAGGCACCCCCACACTCGAATGACATTCAGGTTGGGTCTGACTTTGAACCAGAGTTCATGAGAAGTTATGTCGGAAGTTGCATATGGCACTCTGTTCAGAATGAAAGTGGCCGTTAATGCAGCTTCTCCCCAATAGCACTTTGGGAGACCCGTAGTCAACAGCATAGAGTTCATCATCTCTGTCAACGTTCTGTTCTTCCTTTCTGCTACTCCGTTGGATTGTGGAGAATACGGAGCCGTCGTCTCGTTGATGATTCCATGTTCTTTGCAGAATGATGAGAATTCGTGAGACCTATATTCCCCACCTCGATCACTCCTCAGCCTCTTGAGTTGTTGTCCAGTTTGCCGTTCAGTCTCGGCCCTGAACTCCTTGAACTTCTCGAATGCTTCGTCTTTAGATTTGAGTAAATAGACGAAGGCATACTTGGAGAAGTCATCGATGAAAGTAATGAAATACTTCATCCCGGCCTTTGTAGAGAATTGTTTGAAGTCACAGATATCTGAGTGAACCAACTCCAGAAGATCTGTGCTTCGATGGACCCTGTGGAAGGGTTTCCTAGTGATCTTCGTCTGAGCACATATCTCACATTTCTCTACCTTACCCCCACACTTGGAGATAAGTCCTAGACTAGACATTTTGTTTATTCGCTTACAATGAACATGTCCTAGTCTATTATGCCACAACTCAAGAGAGTAATCCAAACTAGTGATAGAATTGACATTATTATGCTGGGTTACAACAAGCTGAATTTTGTACATTCCTTCAGTCTGAAAAGCTTTCCCGAAGAAAGTACCCTTCTTGGACATCACCATTTGGCCAGCATTGATGTCCATCCTCAAGCCTGCGTTGCAGAGCAGGCTCCTAGAGATCAGGTTCTTAGCGATTGCAGGAACATGCTTCACACCTTGAAGCGTCAGAATGTTCCCCGATGTAAGCTTCAGCTCCACCGTCCCGATCCCCAGTACTTCAGCTTGTGCCTGGTTCGCCATCATGACTTTCTCGGAAGTAGGCTCATAGGAGACGAACCAGTCCTTGTCTGAACAGACATGACATGTCGCGCCAGTGTCTATCCACCAGTCCAAGTCTGCCCCCACAGTTGCAACCTGTGCTATCATGGCAACCTGATTAGTAACCAAAGAAACCTTGTTAGGCTCACCTTGCTCTTTGGGCTTGGACTTGCATTCACTTTTATAGTGACCCTTCTTGCCACAGTTGAAGCAAGTCACATGGGACTTGGACTTCTGTTGCTTGAATCCTGGACCCTTCACTTTCAGATTCGAGAAGTCCTTCTTCTTGTGGTGAGAAGCCGCCTGCTTCCCTTTGTTCTCTCTGGTGGCTTGAACCAGATTCGCCGTTGCTAGTTGCTTGGACAGGGTGTCCAACTTCTGTTGAGAGCGCATCTCGTCCTCAACATGAATCTCGCTGAGGAGATTATCCAGGCTAATCTCCATCTTCTTCCTATGCATCCTTGCATAGATGTTGCTCCATCCTGGAGGAAGTTTTGCCACGATCCCTCCAACGACGAACTTGTCGACGAGGGGCATGCTATCGTCCTCCAGTTTCTGGCGCAGCTTCAGGAACTCTTTCACTTGGGGCAGCATGGTCTTCTCGTCTTCAAAGACCCATTTGTGGTATTTTTCAACCATGAACATCTTCGACCGGGCCTCGTCGTCGTCATACAGCTTCCCCACGGACTCCCAGATCTCTTTGGCAGAAGTCCTCTTTGTGTATGACTCGGCCAGAGAGTCTTCCATGGAATTCAGGATCAGCAGCCTGCATATGCTGTTATCCTTTTTCCACTTCGTCTGCTTGCTCGTAGCAGCGGCCAGAACAGCAGCAGATCCTGTTGCTGGAACGATTGGTTCTTCCTCATCCAACACGTGATCAACATCCACGAGTTGAAGGTTCAGAGTCACCTTTCGCTTCCAGATCTGGAAGTGTTCGCCGTCGAATTTCTCCAACTTGTTAAAGCCGGTATCGACAAGCGAAGCACGAGTGTTTTCCATCGAATCGTATAGCTTTGAGATTGTTAGTCCCTTGACGAACAATCGATGGAAAAACACGAATTCAGAAACAATTGTAAAGACAATGTTTCCGGCAACAACACCCTAAAGAAGGTGATGTTGTATTACGAGAATCTAAAAAGATTATTTCGTAATATTTCTCGAAGGCAACCGAACCGTGTAACTTCTAAAGAGAAGCGACGGTATACTCGAAGGCAACAAGAGATGATCAACAACAGTTGAGTCTCAGATTCTCGAAGGCAACAGAAAGAGGGAGGAAGAAGAAGAACGGATCTCGCTGGGGTGTAGAACACCGGCGCTCAAAGCTATACCCGCAGTACGGATAAGCTCCCAGGAACCAGCAAGTTCAGGAGAACTTCTGGAACGCTCGTAAGTCAATATTTGAGACTTGAACGGGCTTCCTGGACTTTACAGACTCCCTTTTCTCTCTTCTTGGTGCATCTTTCAAAGGAGGCCAAGGGGCTCTATTTATAGAGTGGAGTTGAGACTTCACCTCTTCTCCTATCCGATGTGGGACTAAAATACCAATACTCAAAAATAGAGTTTGATATTTTAGATCATCCCACAATCAGCATAGAAGTGTGCCAGTCCACGCCTACCCCCCGAACCCTCCCGTGCATGCACGAGACATCTTGGAGTCCGCGTCCGAGTCCGAGTCCGTACAACAAAAATTAACTTGCATCCTTGTTGGATTTAATCATTTTTCCTTCTAGGAAAATACTTCCACATGGCACAAACTTGTGCCCCACTACACCTCATGTGCACACCTCAACACAAGCAATGCATTATATTGAGATACTCACCATTTGGTGTAGCCGATGTGGGACTATCTTTTCTAGTCCAAAGACAAAAACACCAACAAAAATTTCTCAAAGCATTTCAAGTATTTTGAGATTGTGCAGAGGAGGTGGTGGTTTTCTTTTCATACGATTCACAAAACCAGGGGAATTTTTTGATGGGTCCTTACTCCACCAACCAACCTATGTAAGTGTGCTGGTTTTGTTTCTCTCCCATTTCACGTGACAACCTGATGAGCAGAAAAAGACAACAGGTACATGTACTTTGGTTCCCTATTAAAGATGAAATGAATCCGCCGATAGCTTAGGGAAACCCTGGGGAAGAAACAGTGGGCGGGTGGGTGGCCATTCAGATCATTGGAGACCAGAGAGACTGGGCTTGGATTGTTGTCATGGCTGCTCATGTTTTAAAATGCACTTAGAAAAAAACTATTATTGTTATAAAATGAGAGAGAACCAGAAAAATTGTAGTAGAATATAATGTTCTAGTATTTTTCTTATTAATAATATAAAAGGAGAGAGAAATGATGAAGGTGTTTGTACATACCGATGAGGACATTTATATTTGATTTTATCCTAAACTACAATACTCTTTTTAGATGTTCACTTTAATTATTGTTTCATTAAAAAATTCTATAAATTTTTTTTAAAAAAAATCTACAGTAAAAAAAAATATTACAATAATATTCTTCAGCAATAGAATTTTTCAGAAATCCAAGTGAGTGCGACTTATACTGTCTTGTTAAAAATATTTCAAAAGAAAAGAGTACAATGCACAAATACATGCTTCAAGATGTCTCCATTAGCATCTTCAGGATGCTTGCATCCACAAAAAAATATTATATTTACATCACTTCAAATGAAAATCAGCCCCTCAATACATTTGAATATTATATCTTACCCCAATACTTAATATTTGACTATACATTTATATGCATTACACTCATATCCTTATAAAAAGTTTGTAGACTTTATTTGTAATTTCTGGAAGCTCGTAACTCCTCCCGGTAGGTTGAACTATTAAAATCATAGTCATGCACATTCTTTGTTTGCTTCATTAAGTGCAAGGATGATTAGACGAGGTTGTCGCAGTAATTTGCTTTATTGATCTCCAAAATATCCGTAACACTATTCAGAAAACATACCTTCTTTGTAATATTACCTAAAAGGATATCAGATAAATAACATGCGTCTGCATATCACATAAGATCAACACATTCATATTAATCAAGAATAATTTTGTGTTTTTTGTCATTGTAGTGTGTATATGTATATGCATATCAGTAGGCTTATATATTTTGTGTTGAGTGAATGACAATAAAGAATTTGTACTTAAAATTTTATTGCAAGATCAGAACATGTTATTTTCTTCTCTTGACCTAAATATGTCCTATTGACCTAACTATCCTAGGTATACTGAGTGAATAACAATTGCTCATATTAAATCTCTTCAGAAGATTTTTTTTCTTCCGGAGATCTCTTCTGAAAATTTATCTCTTTGGTAGATTATCACTGCAGGGGATTAATATTATCTCTTAAGGAGGTTATCTCTTCGAAAGATCTTATATTCAAAAGATCATGTCATATTTCCACTCTTAAAGATATCTTCTCTTTAGGAGGTACTTATCTCTTCGGGAGATACTCTCATGTACATAGGCGGTCGTTTTGATGAATCAAGATGTTTTTCAGAAATATGACTGGACATTTATGATCATTATTATTATATTTTCAAAAAAAAAAAAATACTCATTGAGCCTACAATATCATATTTCTTTCGAATGGTTTTGGTCACATTCTTTAAGATGGCTTTAGTGATCCATATATTGCTCGTTTTCCAAATCCTTTGGGGTATCCTTGCAAATTTAATCCTTCGAGGATATATCTATAGATTTATATCTTTCGAAAATTTCATGTATATCTTAGTGTCTAGGTTATCATGACCATGGAATATGTTTTTTTTTTTTCTGTTCGTGATCATTTCGAGCGACAACATTTCTCTATACATTTGGATCTCATTCTTTTATTTCTTAGCACCCACTTAAAATACCGATTTATTCCCTTTTGGATGTTGTATTGTATAGTACTAAACACTCCATATTTTGAGAGAGGTATTACATCTTTCCATTTTGGCTAACGTTGTCCTTTTCAATATTAAAGGAGTATAGGTAGTTCAATGTTATCCTTATTTTTATCACACTTTTTAATTCTCATTTGATAATTTTATTTATGACAAGTTCTTCTTGATTTCAAATTTCTCCAAAATATGTATAAAATATAGTTTTTTTTGGTATCGGTACCTCTTTATCAGTCTCTTATGGGTTCTGAGGCATATCTTCAACCAGAGCAATATACTTTGAAAAATTAAAATTTTGATTCGTGACATCTTTCGGACCGTTATGAACATTTTTCTACAGGAGATGTTTCATCAGGTGCTGCTTCTTCTAGAGCATTTAGGGTGTATTATATTATTCGATCTCTTCTTCTAGAGAATTGAATCTTTTGAACCTTTAGGTCTTACACATTCTTAATGTACAACTGAATTCATTTCATGTCTTTACTTGGTTCTTTTGATATTTACTTCTATTCTAGAAAATACATTCATAGTTGGTGTAACTATTTATGCAATATTTATTAAAGACATCGAGTAGACATCTAATAATTCATCTGTAATAAAATACATGTAACTCCTAAATTTTCAAAGTCCTATTTATATTTTTTTTTATAATTTTGTTTCCTTATATCTTCCTTAAAGAATAAATAATTACGATATAAATATTATTAAATTCTCTAGAATTTAAATTAAAGAATTTTTTTGAATTAATTTTTTACTAAGAATTCTCTTAATAAGAATTTTAGATAATATTTAAAAGTAAAGAAAGGAATATTCTTTTCTATTCATAACAAATTAGATTATAACTAATTAAATGGGATTAATTAAGCATGTGATTAGTTGTTTAACTAATTCCTATGGGAAAAAAATTTCCTAGAAGTTTCTTTCTCCCAACTTGTCCTTCCCTTGCCCAAAAATTATAACTAATCCATACAATACATGCTTGTTTCCCAAGCCATGAAAACCTATTTAAAGACCTATTCCCATACAAATTCTCACCACAAAAATTATAACTAATCCATACAATACATGCACGAGCCATTAATGTACTATTTTGTGCAATTGACAAAATCGAGTTTAATCGCGTATCAACCTATACGACGTCTAATAAAATTTTGAGAATTTTTTGGGTAACTCATCATGAAGGGACTTCCTAAGTGTAGGAATTGAAAATCAGTAGACAAACACAGGAATAGAAGTTTTTCAAGATGAAATCTGCTGAGTCAATTACACAGATGTTTACATGTTTCCTCGATATTACTAATCTATTACAATCTCTTGGTGAGGATTACAACAATCATGAAAATATCAGGAAGGTACTGCAGGCTCTAACAAAGAACTTGAACCTGAAGGCCACCACGATTATAGAAGGAAATGACCTCACCACGATGACTTTGGAGACACTAATGGGCAAGCTCATGACCATGAGCTGGACTTGAAAGAATTTAAAGAAGTAACTCCCAAAGAAAAATTAATTGCCTTCAAAGCACAAGCCAAAAGAGTCTCATGTAATGACTCTGACGAAGAAGATTCCGATGGTGATGAACATGTCCTACTGGTCAATTTTTTTAGAAAGTTCTTGAAGTATGAGAGATAAAACCAAAAGAAGAAAGACATCTACGAAAGCAACGAAGAATAAACAATCTGCTCGGATGTAAGAAATTAGGGCATAAAAAGAAGGACTGTCCACTATCAAAGAAAAACAGTCCATACGACCGATCAAGATCAAGCAAAAAAGTTACAACCGGTTGAAAGTATGTTAACACCAGCATCTGACACGAAAGTGAGGCCAGTGAATTAGAGGAGGAGGACAGACCCTGCAGCAGTGCAAATGTCTGTCTGATGGCATTCGATAAGGTATCTGAGAACTCTCTGTATGATGATTTTACTTTCGATGAATTAGAAACTGCCTTTAGCGAACTACTTGACGAACAAAGAAATCTGTTAGACAAGTACAAATATAACGGTAGAAGCATGAAAAATCTCAGCTGATGACATCCCTTCGCCACAGAGCAGATGATACAAAGGCTCAGCCCAAGTGCTAAAAAGACAAAACAGAGGATATGGAAAGAAGTCCCTTATGTGTCACGTCTACCAAAGTCTAGTACAGACACATCGAGACTACACAAAAAAGACTAATTTTGTTTGTCTACAAGGGATCTGGTACATATTTGACAGAGCCTAGAAGGGTCTATAAGGGATTTGGTCTTCGTCAAAGCACAGCCCTTCTTCTTCATGCTAGAAGATTGACCTCCATCGAGGCGCATTCTGATCTTTTTATGGGCGCAACCTCCTAGAAGCATATCAGCCAATCGGCCAAAGCAAGCAGCTTCCTGAAGTAGTCATTGGCCCGAGCCTTCAAAGAGCGCAGCAGGTCGCGAAGCACTGAATGGAAAGGACATAGCACAAACCTGCGGCTCTTCGGATTGGATATCCACCCATGACCTAGGTCGTCAGGACCTCGAAGATCCCTCAGACGTCGCCCAGAGTTGAACTCCCTAAGGAGGACATTTACATACTCCATAAGGGCAGCGATGGCTCCTTCTACACAGAGTTCTTCTATAAGAACATGGCTCCTATGAATGAGAAAAGCCTCAACCAGCAGCCAACTTATACAAGGTCGATCGCCGCTCGAAGTTAAGTTTGTATCTCATATGGTAGTGAAGGATGCCAAAGAGAAGACAACGACTCTTCAGAGGAGAACTTTCCCTTTTATAGGACCGAAAATGGCCCAGAGTGCACCCCACATGGCCGACGGTCAGAATTCCCACAATAATGGGATGAACCTAAGACTTAGCACGACGAGTGTCAGTCTTAGACCCTTGAAATTCTCCATATTACGGTGGAAATTAAGAGGGAAGTCCTTAAAGAACGGGTATTTATCGCTCTTTACTTCAGAAACCAAAGCCTTCAAGCCAGAGGCGCAGCTACTCGTCTGCACCAACCTCAGAAGCAAGATGGTGGTAGGCCCCGCCCTTTTCTTTGCTTCAGAAACCAATGTCTTCACTCCAGAGGCGCAGCTACCTGCCTGCGCCAACCCCAGACACACAAGGGTGTTATACCCTTTCCTGCAAAGCCAACGCCTTCAAAGTTCAGAGGCGCAGGCACTTATATGCGTCCACATGAGGCTCAGGATGGTGATATGCTGACACCACCTCCATTCCCATGGTGCAGTCATCTTCTCTGATCCAGAAGCTTAAGTCACTTCTCTACAAGAGACTTGGGAACTCCCACTGCAACCAATGCAAGTCAGCCTATCGCTCCAAAAGCACAGTAACCTCGCCAACCGAAGCACAAGCCTACTCGTTGCCTACAGCACAGTGACTTTCTTGCTCTGAAACACAGCTTTATCGTTGCTCTAAATGCATATAAGTTTCGTCGTAATTCGAAGCCAAGTCCACTCGTCGTCTGAAAGCACAAAGGCTCCGTCGTCTCCAGAAGCACGGTCTACTCGTCGCTCTAGAAGCACAACAGTACTTATTCCTCACTAGAGGCACAGAAAGCATGGGTCTACCCCAATTGGTTTGTTTAAACGCCTCTTGCAGAAAAGATTGGGATTAAATCATGATTGATATCATATCAGATTGATTTACATCTTAGACAAGGATCAATTGGACTCCAAATCTAGGATAAAATCCCAAGATTTACTCGGGGCTGTATCCGAGCAAGCAAATCGGCACGCGCCATATGTCACCTCCTTCAGTTATGTTGATAACTACCAAAGATCTCGATTGAGGGAAATCTCGATGTCCGCCACATGTCAGCGACACAGAAATCCGTACCGTACAATGACGACTGATTCTTTCATATCTCAGGAATCCTAATGCACATCGCATATGTGCTCGGTTCTCTACAAATAGAAGGAGTTATCCTTCAACTTAAAGGGGAGACAACCTTCATCTAAGAAGGAACAATCCACCAACCAACCAACAGAAGAATAACCACCTTCAAGGGATCTTTTCCTCCAGACAACCTCTTGATCGGTGACCCCAGAGTTCCATCAAAGGCGCTAGAGAGCCAGAGCAAGGTTGATTCGTCGTCAGATCGTCAACGGAGTAAAGGAGCCGTTGTAGTGCTCGATCTCCACCGTCACACTTTCCTAGAAATCTTTTCTCCCTATAATTAGAATATCCTGTTTAGGACTTCCTTCTTTGTACACAGATACTTTATACATTGAATAAAGCAAAAAGTTTGTTCAACCTTTTGTTATGTCGAACAAATTGGCGACTCTGTTGGGGACAACCTTCTCCTCCAATAAGAAGGCGATGACATAATCTGATGACAACTTGCTGGGATCTTCCCAAGATATGCTGGTCGTACGCTTCAACAGCAAGCTTTTGAAGATCTCCTCTCTGATAAAAAGTCAAAGACTTCGAAGTGGTTCGTACAACTGAAGAAGACTCAACGTATCTGGAGGCCTAAGGTGGCTGCAATCAGTAGCACGATGGCGGGAACTGCGTCTCAGGACCCCCTCAACGTTGAAGCTACGAAGAAGATTCCGGTTGCTACAGCCTTATCCCCTCGTCCGATTCCTATCCTGGGAAAGCATGGCGAGGAAAATAGTGGTTCTATGGTTGATCTGACGAAGGCACGACGCCATAGGAAGCACACACCGGTCCAACCCCTCACGACGGGAGCATTGTCGGTAAGAAGATCTGTCTTCAACAGAATTGCTTTTCCTTCAGGTGAGCCTTCGGCGGACTCTGAATACTACTCACTCGCTGGAGGTAGTAGGAAGAGATCCCAGGTGGTTCGTGCTTCGTGCAATAAGCGTGCGGCACCTATGGCAGACCAGAGGCCCGTGTTGAGAGCGAAGGATCCATGTCTATAAGAGCCAATCCAGGGGGTATGTCATACGGAGAGGGAGCCACGCGAGCAGCGTTCCCGCAAAAGCCACAAGAGGCTTCCCCGCCAGACCCGCTCTGACCGTACTTGCGTGCAGCTTCCCTACACGTACAATAGGGGTGCCATGGCGGAAGATCCGACCCTCTCCCAAGCGGAAGAAGAATCTGTGGCGCAAGGCATACCTAAATCAAGGCACTCTTGTACCCAGATTACCATCAACCGCTGCTACCAGTAGACTGCCGCGCCATAATCGAGCCGACGTTCCGTCTACCAGAGACTTCACTCCACGTCGACCCCACACTAGAGGCTCAACAGGGGTCGATGAGCCATAGCGGAGACGAACCCCGTATCGCCACATGCTACACGGTACAAGGTTCCAAAGCTTTCAAGAAGCCCTCCCTGAATCTTTCTATGTCGGTCCCTAAATCGAAGAGGAGACCGGAGAACAGCAAAGCTAAGGTACCCGATGCAGGTGTGTTCCAAGGTACCCGTTCCAGATCTGCATTGGGTGCCATGCTAAATACTAGGGGTACCCAACCTCCTACCACGCACGACAACCCTATGTTTCGATCTAAGGAGGAGCAATACGACACGGATGCCTCCATCGATGCAGCCAGTCACCAGACTGGGGGTAGCAACCGTACTGAGTCCGAGGAAGATCACGATCTTATGTTGTATCCTTAAGACGGCGAGGCTCAGGTGCCTGAGCCAGAAAGCGAAGGATCCACGGCTCCCTCGACTCATCCTCACACTTAGTCCATGTTTGTGGCCGATGGTAATGAGAAAGACAACAACGAAGCTCTCAGACGTATCGAAGCCCTCGAGACAAAGTTAGATACGCTGACGGACACCATAAAGACTCTATCCTCGGTCATAATCGACCTCAAGAACAATATGGCCCTGTCATGACCCACACTCGCTTTTCGGACACGAGTCCGTGTCCAAGCCCAGCCTACGCCGCAGAGTCGGCGGTAGAACGCTGTCTAATATACATAAGTCATAGAATCTATGGAACTAATCATGGCAGTCTAGATCTCATCCACAGAAATATGATACGATCAACTAACTCAAATGAGACTGAATAATGTAAAATAGAATATCAAGTTTATCCAGAATTCAAGTCACGTCCGGTGGACACAAATCCACTACCAATAGATGGAAATAAAATAAAGACATAAAATAAATGACTGAGTCAAACTGCTAATCAAATGACAACCTCAGCTGCAAGGACACCGTAGTCTGATACTGGCTCAAATCCGTTCGTCTGCTCAAAACTCGGCTAAACCTCAAGAGATCATCATGTCCTCAGAGGACTAGCAAGATACATAATATACAAGCCTTTCTAACAGTTTATCATACAAGAAGAAAATTCAGGATAAAACAGGAAAAGACTAAGCAATACTGATACACGAATATGAACAACTACGCAAAAATGAATTGCTGGAAGAAAACAAATGAACAAGAGATCAATGGATAATCAAACCCTCGCCCCTAGTGTGGACTCGCAGGTTTGAAACTAATAACTAACCCTCGTCCCTAGTGTGGACTCGCAGGTTAGTTCAAGGCAATCACCCTCGCCCCTTGTGTGGACTCGCATGTGCAAACAGTCAACCCTCGCCCCTAGTGTGGACTCGCAGGTTGAGTAAATAACAAATAGGAAATAGCAGTTCAACTATAGCACAATCATTCTAGGATACGACTCGACCAAGCACAAGTGTGACACATGTCCAATATGGCTACAAGACTAACTGTAAACAAGGACTATAAAATAATAGAGAAACACATGTCAACAACTGGATAATGAACGAAAACGAGCATGTAAATAAAGCTGTAAAGAAGGGCAAGGTATACTTGCCTGTGGTCCTGAGCTGCTGATACGGGCAAGTGCTGACTCACAGTCCAAATAACCTATTTATGAAATTCATGGAATCAATACACAATGTTTAAGAGTACAAACAAGCTTATCTATTTAGTTTATGAGGTTTCTAGGTCATTTCCTATACGCTTAAGTTAACCCTTGGAACAGATGATATATGTTTACTTATTACCCTGTTCTCTAGGCTATCCTCTTACCTACTTGGTATTCCATATGACCTATGTTCTATGTTCTAACTTCAACCCATAGGCTTGATGTTTAGGATTACTGTTTGCAATACTTCTTTCCTATTTTCTTAAGTTATGGGTACTCGACATATCTTGACACTTCATAATGTGCCTAGACACATGCACTTAATTTGGTTGATAAGCCCTTTGTGATGTCTTGAACCCCCTCTTAACTATAGGTATCTTCGATCCCATAGTCTATACATGTCAACCCGAAACAAAGACATCACATTGCCTATATCATTGATCTTACTAATGTTTCCCATACTCTCATACAGACTCTAAACTGGTACATGGTATGTAGGCTGCTGCCTTGCATGAAACTTGGCACACCTATTGACCATACATACACATATTCATTCCTTAACCCTCTTTCAGTCTATACATGTCCAAATGTCCTCACATGCATACATGTATACACATGGTACACTCTAGTATCTTTGTAACCTGAGCTCTATATTTCCCTTTCACCTCACACTGTTATCCCAGCATACTCATGGGCTGGTATCCATAGTTTAAGCATACCCTTACCATTACCCTGTGCAAATAGTCTATAGTATGGTACCAGTGGTCCAATACTGATACCCACAATAACTGATACACAACTGGAACATAGGTACTCTCATGGAGGCACATATATATATAAGATGGAATCCCTTTCCTTTTTAACCTGTCTACATGTGTCAAATTGATTGCCACCACCACTCATATGTGTATTTGAGTCTTACCGATACACACATGCCCATCCTTGCCTCTGGAAACAAAACTAAATGACTGAATACCTGATTTCCTCTTCTAATGTAGCCTATTCTCTTCCTCGAGTTGCAAAGATATCTATGTATCTAATGTCCTATAGTAGAGATACCCCTCTCCAGGCTTCCTTGTTCTACTGAAATAATCCTGAGTTTCGGTATCAATGACTCCATGTGTGGAGTCCAATGAAAGAGTGTAACTGTTGTATCAGTTGCCAACTAATACATTATTCTAAATTTCATATCAGCCTTACTGGCACGGGTGTCTATCTATTTCTTTACTGATATGAAAACCCCTATAATATATGTATGTTATTCCCGGGGCTTGATCAAAGATGGTAGACTCGATATCGAGATCAGAGGTTCAACAAACGTTCACCTTCTGATTATTCTCGAGATCCAAGAGGAACACTATAATATAAATCTGATTACAAAAGCAACAATAATCAGAATGTAAATCTCACGTTCTTTCTCGCAATCGCAGTTGCTGACGGACAGAACTGAGTTCAGAAAATAAATCTCACGTTCTTCCTTGCAATCGCAGTTGCAGACGGACAGAACTGAGTTACAACTCAGATGAAGGAGAAGAAAGAAGAAAGAAGAAGAGGAAAGTTTCTTGCTGGGGTGATTAAGATCACCGTTGCTCAAAACAAGATTTGCCCCAACACGATCTGCTCCCAGAAACCAGCAAGTTCACGAAGAACTTCTGGAACGCTCGTAAGTCAATATTTGAGACTTGAACGGGCTTCCTGGACTTTACAGACTCCCTTAACTCTCTTCTTGGTGCATCTTTCAAAGGAGGCCAAGGGGCTCTATTTATAGAGTGGAGTTGAGACTTCACCTCTTCTCCTATCCGATGTGGGACTAAAATACCAATACTCAAAAATAGAGTTTGATATTTTAGATCATCCCACATTCAGCATAGAAGTGTGCCAGTCTACGCCTACCCCCCGAACACTCCCGTGCATGCACGAGACATCCTGGAGTCCGTGTCCGAGTCCGAGTCCGCACAACAAAAATCAACTTGCATCCTTGTTGGATTAAATCCTTTTTCCTTCTAGGAAAATACTCCCACATGGCACAAACTTGTGCCCCACTACACCTCATGTGCACACCTCAATACAAGCAATGCATTATATTGAGATACTCACCATTTGGTGTAGCCGACGTAGGACTATCTTTTCTAGTCCAAAGACAAAAACACCAACAATCCCCCACATATCTCATTATATGGGTTGAGCGTTCCCCACAGTGACTGCCCATCATGCATTAGGAGAGATGTCGCTACGACTTGAATCTTCCCGCATAGGTTAAATAACAGCATGATATAAGAATGGACTAAGCCTTGAATTCTGCACCATAACTGCAATTCTTCCTACTCACATAATGACATCAACTGTGCTTCTGGCTGCACATTGAAGGCCTTGTGCCAGCCTGGTTTCAGTGTATAATTTTTGGGCGTCTACAAGTTTACCCTTAAGAGACGGCCTGATATCTCTGTCCATACACTATAGGTTAGTTCTTTATAAAGAGTCATGGCATGAAGCATTGCGCTTCTTTGTAGTGCTACGCCGCTATGACATGGCTTAAAGCCGAGGCTTTACCCCACCTGGGTACCTCATCGTAGTGTCATACTACTGTAGCATGAGGTCACAAGCCTCTTTGTAGTACCAAACTATCCAGCATGAAGCCTTGCGCTTCCGTGCGGTGTTACGCCGCTATAACATGGCTCGCAAAGCCGAGGCTTTACCCTACCTGGTACCTCTTCGTGCTGTCATGCCACTGTAACATGAGGACATCACCCTCTTTGTAGTGCTGTCTACCTCTCTTTATTACGATTATCATACAGCATTAGGCTACCTGCCTATTTGCGGTGCTACTCAGCTGTGACTTGGCTTGCAAAGTCGAGGCATTACCCCTACCTGGGAACCTCATGGTGGAGTAACCCCACTGTAGCATGGAGTTACACTCCTTGTAGGGCTGCGCTACCGTGCTTCCTGTAAAGCACTCCAGGCATTCACTCTGCCTGAGTACTCATTAAGGCATTTAAGCCAACCTTCCCACAGGATCCGTTTTCCGCCGAAAACAACAGTAGATAACAGTGGTTGTAGGTCCATAACCTCTCTATGTCACAGAGGACAAGTACCCACTATTCCTGATATTCTTTTGGTTAATAGTCCTCCCTTGAACCAAAAGCTAGATGCCTAGTAGATTTCTCTTTGAACTAATAGCATAAAACTTTATGGTAGGATTGTAATAACACAATATCAGAATGCCTTCAAGCTCATTTTACAAGTTGTGTCATCGACCAGCTGGAGCTTGAGGCCCTTGGTGAACGGATCCGCCAGGTTCTCCTGACTCCGAACATCAATCACTGCAATGACTCCTCTTTTGATGAGATCATTCACTGCCCTGTGCTTCAACCGCACAGTTCTCTTCTTCCCGTTGAAGAGATCATTTGATACCACCGCTGCAGTCGCCTGGTTGTCGCAGTATATCAGAATTATCGGTATATGCGCCCCAACCACTAGAAGATCATACATGAGCTTCCGAAGCCACTCTGCTTCATCTGCTGCGGTATCAAGTGCAAAGAACTCAGATTCCATAGATGATCGTGAGAGCATAGTCTGCTTCTTCGACTTCCATGATATAGCAGCTCCACCCATTGTGAATATGAATCCACCTGTGGACCTCTCGCTCTCTAATTCTGAGCACCAACTGGCATCACTGAAGCTTTCTACTACCGGTAGATCTCCGCTGTAGTACAGTGTATATGTCTGAGTCTTCTTGAGATATCTCATAACCTGTTTCTCAGCTTTCCACTGCTCAATGCCTGGATTGCTCGTGAAACGACTCAGCATTCCCACGACAAAAGCTATGTCAGGCCTTGTGGCAGTAGTGGCATACATCAAACTTTCGATTACGCTTGCATACTCCAGCTGCCTGACGTCTTCCCTTAAATTAGGCTTCAGTTTCAGATCACACTTGTACAACGTATCGATCCCTGGAAGATCCTGATACCTGTAACGAGTGATCATCGTCTCAACATAAGAGACTGTGACAGCGTTAGTCCAGTGTCTGTCCGGATGATCTTGAGTCCCAAGATAACATCAGCATCCCCAAGTCCTTCATACTGAACTTCGTCGAGAGGAACATCTTTGTCTCCGTGACACAGCTTATATCCGTACCTAGGATTAGCATGTCGTCCACGTATAGACAAACGATGACTCCTCTTCCGTCAGCAAACTTCGTATAGACATACTTGTCTGTTTCACTGACCCTGTAGCCATTTGACCTTATGACTTTGTCAAACTTCTTATGCCACATTTTGGGAGCTTGCCTTAAACCGTACAGAGATTTCACCAACTTGCAGACTTTGTTTTCAAAATCTTTGACGACAAACCCTTCTGACTGTTGCATGTAGATCTCTTCGGTCAGCTCGCCCTTCAGAAATGCTATTTTCACATCCATCTGATGTATCACCATATTATGTATCGCTGCGAGAGAAATCAACATTCTGATGGTGGTCATCTGGACTACTGGAGCATACGTGTCAAAGTAGTCTATCCCCTGCTTCTGAGAAAACCCCTTTGCCACTAGCCTGGCCTTGAACTTGTCAATGGTTCCATCACCTTTCATCTTTTTCTTGAAGATCCACTTGCATCCGATAGGTTTTGCTCCTTCAGGAAGATCAACCAACACCTAAGTGTTAATTGAGGTGATGGAATCAATTTCATTGTCAATCGCCTCCTTCCAGAAAACATCATCTCTGGTCTTCATCGCCTCATCATAGGTAAGCGGATCTGCTTCCACATGATAGGTGATGAAGTCATATCCGAAGTTCTTCGGCCTCCTCGTTCGCTTCGACGACGGCTCAGCGAGTTCTGGTTCAACCATTGTTTCAACAACAACATCTTCTTGGACTACTTCTTTATTGAAAACTTCAGTTTCTTGTGCACCCTTATTGTTCTCCGGTTTATCCGTAAGAACAATATTCTTGTGCCTTGCAAATTGTCTTCATGAGATTCGATGATATAATTTGACTCAATATCAAGAAATCTTCGAGCATCACTCTTCTCGGCATACCCCAAGAAGATCATCTTCGTAGTCCTAGTCCCCAGCTTCTGAATCTTCAGATCTGGGAGCTTCACATAAGCCAGAGACCCCCACACTCGAATGACATTCAAGTTAGGTCTGACTTTGAACCAGTGTTCATGAGGAGTTACGTCCGAAGTTGCATACGGCACTCTATTTAGAATAAAAGTGGTCGTCAATGCAGCTTATCCCCATTAGCATTTAGGAAGACCCGTGGTTAGCAGCATTGAGTTCATCATTTCTGTCAACGTTCTGTTCTTCCTCTCTGCTATCCCATTAGATTGAGAAGAATACGGAGCAGTAGTCTCATTGATGATTCCATATTCTTTGCAGAACGATGCGAATTCATGAGACCTATACTCTACATCTCGATCACTTCTGATTAGTTGTAGATCGGTTTAACGTTCAGCTTCAGCCCTGAAGTCTCTGAACTACTCGAATGTTGCATCCTTCTACTTGAGAAGTCATACGAACGTGCACTTCGAGAAACACTTCGAACCGGCCTCTGTGGAGAATTGATAAAAGTCACGGATATCTGAGTGTACTAATTCTAGATGATCAGTACTTTAGTTCAATCGTCTGAGCAACTTCTCAATAGTCTTGTATCTGCACAGACCTTAAACTCCTCCACCTCCTTACCTCCACATTCCGAAGATAAGGTCCCGGTAGGACAGCTTGAGTCTGCTTCTGTCATAAAACAACTCTCAGTCCACTCAATGAAGTAACTTCATCGCCATCAGCAGAAGTTCGAACATTCCTTCAGCACCGAACATCTTTTCGAAGCATGTTCCTCGCCAAGAAATTACCATCTGGCTAGTACGAATGTCCATCTTTCAAGTCTGTATCAGATAACAGACTTTCTGAGATTAGATCGCCAAAAAATCTCTGGTACGTGCAACATGCATTCCAGTATCCTTGTCGGTGGTTAATAATCACTGTCTCGATCTTCAAAACTTCTGCTAGATATATGTTTGCCATCGAGACCTTCGTCATAACATGGCTCGTCCTTGGTGAACAGCTTTTTTGAGAGAACACGTGGTCAGATGCACTAGTGTCAGACCACTAGTCAGCTACCACGCTAGATAACTCAACCTGTGCAACAATAGCAACCAAGTTAAGTAATCAAAATAACCAAGTTTAGCTATACCTGCTATTTTGGTTTGGGCTTGGATTTGTATTCACTCATGTAGTGGCTATTCTTGTCACAGTTGAAGAAAGTCACGTGGGACTTGGACTTCTGTTGCTTGAACGAAGGACCGTTCACTTTTAGATTAGTGGAGTTGTCACGCCCCAGAACCAGAATACTGGAGAGCGGGAGAATGACTCAGCCAGCTACGTATTACGGGTAGATAAATACCGTATAATACGATCAATGCTGTCTAAAGACGAGGGGGTACATACTACATGAAAGTCTCACTATAGTCACTTCACATCTATTGTCTCAATCATTCGAACAAGAAAAGTAATAGAGAACATGTAAGATAAAGCAGTAAGGCGTCCCAAACGCTCTGTCAAAATGTTCTTGATATCTGGCTTTACAAAACATAGCCAGATTGATGTAGCAAAAGTATACACAATTGTTATCAGCTGCAGCCTGACTTTAGTTACAATTATGTAAAAAGTAAGTACAAGACAATCCAACTAACATGTCGGTGCCAAACGATAAGGTATAAAGTAGATAACAAAACGAGCGAAAAAGTAAGAAACCTACTCGAGTCCTCCTGCGATCATCCCTCTAGTGTTGACCATCTTGGAGGTAGAAGTAAGCTGAGTCCTCGGGAACCGGCTCTAAATCTGGCCATGCAAAACCAGAGAGGTTAGACCTCTAATAGCAAGTACCACAAGGAAGCACGACATGAGAACTAAAACCAGTAACGAAAAATATAATAATAGATCTCTGCTTTCCACTAGGATTCACATCACATCACGACACTTCGAACCAACCTCCCAACCAAACAAGGACAGAAGTTGGCCCGTCATGTCCTGACATTCTGATCATCCCAGTTAGGTAACAGAGTAGGTACAGTGCACAAACAAATCATCTTGAATGGCCAATCAAATCCTACGGCTTGCTATTTTGAGTCCCAAGTTATCCTGGAATTTATGCAATAGGGATTCCTCAGTTCTCACTATGTGCAAGCAAGGCTAGTTTACCAGTCAATCAATTGCACCAATCATGAATTAGACGAGTCCCAGCGGGACGCCCGTCATCAATATACAATATACAATAATAATATAAGCAGATACTGTTCCCTGCCCGTGTGGCACGTTTATAGTATCTGTGGGAACCAGCCGGTCCGTCGGGTACTACTCGTCCCAAGGGGGCTGCCATGTAAAAACTTGAGAATCCATTCTCTCCATGCAATCATTATTTTATTTATCTTAATAGTCCCTATGTTGAGTGAAATTCCATGCCGTGGATCATGGTCATTCAAATGAGTACTTTCGTGCGGGGTACGATATGCGCAACTCTACAACGATACCCGTGCGGCTATGTTGTAGGTCTTACATAGCGTAATGCAACAATCAAATCTAACCACGGAGTAATCATGCCTTGACCATAAAGTACACATGCTTCTTTGGTAAGATAAATAAATGATAAATGAATTGAAGCCTGCATGTGCCTGTATGCCAATATTCGGGATTAGCCAGTCGATTTCAATAGTTCATAATTCATATGAACGTGTCTCATTCATTCAATTCAATAAGACGACTAGCCAGTCTCTTAGTTCCAACTAGGAACGCATGATCAATTATTAGTCAAGGTCACAATCATTATCAATGGTGACAAGGCATGAAAGTCAACTAGTATTCAGTGGGGTCGAGTCTACAAATCTCAGGGTTTAATTCCAGTCAATCGGGGTATCTATAACTCAATTCACGACACATGGTACATCCCACGTAACAATCTATATTTAACAGAAATATTAACATATCATGATTATATCAAGTTTATGCAAAAAGGCGTAGATATAAAATGGACGTTAAATATCTAATAAGATATCAATATACAGGGCTATAGAAGATCCAGGGTAAGCAGGCTACTCTCATGTCAGCCTACGCTCATGTCAAGCTACGCTCAAGCCAGCGTACGCTCAGGTCATGCTACGCTCAGGCCAAGCTACGCTCAAGCCAGCGTACGCTCAGGTCAAGCTACGCTCAAGTCAAGCTACGCTCAAGCCAGCGTACACTCAGGTCAAGCTACGCTCAAGTCAAGCTAGCGTATGGACTCCATACGACTCCCCTTCAAGGCAGCGTATGGACTCCATACGACTCCTCACTATCCAAGCCAGCGTATGCAAGTCATACGCTCCCAAAAGGTAGCGTATGAACTCCATACGACTCCTGACCATCCAAGTCAGCGTATGCAAGTCATACGCTCCCAAAAGGTAGCGTATGAACTCCATACGACTCCTGCCCATCCAAGTGAGCGTATGCAAGTCATACGCTGCCAAAAGGTAGCGTATGAACTCCATACGACTTCTGACCATCCAAGTCAGCGTATGCAAGTCATACGCTCCCAAAAGGTAGCGTATGCAAGACACACGCTACCTAAAAAGGCAGCATATGGACTCCATACTGCGCTGTGCTAAAGAGCGCACACAGCTCAGTGACGCAAGCTAAAAAGCTAGCATACACTGCTCACTGTCTTCTCCAAACAGCAAGAACTCCATGGTTGCACCCCAAAGCTTCAAAAGTCCATAATTGGTCAAAATAAGTCCAAATCCAACTTTCCAACGGTCAAAATTGGGTAGAATAAACTTCTCTACAACATGGAACCATCAAAACTTGAAAACAAAGAAGTTTGATAGATCAAAACCACCAAACTCCGAAAATAACTCATTTCTAGATCTACAAAAATTAAGACTTCAAAATGAAAAATGCCAAGTTCTAAACTCTCTTAGGATCTCGCGAGGAAGATAAATAAACTACAAAAACATGGGTTCTCATGGGGAGCAAGTTGTACTTGCCTACGGTTTGGTAGGTAGAGAGAGTAATGAAGAAGAAGAAGAGGAGTAATGGTGAGAATGAGTAATGAGGAGAGAGAATGGAGAGGGTGGCTTTAAATATGGAAGGGGTGGTAGGTGGGAGCTAATGGGCCGGGTTGCAGGGGGATCCAACAAAGCCAACCCGAGAACCCAACCTAGGCCGAACCACAATAGGCTAACTAAAGCAGAGAATAAAATAACAGCAGAAATAAAATGCAGAAATAAAATTGCAGGAAATTAATTAACATAAATTAAAGGAAATTTAAATACAGGATAATACATGATAAATATTAAATAAATACATTCGAGGAGTACATGTATAAAATACGCATTCTGGGAACGGAAAGTGACATCTCTACCCTCCTTAGAAAAATTTCGTCCTCGGAATTTCAAATCCAAGCAGGATAGAAACATCGGGGCTAAACTAATCTAAGTACAAGCAATTCAATCAAGCAATCATTTTACAATGTCCTTAACAAGTAACATATCTATACTTAACAATCTACGATATTAAGCAATTCTACCCTTAAGGTGATAAGCATGAGGAATCAAGACAATTAAGGTACACAGAAAAAGATATACCTTGTGAGTCAAACAGATGTGGATACCGTGATCGGATATCATCCTCACGTTCCCACGTTGACTCTCCCAAAGAGTGATGACCCCAAGCAACCCGGACAAGGTTAATTGTTCGGTTCTTGAGTACCTTCTCTCTTCGGTCCAAGATGGACACAGGCTGTTCCTCGTTAGACAGGTTGGTACCAACAACCAGTTTTGAATGATCGAGGATATGGCTGGGGTCCGATACATACCTTCGTAATTGAGATACATAAAATACGTCATGCACCTCTCGTAACGAAGGTGGAAGGGACAAACGATAAGCAACATCGCCCACCCTATCAAGGATAACGAATGGTCCTACGTATCGCGGACTTAACTTCCCGCGAACGCCAAATCTAATGACCCCACGGGTAGGTGAGATCCGTAGGAACACGTGGTCCCCAACAGAAAACTCTAGCGGCCTACGATGCTGGTCCGCCCAATGACGATGTCGATCCTGCGCAACTCGAAGTCGCTCTCTGATTCCCTTAATTACTTCAACCGTCTGGATAATCATTTCTGGGCCTAGTATCTTCCTTTTCCCGATATCATCCCATGCTAGTGGCGATCTGCACTTCTTACCATATAGGGCCTCAAATGGCGCCATCTGGATACTGGCTTGATAACTGTTGTTGCATGAGAACTCAACTAAGTGCAGGTGGCTTTCCCAAGATCCTCCAAAATCCAGAGTACAAGCTCGCAACATATCTTCCAAAGTCTGAATTATCCTTTCTGATTGCCCGTCCGTCTGCGGATGGTAAGCCGTGCTAAATCTTAACTTGGTACCCAGACTATGATGCAAGCTCCTCCAGAAATATGATATAAAGCGGGTATCTCGGTCTGACACAATACTGACAGGGACTCCATGCTGCCTGACTATCTGTTGCATATACAACTCTGCCAACTTTTCTGTAGATTTTCCCACTCTGAAAGGAAGAAAGTGTGCTACCTTTGTAAGCCGATCTACTATCACCCAAATAGCGTCCTTACCATTTGGTGATCTCGGTAAATCGGTCACAAAGTCCATTATAATATGCTCCTATTTCCATTCCGGGATGGGAAGCGGTTGCAATAACCCAGCTGGCCTCTGCTGTTCTGCCTTTACCTGCTGACATATCAAGCAACGGAAAACAAACCTAGCTATCTCCCTCTTCATTCCGTTCCACCAGAAGTGCTGCTTGATATCTTGGTACATCTTGGTCCCTCCAGGATGTATAGAATATTGGAAACTGTGAGCTTCTGTCATAACTTCCTGTCTGATATCTCCACTAGGTATACATAGACGTGATCCAAACCTAAGCGTACCATCTTCGTGAATTTGCATCTCTTTCCTGAGCCCTGACTGACATTCTGTCCTAAGCTTCTGAATCCTTGGATCCTGTGCCTGGGCCTCCTTGATCCTGCCTACCAAGTCGGATTGAACTTGTAGACTCGCTAGAATTCCTACATCACTAGGAAGTATAATTTCAATGCCCATCTCCTGAAGGTCTTTTAAGATGTGCTTCTGCGTTGTCAACATAAATACGCCGCCTCTCCTGCTGAGAGCGTCTGCTACTACATTAGCCTTGCCTGGATGATACTGAAGCTCCACGTCATAATCCTTGATCAGCTCTAACCATCTTCTCTGCCTCATGTTCAGCTCCTTCTGAGTAAAGATGTACTTCAAACTTTTATGGTCTGTGTACATGTCCACTCGGTCACCATATAAATAATGTCTCCATAGCTTCAAAGCAAATACTACTGCCGCCAACTCCAAATCATGAGTTGGATAATTCTTCTCGTGGTCTCGAAGCTGCCTAGATGCATATGCTATCACCTTCCCGTACTGCATGAGGACGCACCTAAGTCCTTTACCTGACGCATCACAATATACGGTAAAACCTCCGGGTCTAACTGGTAATGTAAGAATGGGTGCTGATATCAACTTTTGCTTCAACTTCTTAAATGATGCCTGACATTCTGCCGACCAAACGAATGGCACATCCTTCCGTGTCAAGCGGGTCATGGGTGCTGAAAGTCTTGCAAAATCTGACATAAATCTTCTGTAATATCCTGCCAATCCCAAGAAACTCCGTACGTCAGCTACGGTCTTGGGTACTGGCCAACTCTCTACCGCTTCTACCTTCTTGGAATCTACTGCTACTCCAGCTCCTGATACGATATGACCCAAAAATGAAATATGATCCGTCCAGAACTCACACTTGCTGAGCTTGGCATACAACTGGTTCTCTCTTAGAACCTGTAACACTTTCCTGAGGTGGTCTTCATGCTCCTCTTCACTAGCAGAGTATACAAGAATGTCGTCGAGAAATACCACGATAAACTGATCTAAGTACGGCATAAAGATACGGTTCATCAAATCCATGAATATAGCTGGAGCATTGGTCAAACCAAACGGCATTACCAAGAATTCATAATGTCCATACTTTGACCTGAATGCTGTCTTGGGAATGTCTTCCTTTCGAACCCTCACTTGATGGTACCCTGAACGAAGATCTATCTTGGAGAAAACTCTAGCTCTGCTCAACTGATCAAACAAGTCGTCGATCCTAGGTAGTGGGTACTTGTTCTTTACTGTTGCTGCGTTAAGCTTCCTGTAATCGATGCATAATCTGGATGACCCATCCTTCTTCCCTACAAGTACCACTGGTGCTGTCCTTGGTGATATGCTAGCTTGGATAAACTTCTTCTCCTTCAATTCCTCTATGTGCTGATACACCTTGGCCTGCTCCGAATCCGCCATTCTGTAAACCCGATCTGATATCGATTTAGTCCCAGGTGCCAATTCTATGCTGAACTCAATATCTCTAACCGGTGGCAGACCGGGAAGTTCTTCAGGAAATACATCTAAAAATTCTTCAACTACCTTCGGAACCTGAACTTCTTCCATTGCTGTTATTACTCCCTGCTCTTGCTGAGTTGCCTCTGATCTGACTAAGGTGAATCTCTTCATGCCTGAAATATCAAAAGATACACTCCCGCTACGACAATCTATTGTTGCATGACTGTCTTTCAGCCAGTCCATGCCTAAGATAACGTCGAAATTTCCAACAGAAAATTCTATCAACTGGGCGGGTAAGGAATGCCCGCAAACTACAACACTACACGCTAGAATAACTCTACTAACTCCTACGAGCCCATTACCAGTGAGTATATTCAACCTCCCTGGAAATGCCTCGAACTCCATTCCTAGCCGTGTCGTAAATTGTGCAGATATAAATGAGTGTGATGCTCCCGAATCAAACAATGCTACTGCGGGATATGAGACGACGAGAATGTTACCTGCTACAACATCTTTCGATGCTAATGCCTCCTCCAAGGACAGTGTAAATGCCTGCCCTCGTCCTCCTTGCTGGTTCCCATGCTGTGGCCTAGCCTGGTGCTGCTGCTGGCCCCTGCCTTGATGATGCTGGGGTGGTCTATGCTGGTGCTGCTGCATCGGCGGTCCCTGCTGCCGAAACATCTGAGCCTGTGGCATTAACGGACGCTGGGCCAATGGTCTCACTGCCACTGCTGGTCCTCGATACTGCCCTGCCCCTGGTGCTGGCAGAGCAGGAAACTGTTGTACTGGTCCTCCTGTCCTCGAATTCATGGGATATGTGGTAACCCGATGGTCTGGATTTCTACATATCAAACATAGTCCGTTCAATGCCCGACATACATCTCTAGTGTGCCCCATCTTCCCACAATAAGTACAACCCGCTGGGGGTTGCTGGTTCTTCTTCTGTTGCTGCTGCCTGGGTGGTGGTGCTGGTCCTCGCATTGCCACATCGTGAATGCGAATGCCAAGGGATGGTGCTGTTGTTTGGGGCGCTGCTCTCCCTCCTCCTTCAATCTGACTGTTAGATCTCTTCTGACCTCCAGTCCTTACTGTGATCCTCTGAATGGTGATCTCATGCCTTCGGATTGCCGTCAATACTTCATCAAAAGTTTGGTAGTTGTGCCCCTCTATCAATTGCAAGAGCTCAAGATGAAACCCTTGCTGGAACCTCATCGCCCTCTGGCGCTCCGTTGCTACCATCTCTGGGGCGAACCTACTCAATCTGCAGAACTTCGCTGCATAAGCATCTACAGTCTTGCCGGCCTGCTTGAGGTTGATAAACTTCTGTTGTAGCTCAAACTGCGCCACAACTCCTTAGTACTTCGTCTTGAACCTTGCAGTAAAATCGTCCCAAGCAACAGGACGTCTGATGCCTACTTCCTCTGATTCCCACCAATCACGTGCGAGATCCTGAAGTAACAACTTTACTAGATCCACACGTTCTTCTGCCGACACCTTAGCGGCTGTCAGAATAGCCTCAATATCCTTAAGCCATGCATCTGCTGAGATGGCATCCTCCGTGCCCTCGAAACGACGGGGGTTGTACTTGCAAAACCGGGCTGACGCTCCTGAATCTGTCCTTGCCCCTCTTTCCAAAGCTGTCTGCAATCCTTGGTTGAGTAGTACATTCTGCTCTTGTAACTGAGCGTGCATGCGCTGCTGGGCTAACATCTGGTGCTGCTGAGTAGCCATCATCCCTCTCATGATTTCCAGAAGGGCCGGTGTGTCCATCTCCGCAGGGGTAGGTAGAACTGTTGGTGGTGGTGGAACATCTGGATACTGCGATCCAGCTGCTGCTTCCACTATCACTTCTTCTTGGATAGTCTCTTGAGTTAGTACCGGCCCTTGTTGCTGACCAACATAGTCAGGTTGTCCATGCTGCCCTTGTTGTTGCTGTCCAGCTCTGACAGGTGCGGACGAGGTGCCCCTAAGAAAAGGGACAAGAGAACAATCAAACGACCGGACATGAAGGATCAATGAAGTCAAACGATACTGGAATGTCAAGCTAGAGTTGAGAGTAACGAATCATGAGATCAAGGGGAAACATGTGTGATTGAGACATCCAACAAATCAAAACACCCCACAAGTCTAAAATCAGACCTGCATGGGCCACCACTAAAACCTTGTCACGCCCCAGAACCAGAATACTGGAGAGCGGGAGAATGACTCAGCCAGCTACGTATTACGGGTAGATGAATACCGTATAATACGATCAATGCTGTCTAAAGACGAGGGGGTGCATACTACATGAAAGTCTCACTATGGTCACTTTACATCTATTATCTCAATCATTCGAACAAGAAACAGTAATAGAGAACATGTAAGATAAAGCAGTAAGGCGTCCCAAACACTCTGTCAAAATGTTCTTGATATCTGGCTTTACAAAACATAGCCAGATTGCTGTAGCAAAAGTATACACAATTGTTATCAGCTGCAGCCTGACTTTAGTTACAATTATGTAAAAAGTAAGTACAAGACAATCCGACTAACATGTCGGTGCCAAACGGCAAGGTATAAAGTAGATGACAAAACGAGCGGGGAAGTAAGAAACCCACTCGAGTCCTCCTGCGATCATCCCTCTAGTGTTGACCATCTTGGAGGTAGAAGTAAGCTGAGTCCTCGGGAACCGGCTCTAAATCTGGCCATACAAAACCAGAGAGGTTAGACCTCTAATAGCAAGTACCACAAGGAAGCACGACATGAGAACTAAAACCAGTAATGAGAAATATAATAATAGATCTCTGCTTTCCACTAGGATTCACATTACATCACGACACTTCGAACCAACCTCCCAACCAAACAAGGACAGAAGTTGGCCCGTCATGTCCTGACATTCTGATCATCCCAGTTAGGTAACAGAGTAGGTACAGTGCACAAACAAATCATCTTGAACGGCCAATCAAATCCTATGGCTTGCTATTTTGAGTCCCAAGTTATCCTGGAATTTATGCAATAGGGATTCCTCAGTTCTCACTATGTGCAAGCATGGCTAGTTTACCCAGTCAATCAATTGCGCCAATCATGAATTAGACGAGTCCCAGCGGGACGCCCGTCATCAATATACAATATACAATAATAATATAAGCAGATACTGTTCCCTGCCCGTATGGCAGGTTTACAGTATCTCTGGGAACCAGCCGGCCCGTCGGGTACTACTCATCCCAAGGGGGCTGCCATGTATGAACTCGGGAATCCATTCTCTCCATGCAATCATTATTTTATTTAACTTAATAGTCCCTACGTTGAGTGAAATTCCATGCCGTGGATCATGGTCATTCAAATGAGTACTTTCGTACGGGGTACGATATGCGCAACTCTACAACGATACCCGTGCGGCTATGTTGTAGGTCTTACATAGCGTAATGCAACAATCAAATCTAACCACGGAGTAATTATGCCTTGACCATAAAGTACACATGCTTCTTTGGTAAGATAAATAAATGATAAATGAATTGAAGCCTGCATGTGCCTGTATGCCAATATTCGGGATTAGCCAGTCGATTTCAATAGTTCATAATTCATATGAACGTGTCTCATTCATTCAATTCAATAAGACGACTAGCCAGTCTCTTAGTTCCAACTAGGAACGCATGATCAATTATTAGTCAAGGTCACAATCATTATCAATGGTGACAAGGCATGAAAGTCAACTAGTATTCAGTGGGGTCGAGTCTATAACTCTCAGGGTTTAATTCCAGTCAATCGGGGTATCTATAACTCAATTCACGACACATGGTACATCCTACGTAACAATCTATATTTAACAGAAATATTAACATATCATGATTATATCAAGTTTATGCAAAAAGGCGTAGATATAAAATGGACGTTAAATATCTAAAAAGATATCAATATACAGGGCTATAGAAGATCCAGGATAAGCAGGCTACTCTCATGTCAGCCTACGCTCATGTCAAGCTACGCTCAAGCCAGCATACGCTCAGGTCATGCTACGCTCAGGCCAAGCTACGCTCAAGCCAGCATACGCTCAGGTCAAGCTACGCTCAAGTCAAGCTACGCTCAAGCCAGCGTACGCTCAGGTCAAGATACGCTCAAGTCAAGCTAGCGTATGGACTCCATACGACTCCCCTTCAAGGCAGCGTATGGACTCCATACGACTCCTCACTATCCAAGCCAGCGTATGTAAGTCATACGCTCCCAAAAGGTAGCGTATGAACTCCATACGACTCCTGATCATCCAAGTCAGCGTATGCAAGTCATACGCTCCCAAAAGGTAGCGTATGAACTCCATACGACTCTTGCCCATCCAAGTAAGCGTATGCAAGTCATACGCTCCCAAAAGGTAGCGTATAACTCCATACGACTCCTGACCATCCAAGTCAGCGTATGCAAGTCATACGCTCCCAAAAGGTAGCGTATGCAAGACACGCTACCTAAAAAGGCAGCGTATGGACTCCATACTGCGCTGCGCTAAAGAGCGCGCACAGCTCAGTGACGCAAGCTAAAAATCTAGCATACACTGCTCACTGTCTTCTCCAAACAGCAAGAACTCCATGGTTGCACCCCAAAGCTTCAAAAGTCCATAACTTGGTCAAAACAAGTCCAAATCCAACTTTCCAAAGGTCAAAATTGGGTAGAATAAACTTTTCTACAACATGGAACTATCAAAACTTGAAAACAAAGAAGTTTGATAGATCAAAACCACCAAACTCCAAAAATAACTCATTTCTAGATCTACAAAAATTAAGACTTCGAAATGAAAAATGCCAAGTTCTAAACTCTCTTAGGATCTCGCGAGGAAGATAAATGAACTATAAAAACATGGGTTCTCATGGGGAGCAAGTTGTACTTGCCTACGGTTTGGTAGGTGGAGAGAGTAATGAAGAAGAAGAAGATGAGTAATTGTGAGAATGAGTAATGAGGAGAGAGAATGGAGAGGGTGGCTCTAAATATGGAAGGGGTGGTAGGTGGGAGCTAATGGACCGGATTGCAGGGGGATCCAACAAAGCCAACCCGAGAACCCAACCTAGGCCGAACCACAATATGCTAACTAAAGCAGAGAATAAAATAACAGCAGAAATAAAATGCAGAAATAAAATTGCAGGAAATTAATTAACATGAATTAAAGAAAATTTAAATACAGGATAATACATGATAAATATTAAATAAATACATTCGAGGAGTACATGTATAAAATTCACATTCTGGGAACGGAAAGTGACAGGAGTCCTTCTTCTTGTGATGAGAAGCCCCCTGCTTCCCCTTGAACTCTCTTGTCTGTACCAAGTTGGCCTTAGCCAGTTGTTTGGACGGAGAGTCCATCTTTTGTTGAGATCGCATTTAGTCCTCAACGTGAATCTCTTGTAGAAGATCTTCCAAGCTAATGTCTAGCTTCTTCCGATGCATTCTAGCATAGAAGTTGCTCCAACTAGCAGAAAGTTTCGAGACTATCCCTCCAACGACAAACTTGTCGACGAGGGGCATCTTCTCGTCATCTAACTTCTGGCGCAACTTCAGGAATTCCTTTACATGAGGTAGCATCGCCATCTCGTCTTCGAAGAGCCACTTATGGAACTTCTCGACGATGAAGATTTTGTACCTGTTTTTATCATTTTCATATAGCTTACCCAAAGAATCCCAGATCTCTTTGGCATTCTCCTTCTTAGAATATGACTATGCCAGAGAGTCTTCCATAGAATTGAGAATCAACAGTTTACATATGCTGTTCTTTCTCTTTCATTTGCTTTGCTTGACGAGTGTAGCAGCAATAGCATCAGCAGTTCCTCCTTCTGGAATCGTCGGTTCATCCTCAATCAATACATGGACAACGTCCACGAGTTGAAGATTAAGGGTGACCTTCCTCTTCCAGATTTGGAAATGTTCTCCGTCGAATTTCTCCAACTTGTTAAAGCTGGTATCGATGAGAGAAGCACGAGAGTTTTCCATCTACAAGGATCTTGCTTTGAGATTGTTATTCCCGGGGCTTGATCAAAGATGGTAGACTCGATATCGAGATCAGAGGTTCAACAAACGTTCACCTTCTGATTATTCTCGAGATCCAAGAGGAACACTATAATATAAATCTGATTACAAAAGCAACAATAATCAGAAAGTAAATCTCACGTTCTTCCTCGCAATCGCAGTTGCTGACGGACAGAACTGAGTTCAGAAAATAAATTTCACGTTCTTCCTTGTAATCGCAGTTGCAGACGGACAGAACTGAGTTACAACTCAGATGAAGAAGAAGAAAGAAGAAGAGGAAAGGTTCTTGCTGGGGTGATTAAGATCACCTTTGCTCAAAGCAAGATTCGCCCCAACACGATCTGCTCCCAGGAACCAGCAAGTTCACGAAGAACTTCTGGAACGCTCGTAAGTCAATATTTGAGACTTGAACGGGCTTTCTGGACTTTACAGACTCTCTTAACTCTTTTCTTGGTGCATCTTTCAAAGGAGGCCAAGGGGCTCTATTTATAGAGTGGAGTTGAGACTTCACCTCTTCTCCTATCCGATGTGGGACTAAAATACCAATACTCAAAAATAGAGTTTGATATTTTAGATCATCCCACATTCAGCATAGAAGTGTGCCAGTCTACGCCTACCCCCCGAACACTCCCGTGTATGTACGAGACATCCTGGAGTCCGTGTCCGAGTCCGCACAACAAAAATCAACTTGCATCCTTGTTGGATTAAATCCTTTTTCCTTCTAGAAAAATACTCCCACATGGCACAAACTTGTGCCCCACTACACCTCATGTGCACACCTCAACACAAGCAATGCATTATATTGAGATACTCACCATTTGGTGTAGCCGATGTGGGACTATCTTTTCTAGTCCAAAGGCAAAAACACCAACAATATATATGATACAAATCCCAACCACTGCTACCTCTATTAATCCCGATAATGTCTCTGGGATCCAACACCAATCCAGAGACTTCAGTCATGGAGAAACCTTCAGATAAGAAATGGAGGGTTACAGTGTATAAAGAGATGAGAACTAAAATGTTTGTATCACAAGACGAAGTGATCGGGTGGTCCACACTCCTAACGTTTGGATGAGTCCATATGTATCCTTATTGATACAATAGTTGCACAAGATATAAATACTAACCTGCTACCAAGTATTGGATTTGACACCAGGTATCACTCCATATCCACCTGTTCCTATGCACAATCTACCAATGCTAACACATTCAATAACTGAACTCAGTAAGGGTTTTTGGCACTCACAACTACCCTGTTCTATTTTTCTGAGGTTCCAGCTGTTGATGTACAACCATGTACTCATGTTGCCGCTGTCCTTCTATACGAATCTCAACCTCTGTTATACTATGGCATCCCCCTCCTTATTAGGTTCACCTTCTAACCCTCGTATGAATACACCAGACAGGCCCATTATCGAGCAATAGGGTGATCAGAATGCGATGCAGAACAGAAATCAGATATCATTGGTACCATAACTCGTCGAACAGTCACACCATTAGAGGGGATTCACATTTTACTTGTAAAAGCAACACCAATATTAGAACCCAATCCGATATCCGGTATCCTTTAGGATACAAATTTGAAATTGATACCAAGTATACAAATGTGAGTTTCAGTATCAAATCCGATACTCTGAGTCAGACATGATACTGAGTATCAAATTTGATACTCTGAGTCAGACATGATACTGAGTATCAAATCTGATACCAGTATTCAAATGTGCTACCAATATCATATTTTCCTATGTACCTCCTTTCTGTTATGCCCGTGCTCGAACACAAACGAGTAGTACCGACTTCCCAAATCTGTTGTCCCCATGGACAACCCCCGATACGCACACTAGTGCTCATCCTATGTTACCCATGTGTGCCTATTTTCTATACTTTGATAAGGATATTCCATACTCGATTCCTGTTACTGCTGGCCTTTCTCCATAAACCCTCATTCAATTCAGGTCAGAAAATCTCATATGGTCGGATACTCACAAGTTTTTCGACTTCCTATCCGTATCTAACAAACCTTAAGAACCATCCCGGTCCTCACTAGTGAATGAGTCATATACTTGGTGGGGTTACTAACATCATCTATAACATGTAATTTGTTGAAAATATAACCAGTGCTAAAGGGTTACCTATTGGAGATAATCTTCGATGGAGTGTTCCAAAAGAGATCGACAGCAGGAAGGAGGGTTGATGTCTTCACAATAGAAAAGGAGGAAGTTAGGTTTTTTGCAGGGAAAGGGGTCGGCTGCCCCTTCCATATATATCCAAGCTTTGGATATAGCCGAATCCCTCAGAGATTTGGAGAGTTCAAGTTTAAATCGAAGCTCTGCTACTGCTAGGGGTCGGTTATAGAGCAGAGATTTGAATTATTGAGTTGCATTGAGGCCCCTCTTATAAATGTATTTGCATGCTAGTCAACCCCTTTTCTATAATGCTATGGTTTATATAATTGTGCATTTACCTAAATCTCATTAGAAGTATATCTATTTTCCCTATAAATAACTTTTAAAAACTAATTTAAAAAAATATCTATAATTCCCAATCATATCTCATGTCAATTAAATAAATACAGAGAATAAATGAAATAAAATAAAAAATAATAATTAGAACGGGGGTTTATAGGCCCCCGCTGCCTCTACACCTGTGCTTGAACCGCCAACAAATGATGGATCCAGCAGGCTGCCTGCCGCCTACCAGGCAGGAGCCTCCTCATCTACTCTATCGACTACAGGTTCTGCAATGCCGGTCGAGATACAACAGGCCATCAAGGAGCTGTATGGTCGTCATGATGCCAAGAAGAAGCAAGCAGCACTCCGTAAGATGGGTATCCGGCATTCATACCCTGCCGAGTGGGACAATGACGTCTACCATCCCATATACAATTCGCAGACACTTACACCCTATAAAAGGAAGGGGTCTCCTAGACAATACTTGAGGTACTTTGCCTCGGTAACTAGGCACCTGCCAAAGGATGACGCCCTCCTATCCAACATATTCATAGGAGCCCTGCATGGGGTAGCCTATGAATGGTTCTGTAGTCTTCCGGACGATTGTATCTCGTCATTTGAAGACCTGAAGACTGTTTGTGGACCGATTCTATGAAAGAGGGATGGACATGACGATGTAGACCCTCATAGAAATTGTCCAAAGGGAGAAGGAGCCTGTTACATCGAGCGCTTCCGCCAGGCAGCCCTCAGATTACCGCCCGGCATGCCTGAGCCCATGCTTATTGACTCATGCCGCAAGAACATGCTACCCGCAATCAAATTGTGGCACAGTGCTCCCTGTACGGAGTGGACAGCTTTCATTACAGAGGCGAACGCCGCACAGAGGAAAGCCTAGGACGCGCAGCTCCTGGGGCTACACTTTTCTGCGCCTGAAGACAAGGGGAGACGCTCGTCCAGCAGCAACCCCAAAGACGGAAAAGGCAAGCAGGCCATGACCGTCAATATCTCCAAAGGTTCAGCATCCGTGAACCCCAAGTCTGCAGAAACGCAGAGGCCGAGGAAGACTTACTCCTTCAATGACGAGGATACGCTGGAGATTTTCGAGATGCTTACGAAGAGTGGTAAACTGTCCATCCCGGCACCCAGGCGTCCTGATGAAGTAGGAAAGGTGGGCCATCCTAAGTACTGCCATTACCACCAGTACGTCCACCACTCAACACGAGATTGCTATGTGTTGAAAACGCAAATCCAACGCCTCATCAATGCCAACGTCATATCGTTGGATTATGAGGAGAAGATCGTCACGGCCAACATGGTTACTCTCCACTTTGGGAGTTTTCCAGCCACAGAGGTGCAAGACGGCGTTGTCCCTATTCCAAAGGCGACAATGAAAGTAGTAAACCTTCCACCAGCATGGAACAATGCTCAAGGTCTTATCCCGTTCTCCACACCTCAAGGCGAAGTTATGTGGATTCATCCTGACTTTGTCCCCGACATGATGGGACCTACGACCCTTTCTACCAAAGAGAAGAAAAGTAAAACATGACGCATGGTCTCAGCTTCGACTGATGATGCTTTGGTGACCACCCGCTCAGCGCAGCGACAAGAGGAGAGACAGGCTCTAGAGCAGGAGGAGTCTCTACGGACTACTTCCCATGTCCCATATATATCAGGAGCATGTCCATCTCAATCGCCTGACGCACCAGAGGCAGGTCCATCTCGGGCTTCTACCACGGATAAGCAGAAATAGAAGGAGGTTCTCTTCGATAAACCTCTCAGAAAGGATCCGACAATAGGACCTATCAAGCCCTACAACTTCGATATTCTAGCACAGCTGGCCAAGACTCCGACTAGATTATCACTTTTCGAGCTCCTCCGCCTCTCTAAAGAGACCCGAGATGCGCTCAGTGAAGCCTTACAGAACGTCGAGTCCTTCATTACTCTGGTTCGGCTACCAAAAGATGAGCCCGCAGCTTGCCCACATTGCCACATCGTGGTCGAAGTGATTCCCAATATCACTTTCACCCAGCAAGACATGCTGCTAAAGAATAACCGGCAGAATCGCCCCCTGTATTATATAGGGTATGTCGGTGCCATTAAGGTCGATCGTATCCACATCGACCGGGTTCCTCTCTGAGCATTATCCTAAGAAACCTCCTTCAAACTCTAGGGATTCTGATGCATCGGTTGACAGCCTCGAACATAACAATCAGTGGCTTTAACGCAGAAAAGAGCGAATCTTTGGACAAAATTTGCCTGAAGTGTCAGATTGGTGACCTCCATACTGAATTAACTTGCTATGTCATCGATACAAACATAAACTACAATATACTGCTAGGACGACCACGGATCCATGAGTACATAATTGTCCCTTCCATCCTCCATCAGTGCATGAAGTATGTGGCCAGCGATGGGACCATCAAAACAGAGTTTGCTGATATCAACCCGTTCTGAGGACTTGAAGCCTACTGTACGGATGCTGATCTGTATAAGTCAGTCCTCCGGGATGATGATAGCAATGATGCTGATGACGAGGCAGAGACAGCCTCAGAAAGTGCAGCAGCGACCGAAGAACCTTTAAAGGTTCGACTAAAAGGAAGGCCTCCCAAAGTATCGGCGCCTCTCTTTGTTAAGCTTCGGGATAGAGCTCCACCTTCGCCTCCAGTGATGATAGAAGATGGTCAGGAGCCGATACGAATAAGGCTACCCTGGAGGTCTCTAAGGCCAACCACGAAAGTGCAGGATCATGCGACCACAGCCCCTTTAGTGGTCAAACTGAAAGGGAAGCATCCTCCCTCTCCTCCCGCAACAACTCTAGTCCTCACTGACGAAGAGCTAGAAGACTACATCTATGCCAACACGAAGGCACACTATTTCGATGATGTAATCCCTCAGGATAAGATATCCCACTTTATTAAAAGGAAGTTATCTTCGAACTACTTTGGTGCATACTGAAACACCAAATATTTCCTAGACAACTCTCTGTGTAAGCTACAGAAACAGGTGACGACCGTCGACCATGTGAGCCGAGTTGTCCCTGCCCGGGGTGCCTACTTCGTAGTTCTAGCCAGGAAAAAAGAAGAGGAACCCATCATATTCGGTCGATTGCAGCATCTGCAACGAATAACTCTCGAAGACCCAGACCTCGACAGTGGCAAGATACAGTTCTACCGCTACACTGTACATGCCAAAATCCTCATCCAGAAGATGGATTACCACCTGAACAACAACAAAGGGCTCAATTATGGCCCGGGTTGGCGTCTTTTCTTACGAATTTGTGCTCCAAAGGGAAAATCTCAAAACTATTACCAACGTACCCATCGAGGTTTGGGGTACGTTAGACCTACTTCCACCTCAAAAGACTCAGAGGTAGAAGTCATGAGGCACTCACACTCTTCTGGCTCCTCCACATGGAACTCTGATACCAGCACCGGTCAAGTCTTTAAGAAGATATTATCAGCTAACGTGGCCTCTCCAAGCTTAACCGTCGAAGATAATCAGCGCAGGCGGTTACAAGAGTTAGAAGCGCTGGATGAAAAGCGCTTGCTTGCGCAGCAAAGGATCGAGCTTTAGGAAGCCCGTATCTCTGGGGCCTTCAAAAAAAGGTCTGCGAAAGATCATACCAAGTGGACGACCTCGTCTTGGCAGTACGAAGACCGATGGTAATGACTCACAAGACGGCTGGGAAGTTTGAGCCCAAGTGGGAAGGACCGTTCATCATAGAAATGGTATACTCCAACGGTGCTTATCGACTAGCTAAGCCTAATGGTGACTTGCTAATGATGCCCATCAACGGCAAGTTTCTAAAAAAATATTACGTCTGAAGGCGGAACCAGCATAGGTGCCCACATCCCCTAAAAAGGGTGCCTACGAGTTTTAGTAATGGGATCTCCCTCTCTCACCTATATATTCTCTTAAGTAGATGAAGCACTTCACGTCCACATTACCTCTGGATTACTCCTCTACACATGAAAGTTGCGGCTACCATGTCCATATTACCTCTGAGTAGTCATTCTTCTCGCATCAGTTATATGGTTATTCCGGCGATCTAGAAAATAGTTCACGTCCATATTACCTCTGGATTGTTGTTCTATATTCCGGTAAAGATTAAGCCTACCATGTCCATATTACCTCTAGTCAGGCAAATCTCTGGTGAAGATTTCCTCTTTATTTTGAAGACAAAAGCAAAGGGGACAGAAAAGCTTCTATATATAAAAACATGTGGCTACAAAGACCTATTACAGACTCTTCGTAGTTACATACATAGAAAGAAAAAAAGGCTAAAATTGTAGTACAAGCTCTTAATAGCGCGAGCGAGGCCGTGACAGAGCCAATCACTTCCTGGTTAAAATGAAGCCACCGCCCGAAGCAGCTACTGGCCCGAGCCGGGGATGAAGACCAGCACATGACTCCCCTATCTCCCCAGCTGGCCATAAGAGCAACCGCAGCTGCATGCCTTGCTAGTCCCCGGAATGGCAAGCAATCCAAATCTAGGAAGCAGAGGTCCAAAACGCCATTGACGCCCACGACATCAAAAGCGTGGGGACGTCTCGAGATCCAGTGGTAGTTCTACTACGGCTTTTTCGGATGAAATGATTTGCCATCGACAACCTCCTCAAGCAAACTCCAGGGTCGTCAGCAGCCGAGTGTCTGGCAAGCAAGGCCATTGTAGAAGTAGCTGAGTCTTCTCTTGGAAGGGGTAGTCCTTTATATAGACTATTCGCATGGTCCAAGCATGAGCTAGATGTCGGTCAGAAGGAAGCTTACAAGCTAAGCTAACGCTCCACTCCATGTTAGATGACAGTACTGCGAGTGACTGAAGGAACGTGACTCTGTACCTCCTCTGCAAAGAGATTTGTAATCCCCACAAAGATGCAAGAGTCTCCAATATCAAGGAGTCATCAGGTGCTCTTGCACTGAAACGATGACTCAGGATAATTAATGCTAAAGAGTTAGGCGTGACACCAGCCATCACCCAGATCGTACAATCCTGCCACGTGTTCATTCTTCTGTTCAAAGTATCCCGAGCTTGACTCAAGTTTGTGACACTTTGAAGGGGGTCTTGTAGAAGCATGAAAAATCTTAGCTGATGACATCCCTTCGCCACAGAGCAGATGATACAAACGCTTAGCCCAAGTGCTAAAAAGACAAAACAGAAGATATGGAAGGAAGTCCCTTATGTGTCACGTCTACCAAAGTCCAGTACAGACACATCGAGACTACACAAAAAGTGTAACACCCACTTTTCTAAAATGAGGGTAATTTTGAACTTTTGTAAAAGTTTATTATTTAATAATAGAATTTATAATTTATGGGAATTTTTTAATTAATTTAATACTATTTAAAATTTCTGAATTATAATTTTTGATGTGTTAGCTAGTGAACCCTAGAACTATTGAGCCTAGAGACTAACCATGACCATGGGGACCTAACCATGTGATTAGAATGACTATTTATAACTTTTTAGGCTAAGGGTATTTTGGTCATTTTGTGACTTTTGAATTATTTAGAATTTTAATTAATTGGTGAATTTTAGATTATTTTAATAATATTTAAATTGATTTATTATGATTTTGGTCATTTTTCATATTTTAATATTTTGGGAAAATTTTATATTTTTAATATTGTTTTTATTGGATTTGTTTAGTCGGGTTTGAGTTTCGTCTCGTTCCAACTTGTATTGTGACCCTGGTAGCTTAAACTCTAGATGGGACCTAATATTAAGTTAAGTATGGCCCACAAAACCTAACATTTAAGTTAGTTAGTTAGACTAATTTTTATCATGTTAGAATGGTTAAGTTAGAGACTCAAAACTAGATCCTTTTGACCCCAAACTTGAACCTAGTCTAGACTTAACCATATGAGACTAGAGAGGGGAAATTAGGACATTTCCCATTAGTCCTAATGGACTCTTTATGACAGCCACCTTTAGAGGAGAATGATTCATTTCATTCATTACAATCTTGCCTCTTTTATTTTTCTTTTGTTCTTCCCTAATTTTAGAGAGTCTTCCCTTTGATTTGATCTCCAAATCAAATCATTCCTTCACCAAATCTTCCCTCAATCATTCCCATTCTCCAAGGGAAGAGTGCTACCAAGGATTGGAAGAGAAGTGCAAGGAGGAGTGTCCACATTGAGGGATCTTCGTATCGGAGCCGTGTCCTAAAGGATTTCATTGGGATTCCACTCCCAATAGGTAAAATCCATCCTCTAAATCGATTTTCTTTACATATAAATTAATTTTAAATCCATAGGATCCATCCTCATGCATGTGTCCCCTTCAGATTCAAATTTGAGGCCATTTGGAGCTCTCTTGAGGATTTTAGATATGTGTCTTGTATCCTACTTGATAGATCCCAAATTAGGACACCCCATGTGTATGTATGTATGATAATAGTTTAAATAGATATTTAAATTCGGTTTTAGAATGGTTAGAGAGTGGATTGATCTTAGTTAGGATGGTTAGAATGAGTTTTATTTGGATACCTATGTTGGTATCCAAGTATCTTGGCATACATGTGTTTCTTTTGTCCAAAACAACTCAAATTCGTCATAATTTTCATCCACGTTTTTATTAACCAAAGCAACTTAGAAATGTCATAACTTTTAGCTTAGAACTCCGATTTATCTTCCATTTTTTTTAAAGAACCGTATCGAAGTTAGCTTTCCAAATATTTATTTTAATAAGCCAAATTCTTTGTGTAACTTTCTGTAGAATTATTTGAGTGTCAGCTGTATGAAAGACGAACGCATTTCGGTATTTTTGCAATTCCGGGAGCTTTCGAACACGAAAATGCGATCCGTTTGAAGTTTCGGAAAGCTAACACGAAGGGCTACAACATACTTTAATCCTAGAATTTAGTAGATGCCCAATTGGTACAGTATTGGTTTTAAGTAGAAGAGTAACTATACGATATATGCATTTTGTGTAACCTATGAGCCTATGTAGTATGGATATTAAATAAATATAGAGTATGTAATGCATGATATGTTAGATGAATGAAATGATATATATATATATATATGATATATATCCTCTTTATATTAATGTATATATATGGTTGAATGCAAGCATGTAGGAATGCAATTAATGTAATGTATGTAAGCAATGCATAAATGCATGAATGAAAGAATGATATACAATGTATGCATGAAAGTATATAATGAATGATAGATATAAATGCAAGGTATATATGTAATGATAGATATGAATACATAATGTATAAATATTGTAAATGCAATATCAGATTTCATATGTAGACATAGAACCAATGCATAGCTGATATTTAGATTGAATGTTAGTTCATTTTAGGTTGTTCGAACACTGAACTGTCCATGTAAGCATATATAACTTTCTTTTCCTATTGCCAAGCCAATTTCAGTTTTCAATATAGTGGAATGTCTATGAATGTAATGTTAACCTTCAACCCCTTAATTCGAAATGTTAGTTAATTTTAGTATTAGACAATGCATGAGCTGTATGCATATGGGATGTTGGCTTAATGGCAGATTTCAGATAACATGGTTCATTTTATGTGGTTAGTTACACCAGTTTATGGGATAGCTCACTTTAGTTTATATGCAAATGTGGAACTAAACTAAGAATGAACTTCACCCTCTGCACAAGGACACCCCACTCTATGTCAACCACCATGCCATGTATCCCTTCTCTAAATGATTGCTATAATGTATATAGATTTATGTAGAGTATAGATGCATGTTAGTTATAACTTAAATAGTCTCCACTCTAATGTATATAGATGTATACTTGTAGCCATGCCTGTTAAGTATAATACATGTGTAATGTAGATGGGTTAGCTTTGTGCCATGTATAGTATAAACTCATGACTAGTGTTGATTTCTCTTTTCATGTACACCTTCATATTTACACACACACACATAGCTTTACATGTTAGTTCTTTTCTCTTATATATATATATATATATATATAATGTAAAATATATATATATATATATATATATATAATGTAAAAATATATATATATATAATGTTGAATATGTATGAATGTGATGTATCTTGATATGTGACTTGTGTTGGCTTGTATAGCCTTGGATTTGTATGGTGTGTACTATCTAGGTTAGACTGGTTAGGCCTAGTGAGACTTCATTGAGTCTAGGTTGACCCAGTTGACCTAGCTTTGACTAGATAGTTGACTAGAGTTGACCAAGTGTTGACTTTAGCCTAGTTTAACCTAGACAGCATGTAGATGCATTGTAGCAGTCTATTTCCTTATTTTAGACATGTTGTAACTTGTTGCTCTGATTAGGAGACATACACCTCTCCTCAGGCAGTACACCCTCTTCGGACATTCAGTTATCAGGCGAGTACATTCTCTGACCGTTTCATACTTGCCAGGATTTATATTCTTGCTCTAGATTACTTTACTTGATGCTGACCCATTGGTAGCACGGATTGGTACTATATGGATCTTTTCATGAGATGTTATCCCCCTCGGGAGCATCGAATACTGCATGTTTTATGCGTTTCATGAATCATCACGTATCTCTATGCTTTTATTGATTCACGAATCGCTTGTGACACATGTACTCTCATGTTCATAGAGCCATCATGAATCACCTTCACGTATCACTCATTTTATGAGCCATGTGAAGTTTCACGAATCTTAACATAACTTGAACAGATCCTTGTGTATTGATTGGGGATGGGGGAGTAGAAATAGCATGTGAATATTATCCAAGTAGCTGTAGTCATGAATCACTCTTAGCTGTAGTCATGAATCTCCTATGCCATTCACATGTTTATATTTTACTCTGACTCATTAGTCACTGCTAGTTCTCTATTTATAGTAGATATTTCCTTACAGTTATCTCCTTTACTTCATATATTCTCTTTCAGCGTTTTATGTATCTTACTCTATTGCATGCTTTATTTTTCCTAACTTGATATAAACTGCGTGAGATGTATTGTACTCGCTCCTATCCTGACTGGACCTGTTGATAAATTTTATAGATAGCTTGGAGGTTGCCTGCTAGCCTAGAGGAGACACAGTAAAGGTTGTATAGATAGTTATTTTAGTTGTCTTGAGTTGTATTTACTTTATGGATTACTGTATTTGAGATTTGAGATGTTTTCTGGGTTTGTGTATCTTAGACACTTAGACTTCTATCTGCGGTATCTCTTTGTGGATTTCATATTTTATCTATCTTCTATCATGATCTATCTTAGATGTGATTGAGACTGTATTTGCTATGTCACCTCCATTCGGAGTGTATATACTGTACAAGTACCTTTATATTGTTAGATGTTTGACCTAGGACAGCGTTCTACCGCCGACACTATGGCGTAGGCTGGACGTACCTACTTCTCGTGCCCTTACTCTAGGGTGCGGGTCGTGACAAAAAGGACTAATTCTATTCATCTACAAAGGATCTGGTACAAATTCGACAGAGCCTAGAAGGGTCTACAAGGGATTTGGTCTTCGTCAAAGCACATCCCTTTATCTTCATGCCAGAAGATTGACCTCCATCGAAGCGTATTCTGATCTTTTTATGGGCGCAGTCTCCTAGAAGCATATCAGCCACTCGGCCAAAGCAAGCAGCTTCATGAAGCAGTCATTGGCCCGAGCCTTCAAAGAGCGCAGCAGGTCGCGAAGCCCTGAATGGGAAGGACACAGCACAAACCTGTGACTCTTCGGGTTGGCTATCCACCCATGACCTAGGTCGTCAAAACCTCGAAGATCCCTCAGACGTTGCCCAGAGTTGAACTCCCTAAGGAGGACATTTACATACTCCTTAAGGGCAGCGATGACTCCTTCTACACAGAGTTCTTCTATAAGAACATGGCTCCTATGAACGTCAAAAGCCTCAACCAACAGCCAACTTATACAAGGCTGATCGCCGCTCAAAGTTAAGTTTCTATCTCGTATGGTAGTGAAAGTTGCCAAGAAGAAGACAACGACTCTTCATAGGAGAACTTCCCCTTTTATAGGACCGAGAATGTCCTAGAGTGCACCCCTCATGGCCGACGGTCAGAATTCCTGCATTAATGGAATGAATCTAAGACTCAGCACGAATAGTATCAGTCTTAGACCCTTGGAATTCCCCATATTACGGTGGCAATTAAGAGGGAAGTCCTTAAAGAGCGAGTATTTATCGCTCTTTACTTCAGAAACCAAAGCCTTCAAGCCAGAGGCACAGCTACTTGCCTGTGCCAACCTCAAAAGCAAGATGATAGTAGGCCCCGCCCTTTTCTTTGCTCCAGAAACCAATGTCTTTACTCAAGAGGCGCAACTACCTGCCTGTGACAATCCCAGACACACAAGGGTGTTATACCCTTTCCTCCAAAGCCAACGCCTTCAAAGTTCAGAGGCGCAGCTACTTACCACATGAGGTGCAGGATGGTGATATATTCACACCATCTTCATTCCTACGGTGCAGTCATATGCTCTGATCTAGAAGCTTAAGTCACTTCTCTACAAGAGACTTGGGAACTCACACTACAACCAATGCAAGTCAGCCTGTCGCTCCAAAAGTACAGTAACCTCGCCAACCTGAAGCACAAGCCTACTTGTCGCCTACAGCATAGTGACTCTTGCTCCGAAACACAGCTTCATCGTTGTTCTAAATGCACAGAAGTCTTGTCATCATTCATAGCTAAGTCCACTCGTCGCCTGAAAGCACAGAGGCTCCGTCGTCTCCAGAAGCACGGTCTACTCGTCGCTCCAGAAGCACAACAGTACTTAGTCCTCACCAGAGGCACAGGAAGCATGGGTCCACCCCAATTGGTTTGTTTAAAACACCTCTTACAGAAAAGATTAGGATTAAATCATGACTGATATCATATCAGATTGATTTAAATATTAGACGAGGATCAATTAGACTCTAAATCTTGGATGAAATCCCAAGATTTACACGGCTGTAACCGAGCAAGTAAATCGGTATGCGCCACGTGTCACCTCCTTCGGTTATGTTGATAACCACCAGAGATCTCGATTGAGGGGAATCTCGATGTCCGCCACGTATCAGTGCCGCAGAAGCCCGCACCATACAATGACAACATATTCTTTCATATCCCAGGAACCCTAATGCACATCGCATATGTGCTCGATTCTCTATAAATAGAAGGAGTTCTCCTTCAACTTAAAGGGGAGACAACCTTCATCTAAGAAGGAACAATCCACCAACCAACTAACAGAAGAACAACAACCTCCAAGGGATCTTCTCCTTCAGACAGCCTCTTGATCGGTGACCCCAAAGTTCCATCAAAGGCGCCAGAGAGCCAGAGCAAGGTTGATTCGTCGTCAGATCGTCAACAGAGTAAAGGAGCCGCTGCAGTGCTTGATCTCCACCGTCATACTTTTCCAGAAACCTCTTCTCCCTGTACTTAGAATATCCTATTTAGGACTCCCTACTTTGTACACAGATACTTTATACGTTCAATAAAGCAAAAAGTTCGTTCAACCTTTTGTTATGTCGAACAGTAACTACCACTTTCCGGACTAGGTTTATTTTCGACCAAACTAAAACTTTATCGTTAGTGTGCCATTAGCATGACAACTAGCCTAGACTCATAGATTTAAATTCGCTAATTAATTAGACTCTAGTCATGGCTAGGTTAAGTACACGCATTAATTAGGGACAAACACTTATTGTCCTTAAAACTCTACAAATAGCCCTTCTTGGCAGTAACCATTTCAATCTAGGGTTTTCACTCATTTCTTTTATTCCATACTCTTTCAAAATTTCTCCTCTTTCTTCCCTTGGTGTGCTAAGGGCTTGGGGAGCTCCAGGAGACTTGGTGGAGGCTCTAGCTAGAATTTGGGAGCTACTTCTTCTTCCTTCTTCCCCAAATTCGTGGGTCTTTGTATAGGCTTCATTCTATATAGGTATAACCTTCTAAACTCTCTTTTTCATAATCAAAATTTATATATTCATGTAGGAGACCCCTCTACTGGCTAGATCCAGCCCTATAGGTGTTGAAATAGGTGATAGAGGACATTCCTAATATTTCTATGGGTTAGAATGGTGATGTTTGGGAGTTACGGGATTGTGACCACCAAGTGTTTTTGTTTATGTCCCATAGAAATTTTGTGTCCTAGTAGGTTGCTATGTGTCTTGAAATTTGTGTACATTATGATACATATAGGTTTAAATACATATATGTGTCAATTATTGCATGTAGGCATATATGAGTGTAGGTGCATGAGTATATACTAGAAATAGAGTGTGTGTGCCTAGGGGCAGCCTCTATTTCCTGTGTACACAGGTTTGTTGCAGTAGACAGTAGGTGAGTGTCCTCATATGAGTGTGCTAATGTGTGTTACATGGGTTAGGTGGCAGAGACATAGGAGTATCTTTATATGTGTTGTCTAAGATATATGTGTGCATGTGATAAGGGGAAAAGTGAATGATAGGTAAAAAGAGAGAAGAGGGACTAATTATGGCAAGTGTGGTTTGGACTGTACTGTGCAGTCAGATAGGTAGGGAGTTAACTCACTGCACAACAGGGAGTTCCCTTGGTTTGGGTTGGTTGTGTCACCTGTAGCAAAGGCTAATGCCCATTGCTCTTAGGCAGGGACTGTTAGTGAGATTAGGGGGAGATGAGTATTGGTGTTTAAGAAAACATCTAATTGAGAGTATCAGTTGGAGTATTAGTTGTTTCCTATAGGGTTAGTGTCAGTTGAGAATGGCCTGTATCAGTAAATAAGGAAGGGTATCAGTCAATGTGTGTAATAGAGAGAGATGTGTAAGTGTGTGTGTGGAGTGAGAAGTCGGACAGTAGAGTGGCAGATGAAGGGGACTGGTATCGATTGGAGAGGTAGGTTATTAGTGTATCAAAGAATAGGTAATATATAACATAGGCAAAGGGAAAAAGAGGCAGTGAGGAACAAGTGAGCGTATCAAAATATAGGCCGGTATGTAGTTGTGAAGTCACAAGTTATACATATGTGATATAGGCCTATATGTGTACATAGGACTGTCATACATGAGTTATAGATTAAGGTGTTTGTGTTAATGCCTGTGAGAAATGAATAATGTATTAAAGAGACATAGGTATGCATATGTGAAGGTGGGCCATGTAAATTGTATATATATATATATATATATATATATATATATATATATATATATATATGTATATGTGTGTATTTATTAGATTGGCGGGACGCACGTCGTATCGAAGAGTTTTTCAATATTTTTAATAGATTTTTCCAAATCTTTGGGGACTGTTTATTCGGCACACATTGTATGAATACAGAAACGAAAATATGGGTTTCCATCTCCTATATATTGTCTATAAGTGTCATCAAATATAATTTTGAAATCGTGCACGGGTTGGGAGGAAACTAACCGCGAACTAGAGTAGTTGGACTAGTTTTTCTGTCCTGTTTGGGACAGATTTTCGTCAAACTTGGGTTCGATTTTTCGAACAATATAGGTTATCTAAAATCAAACCATTTGATGGGAGTTACAGTCATAAGGGTTGTGATCATACCTGCACGATCGGTTCGACGAATCATCAACCATGGAGGCCGATAGCTCGCAGCGAAGATGGGTTCGCGAGGCGGCTGTTGCTGCTGTTGTTCTATTCTGCCCGCACTGCCGTGGCGGCTCCAGCCGGCTGGCGGTGGCCCTCGGCGGCACGCACGCGCGTGGGGGTGCGCTCAGGTGGGTGGTGGCATAGGTTAAGGTTAGGGTTTAAGGTTTGTGTCGAATTCCTCCTTCACTCGCGTTCTCGTTTCTTATATATATGTAACTGTATACGTATGGATCCGACTGATCTCGAATTGGGACAGGGGTCTTGGGCCGGGCTGGAATTCAGCAGCTATTTTGGGTTTATATTCTTCTCTCTCGCTCTGTCTTCTATATACATTTGCATATATGCATATATAACCCATGGTCGGCTGAAACCGAGAGGGGAGGGGGTGCCCTGTTGGAGTTCAAAGGGGAAATCGGGCTGGGGGTGTTTTAGTTGGGCTAGGATTATGGGATTGCTTAGGATGGGGGGGCCTGTGTGCATAGCTCAGGCTGGGCTGCTTTGTTGGGCTGACTGGGATTTCCTTTTGATTTCTTTTTCTTCTTTTTATTTATTATTACACATATATATATATATCTATATACATATAAATACATATACGTATATTTACACACCTATACGTATATATATTTATATATACATACACATACACACATATATAATATCTATATATATATATATATATATATATATATATATATATATATATATATATATATATATATAATATATATATATATATATATATATATATATTTATATATACACATACACACATATATAATATATTTGTATAAATACATACACATACATTTATGTATTTATTTATATAACTCTTTATATATTTATAATTATCTTCTATGCATACCTACCACTACAATAATAAATATTCACAGCAACCAAAATAATATCCTAGTAATATATATTCATAATATAGTGTCTTATTTACAGAAATATATAGACACACACACACACACACACACACACACACACACACACACACACACACATATATATTTATATATATATATATATATATATATATATATATATATATATATCATTTATATAATAAATGATTTAATAATTATAAATCGTTATCATCTAATAACACAAAGTAATATTAATGATAATAAAAAATTCTAATAACAATTAAAATAGCCCAAAAGTCGTTTCTGATGGATATAACATGCACACTACTTATCTAGCTCCAGAAGATTATACAAAATTTATAAAACACTATTTAATAATAATACCTATAATCTACCTATAACAATTATTTAGAAAGTAATTGCCAATTCCTAAAAATATATACAAGAATATTTTCATTTACCAAACATGTCTACAAGGTCGTATTTGGTCCACTACATGCCTACATGGGCTTGGATTTGACTTGGGCCAAATCTGGACAGGTTCGGTACAACCGGGTTCCCTAAAACTCAATAATATAATTAAATCATGAATAAAATCTTCGGTAAGGATTAAGTTGCAACTTGGCCTGGTTTTCCTAGTTAGGACGTCCCTATGGCTCGATCTTTTTTGGCATGACTAATACACTAGCCAAGGCACGTCATTGCACTATCCGTGCCATGATTCCTAGTCGCCTTGTACTCCAAAACTCCACCATGGCTAAAGTCGTCTACCGTAATAAAATACCAAATAATTATTTATAAAATCTAGAAATCACCATTTAAACCAAATAAATAATAAAAAAAATATTTCAAAAAAATTCGGGAAGGGAGGCTACAAATCTACCCACCTTAAAAATAATTTTGTCCTCGAAATTCTAATTCATAACTATTTTCTTAAAATTCAAAAGAATGTCTACTTTTACCAAAATCTCCTTAAATTTAATTCCTCAAAAATAGTTTACATCTTTCTCCTAGCCATTTTGTAACTACGAAATCTCGAGGACTTCTACCCACCTTTGGTCACACTACTCCTCAAAACATGGCTACTAAAATCGTATATCCTTCTAACTAGTGGTTAATAATTCTACCAAAAATATCTAAGACATATGGTATCTTTAATCCCACATATCTATCAAACAACCAAAAAAAATCGATAATCAGGAAATATTATACTATAACCTAAGAATTTCTGGTAAATCCTAGACAGCACGATCGTTCGTCACTGCGAAATAAATGGGACGAGAATTCAATGATACGGAAAGCAAGGGAGTATTATTGAGAGCAAATAAGGAGTTTTCAAGGACGTAGAGACTTTCTAGGAGAATTTTCATGGCAGTGTGGATTGAGATTTCTAAGGTTTAATCATGGTCGCAGGCTCGTACCATTACAGTTACGTAATCGGTACGATATGCTCTGACTTGCATGGGCCACAAAAAAAACTTGTCACGACCCGTACCCGCCTTTCGGACGCGAGCTCGTGAGCAAGCCAGCTACGCATCAAGCGGATTCCAGCCCGACTCGAATACGTAAACGCTTTACGGCTATGGTCAACTGCCAAATTATGGCAAGAGTAAATCTATATCTCAATCCACAACAAGTATACGAAACATGAATCAACACTATGGGTCGTGGTCTGCAGCCCACTAGCATATATGCCCGATAAGACTCTAAAGAAAGTAACAAGAGTCTATAAACTGAATCAAGAAACAGGATGTCACATGATAAGGTATGAAAGCACGAGCGGATAATAAATATAATAACGATACCTGAATCCCGCAAGCGTATCATCGTATCCGAAACCAACAAGAATCGTGAATCATCTGCCATCCAGAACTACTAGCTAACTCCATGCAATCACTAACCTAAAGAGGTCTTCAGGTCCTCAGGCGACATAGTAAGATACATAAAAACATATCTATCTAGCGGTTTATCATACAATAAAAAAAATACAGGAAATAAATAGGAAAAGTCCAATCAATACGAAAACACGACTATACACGACTGGAAGAACCACTACGCATAATCGAACTGTTAGGGGAGAAACAGAGAACACGATGTCATGAGATAAATGGATACCCAATAGAATACTCAAACCCTCTCCCCTAATGTGGACTCGCAGGTTTGAACATCTACTAACCCTCGCCCCTAGTGTGGACTCGCAGGTTAGCATCAAGAATCACCCTCGCCTCTAGTGTGGACTTACAGGTGCGAAACAGATAACTACTAACCCTCGCCCCTGGTGTGGACTCGCAGGTTAGCTTAAAGAATTTTAAGGTACAACAGTTCCGTTATGACTTATTCATCCTATGACACGATGCGACTCAATCCAAGTACAAGTGATGACACGACACGACCCAATCACGATACACGAGAAAACCAATCCAATATAGACTACAAAATCAACTATGAAACAAGAACTGTATATACATATATACAGTATGAACTACAAAGCTAACTATAAACAAAGACTATATACGTACTAGCATGTACGATGTACAAATTACATAATCAACTAGTAAAACTATATAATAATATAAATATGTATGTAAATAAGCTGTAGAGGGAGGCAAGGTATACTTGCCTGAAGGTTGCACGCAGATCCAACAAAAATGTAGTCAACTGATAAGCCATAATGTCCAAATCTCGCAACTGTCACCAAAAGCTAAAATAAACATTGCCAACATTCTTAGAAT
>JANAVB010013394.1:1379899-1488395 GCA_029216955.1 Iris pallida
TGGTTCTTCTCTCTGTTGCTGCTGCCTGGGTGGTGGTGCTGGTCCTCGCATTGCCACATCGTGAATGCGAATGCCAAGGGATGGTGCTGTTGTTTGGGGCGCTGCTCTCCCTCCTCCTTCAATCTGACTGTTAGATCTCTTCTGACCTCCAGTCCTTACTGTGATCCTCTGAATGGTGATCTCATGCCTTCGGATTGCCGTCAATACTTCATCAAAAGTTTGGTAGTTGTGCCCCTCTATCAATTGCAAGAGCTCAAGATGAAACCCTTGCTGGAACCTCATCGCCCTCTGGCGCTCCGTTGCTACCATCTCTGGGGCGAACCTACTCAATCTGCAGAACTTCGCTGCATAAGCATCTACAGTCTTGCCGGCCTGCTTGAGGTTGATAAACTTCTGTTGTAGCTCAAACTGCGCCACAACTCCTTAGTACTTCGTCTTGAACCTTGCAGTAAAATCGTCCCAAGCAACAGGACGTCTGATGCCTACTTCCTCTGATTCCCACCAATCACGTGCGAGATCCTGAAGTAACAACTTTACTAGATCCACACGTTCTTCTGCCGACACCTTAGCGGCTGTCAGAATAGCCTCAATATCCTTAAGCCATGCATCTGCTGAGATGGCATCCTCCGTGCCCTCGAAACGACGGGGGTTGTACTTGCAAAACCGGGCTGACGCTCCTGAATCTGTCCTTGCCCCTCTTTCCAAAGCTGTCTGCAATCCTTGGTTGAGTAGTACATTCTGCTCTTGTAACTGAGCGTGCATGCGCTGCTGGGCTAACATCTGGTGCTGCTGAGTAGCCATCATCCCTCTCATGATTTCCAGAAGGGCCGTGTGTCCATCTCCGCAGGGGTAGGTAGAACTGTTGGTGGTGGTGGAACATCTGGATACTGCGATCCAGCTGCTGCTTCCACTATCACTTCTTCTTGGATAGTCTCTTGAGTTAGTACCGGCCCTTGTTGCTGACCAACATAGTCAGGTTGTCCATGCTGCCCTTGTTGTTGCTGTCCAGCTCTGACAGGTGCGGACGAGGTGCCCCTAAGAAAAGGGACAAGAGAACAATCAAACGACCGGACATGAAGGATCAATGAAGTCAAACGATACTGGAATGTCAAGCTAGAGTTGAGAGTAACGAATCATGAGATCAAGGGGAAACATGTGTGATTGAGACATCCAACAAATCAAAACACCCCACAAGTCTAAAATCAGACCTGCATGGGCCACCACTAAAACCTTGTCACGCCCCAGAACCAGAATACTGGAGAGCGGGAGAATGACTCAGCCAGCTACGTATTACGGGTAGATGAATACCGTATAATACGATCAATGCTGTCTAAAGACGAGGGGGTGCATACTACATGAAAGTCTCACTATGGTCACTTTACATCTATTATCTCAATCATTCGAACAAGAAACAGTAATAGAGAACATGTAAGATAAAGCAGTAAGGCGTCCCAAACACTCTGTCAAAATGTTCTTGATATCTGGCTTTACAAAACATAGCCAGATTGCTGTAGCAAAAGTATACACAATTGTTATCAGCTGCAGCCTGACTTTAGTTACAATTATGTAAAAAGTAAGTACAAGACAATCCGACTAACATGTCGGTGCCAAACGGCAAGGTATAAAGTAGATGACAAAACGAGCGGGGAAGTAAGAAACCCACTCGAGTCCTCCTGCGATCATCCCTCTAGTGTTGACCATCTTGGAGGTAGAAGTAAGCTGAGTCCTCGGGAACCGGCTCTAAATCTGGCCATACAAAACCAGAGAGGTTAGACCTCTAATAGCAAGTACCACAAGGAAGCACGACATGAGAACTAAAACCAGTAATGAGAAATATAATAATAGATCTCTGCTTTCCACTAGGATTCACATTACATCACGACACTTCGAACCAACCTCCCAACCAAACAAGGACAGAAGTTGGCCCGTCATGTCCTGACATTCTGATCATCCCAGTTAGGTAACAGAGTAGGTACAGTGCACAAACAAATCATCTTGAACGGCCAATCAAATCCTATGGCTTGCTATTTTGAGTCCCAAGTTATCCTGGAATTTATGCAATAGGGATTCCTCAGTTCTCACTATGTGCAAGCATGGCTAGTTTACCCAGTCAATCAATTGCGCCAATCATGAATTAGACGAGTCCCAGCGGGACGCCCGTCATCAATATACAATATACAATAATAATATAAGCAGATACTGTTCCCTGCCCGTATGGCAGGTTTACAGTATCTCTGGGAACCAGCCGGCCCGTCGGGTACTACTCATCCCAAGGGGGCTGCCATGTATGAACTCGGGAATCCATTCTCTCCATGCAATCATTATTTTATTTAACTTAATAGTCCCTACGTTGAGTGAAATTCCATGCCGTGGATCATGGTCATTCAAATGAGTACTTTCGTACGGGGTACGATATGCGCAACTCTACAACGATACCCGTGCGGCTATGTTGTAGGTCTTACATAGCGTAATGCAACAATCAAATCTAACCACGGAGTAATTATGCCTTGACCATAAAGTACACATGCTTCTTTGGTAAGATAAATAATGATAAATGAATTGAAGCCTGCATGTGCCTGTATGCCAATATTCGGGATTAGCCAGTCGATTTCAATAGTTCATAATTCATATGAACGTGTCTCATTCATTCAATTCAATAAGACGACTAGCCAGTCTCTTAGTTCCAACTAGGAACGCATGATCAATTATTAGTCAAGGTCACAATCATTATCAATGGTGACAAGGCATGAAAGTCAACTAGTATTCAGTGGGGTCGAGTCTATAACTCTCAGGGTTTAATTCCAGTCAATCGGGGTATCTATAACTCAATTCACGACACATGGTACATCCTACGTAACAATCTATATTTAACAGAAATATTAACATATCATGATTATATCAAGTTTATGCAAAAAGGCGTAGATATAAAATGGACGTTAAATATCTAAAAAGATATCAATATACAGGGCTATAGAAGATCCAGGATAAGCAGGCTACTCTCATGTCAGCCTACGCTCATGTCAAGCTACGCTCAAGCCAGCATACGCTCAGGTCATGCTACGCTCAGGCCAAGCTACGCTCAAGCCAGCATACGCTCAGGTCAAGCTACGCTCAAGTCAAGCTACGCTCAAGCCAGCGTACGCTCAGGTCAAGATACGCTCAAGTCAAGCTAGCGTATGGACTCCATACGACTCCCCTTCAAGGCAGCGTATGGACTCCATACGACTCCTCACTATCCAAGCCAGCGTATGTAAGTCATACGCTCCCAAAAGGTAGCGTATGAACTCCATACGACTCCTGATCATCCAAGTCAGCGTATGCAAGTCATACGCTCCCAAAAGGTAGCGTATGAACTCCATACGACTCTTGCCCATCCAAGTAAGCGTATGCAAGTCATACGCTCCCAAAAGGTAGCGTATAACTCCATACGACTCCTGACCATCCAAGTCAGCGTATGCAAGTCATACGCTCCCAAAAGGTAGCGTATGCAAGACACGCTACCTAAAAAGGCAGCGTATGGACTCCATACTGCGCTGCGCTAAAGAGCGCGCACAGCTCAGTGACGCAAGCTAAAAATCTAGCATACACTGCTCACTGTCTTCTCCAAACAGCAAGAACTCCATGGTTGCACCCCAAAGCTTCAAAAGTCCATAACTTGGTCAAAACAAGTCCAAATCCAACTTTCCAAAGGTCAAAATTGGGTAGAATAAACTTTTCTACAACATGGAACTATCAAAACTTGAAAACAAAGAAGTTTGATAGATCAAAACCACCAAACTCCAAAAATAACTCATTTCTAGATCTACAAAAATTAAGACTTCGAAATGAAAAATGCCAAGTTCTAAACTCTCTTAGGATCTCGCGAGGAAGATAAATGAACTATAAAAACATGGGTTCTCATGGGGAGCAAGTTGTACTTGCCTACGGTTTGGTAGGTGGAGAGAGTAATGAAGAAGAAGAGATGAGTAATTGTGAGAATGAGTAATGAGGAGAGAGAATGGAGAGGGTGGCTCTAAATATGGAAGGGGTGGTAGGTGGGAGCTAATGGACCGGATTGCAGGGGGATCCAACAAAGCCAACCCGAGAACCCAACCTAGGCCGAACCACAATATGCTAACTAAAGCAGAGAATAAAATAACAGCAGAAATAAAATGCAGAAATAAAATTGCAGGAAATTAATTAACATGAATTAAAGAAAATTTAAATACAGGATAATACATGATAAATATTAAATAAATACATTCGAGGAGTACATGTATAAAATTCACATTCTGGGAACGGAAAGTGACAGGAGTCCTTCTTCTTGTGATGAGAAGCCCCCTGCTTCCCCTTGAACTCTCTTGTCTGTACCAAGTTGGCCTTAGCCAGTTGTTTGGACGGAGAGTCCATCTTTTGTTGAGATCGCATTTAGTCCTCAACGTGAATCTCTTGTAGAAGATCTTCCAAGCTAATGTCTAGCTTCTTCCGATGCATTCTAGCATAGAAGTTGCTCCAACTAGCAGAAAGTTTCGAGACTATCCCTCCAACGACAAACTTGTCGACGAGGGGCATCTTCTCGTCATCTAACTTCTGGCGCAACTTCAGGAATTCCTTTACATGAGGTAGCATCGCCATCTCGTCTTCGAAGAGCCACTTATGGAACTTCTCGACGATGAAGATTTTGTACCTGTTTTTATCATTTTCATATAGCTTACCCAAAGAATCCCAGATCTCTTTGGCATTCTCCTTCTTAGAATATGACTATGCCAGAGAGTCTTCCATAGAATTGAGAATCAACAGTTTACATATGCTGTTCTTTCTCTTTCATTTGCTTTGCTTGACGAGTGTAGCAGCAATAGCATCAGCAGTTCCTCCTTCTGGAATCGTCGGTTCATCCTCAATCAATACATGGACAACGTCCACGAGTTGAAGATTAAGGGTGACCTTCCTCTTCCAGATTTGGAAATGTTCTCCGTCGAATTTCTCCAACTTGTTAAAGCTGGTATCGATGAGAGAAGCACGAGAGTTTTCCATCTACAAGGATCTTGCTTTGAGATTGTTATTCCCGGGGCTTGATCAAAGATGGTAGACTCGATATCGAGATCAGAGGTTCAACAAACGTTCACCTTCTGATTATTCTCGAGATCCAAGAGGAACACTATAATATAAATCTGATTACAAAAGCAACAATAATCAGAAAGTAAATCTCACGTTCTTCCTCGCAATCGCAGTTGCTGACGGACAGAACTGAGTTCAGAAAATAAATTTCACGTTCTTCCTTGTAATCGCAGTTGCAGACGGACAGAACTGAGTTACAACTCAGATGAAGAAGAAGAAAGAAGAAGAGGAAAGGTTCTTGCTGGGGTGATTAAGATCACCTTTGCTCAAAGCAAGATTCGCCCCAACACGATCTGCTCCCAGGAACCAGCAAGTTCACGAAGAACTTCTGGAACGCTCGTAAGTCAATATTTGAGACTTGAACGGGCTTTCTGGACTTTACAGACTCTCTTAACTCTTTTCTTGGTGCATCTTTCAAAGGAGGCCAAGGGGCTCTATTTATAGAGTGGAGTTGAGACTTCACCTCTTCTCCTATCCGATGTGGGACTAAAATACCAATACTCAAAAATAGAGTTTGATATTTTAGATCATCCCACATTCAGCATAGAAGTGTGCCAGTCTACGCCTACCCCCCGAACACTCCCGTGTATGTACGAGACATCCTGGAGTCCGTGTCCGAGTCCGCACAACAAAAATCAACTTGCATCCTTGTTGGATTAAATCCTTTTTCCTTCTAGAAAAATACTCCCACATGGCACAAACTTGTGCCCCACTACACCTCATGTGCACACCTCAACACAAGCAATGCATTATATTGAGATACTCACCATTTGGTGTAGCCGATGTGGGACTATCTTTTCTAGTCCAAAGGCAAAAACACCAACAATATATGATACAAATCCCAACCACTGCTACCTCTATTAATCCCGATAATGTCTCTGGGATCCAACACCAATCCAGAGACTTCAGTCATGGAGAAACCTTCAGATAAGAAATGGAGGGTTACAGTGTATAAAGAGATGAGAACTAAAATGTTTGTATCACAAGACGAAGTGATCGGGTGGTCCACACTCCTAACGTTTGGATGAGTCCATATGTATCCTTATTGATACAATAGTTGCACAAGATATAAATACTAACCTGCTACCAAGTATTGGATTTGACACCAGGTATCACTCCATATCCACCTGTTCCTATGCACAATCTACCAATGCTAACACATTCAATAACTGAACTCAGTAAGGGTTTTTGGCACTCACAACTACCCTGTTCTATTTTTCTGAGGTTCCAGCTGTTGATGTACAACCATGTACTCATGTTGCCGCTGTCCTTCTATACGAATCTCAACCTCTGTTATACTATGGCATCCCCCTCCTTATTAGGTTCACCTTCTAACCCTCGTATGAATACACCAGACAGGCCCATTATCGAGCAATAGGGTGATCAGAATGCGATGCAGAACAGAAATCAGATATCATTGGTACCATAACTCGTCGAACAGTCACACCATTAGAGGGGATTCACATTTTACTTGTAAAAGCAACACCAATATTAGAACCCAATCCGATATCCGGTATCCTTTAGGATACAAATTTGAAATTGATACCAAGTATACAAATGTGAGTTTCAGTATCAAATCCGATACTCTGAGTCAGACATGATACTGAGTATCAAATTTGATACTCTGAGTCAGACATGATACTGAGTATCAAATCTGATACCAGTATTCAAATGTGCTACCAATATCATATTTTCCTATGTACCTCCTTTCTGTTATGCCCGTGCTCGAACACAAACGAGTAGTACCGACTTCCCAAATCTGTTGTCCCCATGGACAACCCCCGATACGCACACTAGTGCTCATCCTATGTTACCCATGTGTGCCTATTTTCTATACTTTGATAAGGATTTCCATACTCGATTCCTGTTACTGCTGGCCTTTCTCCATAAACCCTCATTCAATTCAGGTCAGAAAATCTCATATGGTCGGATACTCACAAGTTTTTCGACTTCCTATCCGTATCTAACAAACCTTAAGAACCATCCCGGTCCTCACTAGTGAATGAGTCATATACTTGGTGGGGTTACTAACATCATCTATAACATGTAATTTGTTGAAAATATAACCAGTGCTAAAGGGTTACCTATTGGAGATAATCTTCGATGGAGTGTTCCAAAAGAGATCGACAGCAGGAAGGAGGGTTGATGTCTTCACAATAGAAAAGGAGGAAGTTAGGTTTTTTGCAGGGAAAGGGGTCGGCTGCCCCTTCCATATATATCCAAGCTTTGGATATAGCCGAATCCCTCAGAGATTTGGAGAGTTCAAGTTTAAATCGAAGCTCTGCTACTGCTAGGGGTCGGTTATAGAGCAGAGATTTGAATTATTGAGTTGCATTGAGGCCCCTCTTATAAATGTATTTGCATGCTAGTCAACCCCTTTTCTATAATGCTATGGTTTATAATTGTGCATTTACCTAAATCTCATTAGAAGTATATCTATTTTCCCTATAAATAACTTTTAAAAACTAATTTAAAAAATATCTATAATTCCCAATCATATCTCATGTCAATTAAATAAATACAGAGAATAAATGAAATAAAATAAAAAAATAATAATTAGAACGGGGGTTTATAGGCCCCCGCTGCCTCTACACCTGTGCTTGAACCGCCAACAAATGATGGATCCAGCAGGCTGCCTGCCGCCTACCAGGCAGGAGCCTCCTCATCTACTCTATCGACTACAGGTTCTGCAATGCCGGTCGAGATACAACAGGCCATCAAGGAGCTGTATGGTCGTCATGATGCCAAGAAGAAGCAAGCAGCACTCCGTAAGATGGGTATCCGGCATTCATACCCTGCCGAGTGGGACAATGACGTCTACCATCCCATATACAATTCGCAGACACTTACACCCTATAAAAGGAAGGGGTCTCCTAGACAATACTTGAGGTACTTTGCCTCGGTAACTAGGCACCTGCCAAAGGATGACGCCCTCCTATCCAACATATTCATAGGAGCCCTGCATGGGGTAGCCTATGAATGGTTCTGTAGTCTTCCGGACGATTGTATCTCGTCATTTGAAGACCTGAAGACTGTTTGTGGACCGATTCTATGAAAGAGGGATGGACATGACGATGTAGACCCTCATAGAAATTGTCCAAAGGGAGAAGGAGCCTGTTACATCGAGCGCTTCCGCCAGGCAGCCCTCAGATTACCGCCCGGCATGCCTGAGCCCATGCTTATTGACTCATGCCGCAAGAACATGCTACCCGCAATCAAATTGTGGCACAGTGCTCCCTGTACGTGGACAGCTTTCATTACAGAGGCGAACGCCGCACAGAGGAAAGCCTAGGACGCGCAGCTCCTGGGGCTACACTTTTCTGCGCCTGAAGACAAGGGGAGACGCTCGTCCAGCAGCAACCCCAAAGACGGAAAAGGCAAGCAGGCCATGACCGTCAATATCTCCAAAGGTTCAGCATCCGTGAACCCCAAGTCTGCAGAAACGCAGAGGCCGAGGAAGACTTACTCCTTCAATGACGAGGATACGCTGGAGATTTTCGAGATGCTTACGAAGAGTGGTAAACTGTCCATCCCGGCACCCAGGCGTCCTGATGAAGTAGGAAAGGTGGGCCATCCTAAGTACTGCCATTACCACCAGTACGTCCACCACTCAACACGAGATTGCTATGTGTTGAAAACGCAAATCCAACGCCTCATCAATGCCAACGTCATATCGTTGGATTATGAGGAGAAGATCGTCACGGCCAACATGGTTACTCTCCACTTTGGGAGTTTTCCAGCCACAGAGGTGCAAGACGGCGTTGTCCCTATTCCAAAGGCGACAATGAAAGTAGTAAACCTTCCACCAGCATGGAACAATGCTCAAGGTCTTATCCCGTTCTCCACACCTCAAGGCGAAGTTATGTGGATTCATCCTGACTTTGTCCCCGACATGATGGGACCTACGACCCTTTCTACCAAAGAGAAGAAAGTAAAACATGACGCATGGTCTCAGCTTCGACTGATGCTTTGGTGACCACCCGCTCAGCGCAGCGACAAGAGGAGAGACAGGCTCTAGAGCAGGAGGAGTCTCTACGGACTACTTCCCATGTCCCATATATATCAGGAGCATGTCCATCTCAATCGCCTGACGCACCAGAGGCAGGTCCATCTCGGGCTTCTACCACGGATAAGCAGAAATAGAAGGAGGTTCTCTTCGATAAACCTCTCAGAAAGGATCCGACAATAGGACCTATCAAGCCCTACAACTTCGATATTCTAGCACAGCTGGCCAAGACTCCGACTAGATTATCACTTTTCGAGCTCCTCCGCCTCTCTAAAGAGACCCGAGATGCGCTCAGTGAAGCCTTACAGAACGTCGAGTCCTTCATTACTCTGGTTCGGCTACCAAAAGATGAGCCCGCAGCTTGCCCACATTGCCACATCGTGGTCGAAGTGATTCCCAATATCACTTTCACCCAGCAAGACATGCTAAAGAATAACCGGCAGAATCGCCCCCTGTATTATAGGGTATGTCGGTGCCATTAAGGTCGATCGTATCCACATCGACCGGGTTCCTCTCTGAGCATTATCCTAAGAAACCTCCTTCAAACTCTAGGGATTCTGATGCATCGGTTGACAGCCTCGAACATAACAATCAGTGGCTTTAACGCAGAAAAGAGCGAATCTTTGGACAAAATTTGCCTGAAGTGTCAGATTGGTGACCTCCATACTGAATTAACTTGCTATGTCATCGATACAAACATAAACTACAATATACTGCTAGGACGACCACGGATCCATGAGTACATAATTGTCCCTTCCATCCTCCATCAGTGCATGAAGTATGTGGCCAGCGATGGGACCATCAAAACAGAGTTTGCTGATATCAACCCGTTCTGAGGACTTGAAGCCTACTGTACGGATGCTGATCTGTATAAGTCAGTCCTCCGGGATGATGATAGCAATGATGCTGATGACGAGGCAGAGACAGCCTCAGAAAGTGCAGCAGCGACCGAAGAACCTTTAAAGGTTCGACTAAAAGGAAGGCCTCCCAAAGTATCGGCGCCTCTCTTTGTTAAGCTTCGGGATAGAGCTCCACCTTCGCCTCCAGTGATGATAGAAGATGGTCAGGAGCCGATACGAATAAGGCTACCCTGGAGGTCTCTAAGGCCAACCACGAAAGTGCAGGATCATGCGACCACAGCCCCTTTAGTGGTCAAACTGAAAGGGAAGCATCCTCCCTCTCCTCCCGCAACAACTCTAGTCCTCACTGACGAAGAGCTAGAAGACTACATCTATGCCAACACGAAGGCACACTATTTCGATGATGTAATCCCTCAGGATAAGATATCCCACTTTATTAAAAGGAAGTTATCTTCGAACTACTTTGGTGCATACTGAAACACCAAATATTTCCTAGACAACTCTGTAAGCTACAGAAACAGGTGACGACCGTCGACCATGTGAGCCGAGTTGTCCCTGCCGGGGTGCCTACTTCGTAGTTCTAGCCAGGAAAAAAGAAGAGGAACCCATCATATTCGGTCGATTGCAGCATCTGCAACGAATAACTCTCGAAGACCCAGACCTCGACAGTGGCAAGATACAGTTCTACCGCTACACTGTACATGCCAAAATCTCCTCATCCAGAAGATGGATTACCACCTGAACAACAACAAAGGGCTCAATTATGGCCCGGGTTGGCGTCTTTTCTTACGAATTTGTGCTCCAAAGGGAAAATCTCAAAACTATTACCAACGTACCCATCGAGGTTTGGGTACGTTAGACCTACTTCCACCTCAAAAGACTCAGAGGTAGAAGTCATGAGGCACTCACACTCTTCTGGCTCCTCCACATGGAACTCTGATACCAGCACCGGTCAAGTCTTTAAGAAGATATTATCAGCTAACGTGGCCTCTCCAAGCTTAACCGTCGAAGATAATCAGCGCAGGCGGTTACAAGAGTTAGAAGCGCTGGATGAAAAGCGCTTGCTTGCGCAGCAAAGGATCGAGCTTTAGGAAGCCCGTATCTCTGGGGCCTTCAAAAAAAGGTCTGCGAAAGATCATACCAAGTGGACGACCTCGTCTTGGCAGTACGAAGACCGATGGTAATGACTCACAAGACGGCTGGGAAGTTTGAGCCCAAGTGGGAAGGACCGTTCATCATAGAAATGGTATACTCCAACGGTGCTTATCGACTAGCTAAGCCTAATGGTGACTTGCTAATGATGCCATCAACGGCAAGTTTCTAAAAAAATATTACGTCTGAAGGCGGAACCAGCATAGGTGCCCACATCCCCTAAAAAGGGTGCCTACGAGTTTTAGTAATGGGATCTCCCTCTCTCACCTATATATTCTCTTAAGTAGATGAAGCACTTCACGTCCACATTACCTCTGGATTACTCCTCTACACATGAAAGTTGCGGCTACCATGTCCATATTACCTCTGAGTAGTCATTCTTCTCGCATCAGTTATATGGTTTCCGGCGATCTAGAAAATAGTTCACGTCCATATTACCTCTGGATTGTTGTTCTATATCCGGTAAAGATTAAGCCTACCATGTCCATATTACCTCTAGTCAGGCAAATCTCTGGTGAAGATTTCCTCTTTATTTTGAAGACAAAAGCAAAGGGGACAGAAAGCTTCTATATATAAAAACATGTGGCTACAAAGACCTATTACAGACTCTTCGTAGTTACATACATAGAAAGAAAAAAAGGCTAAAATTGTAGTACAAGCTCTTAATAGCGCGAGCGAGGCCGTGACAGAGCCAATCACTTCCTGGTTAAAATGAAGCCACCGCCCGAAGCAGCTACTGGCCCGAGCCGGGGATGAAGACCAGCACATGACTCCCCTATCTCCCCAGCTGGCCATAAGAGCAACCGCAGCTGCATGCCTTGCTAGTCCCCGGAATGGCAAGCAATCCAAATCTAGGAAGCAGAGGTCCAAAACGCCATTGACGCCCACGACATCAAAAGCGTGGGGACGTCTCGAGATCCAGTGGTAGTTCTACTACGGCTTTTTCGGATGAAATGATTTGCCATCGACAACCTCCTCAAGCAAACTCCAGGGTCGTCAGCAGCCGAGTGTCTGGCAAGCAAGGCCATTGTAGAAGTAGCTGAGTCTTCTCTTGGAAGGGGTAGTCCTTTATATAGACTATTCGCATGGTCCAAGCATGAGCTAGATGTCGGTCAGAAGGAAGCTTACAAGCTAAGCTAACGCTCCACTCATGTTAGATGACAGTACTGCGAGTGACTGAAGGAACGTGACTCTGTACCTCCTCTGCAAAGAGATTTGCAATCCCCACAAAGATGCAAGAGTCTCCAATATCAAGGAGTCATCAGGTGCTCTTGCACTGAAACGATGACTCAGGATAATTAATGCTAAAGAGTTAGGCGTGACACCAGCCATCACCCAGATCGTACAATCCTGCCACGTGTTCATTCTTCTGTTCAAAGTATCCCGAGCTTGACTCAAGTTTGTGACACTTTGAAGGGGGTCTTGTAGAAGCATGAAAAATCTTAGCTGATGACATCCCTTCGCCACAGAGCAGATGATACAAACGCTTAGCCCAAGTGCTAAAAAGACAAAACAGAAGATATGGAAGGAAGTCCCTTATGTGTCACGTCTACCAAAGTCCAGTACAGACACATCGAGACTACACAAAAAGTGTAACACCCACTTTTCTAAAATGAGGGTAATTTTGAACTTTTGTAAAAGTTTATTATTTAATAATAGAATTTATAATTTATGGGAATTTTTTAATTAATTTAATACTATTTAAAATTTCTGAATTATAATTTTTGATGTGTTAGCTAGTGAACCCTAGAACTATTGAGCCTAGAGACTAACCATGACCATGGGGACCTAACCATGTGATTAGAATGACTATTTATAACTTTTAGGCTAAGGGTATTTTGGTCATTTTGTGACTTTTGAATTATTTAGAATTTTAATTAATTGGTGAATTTTAGATTATTTTAATAATATTTAAATTGATTTATTATGATTTTGGTCATTTTTCATATTTTAATATTTTGGGAAAATTTTATATTTTTAATATTGTTTTTATTGGATTTGTTTAGTCGGGTTTGAGTTTCGTCTCGTTCCAACTTGTATTGTGACCCTGGTAGCTTAAACTCTAGATGGGACCTAATATTAAGTTAAGTATGGCCCACAAAACCTAACATTTAAGTTAGTTAGTTAGACTAATTTTTCATGTTAGAATGGTTAAGTTAGAGACTCAAAACTAGATCCTTTTGACCCCAAACTTGAACCTAGTCTAGACTTAACCATATGAGACTAGAGAGGGGAAATTAGGACATTTCCCATTCCTAATGGACTCTTTATGACAGCCACCTTTAGAGGAGAATGATTCATTTCATTCATTACAATCTTGCCTCTTTTATTTTTCTTTTGTTCTTCCCTAATTTTAGAGAGTCTTCCCTTTGATTTGATCTCCAAATCAAATCATTCCTTCACCAAATCTTCCCTCAATCATTCCCATTCTCCAAGGGAAGAGTGCTACCAAGGATTGGAAGAGAAGTGCAAGGAGGAGTGTCCACATTGAGGGATCTTCGTATCGGAGCCGTGTCCTAAAGGATTTCATTGGGATTCCACTCCCAATAGGTAAAATCCATCCTCTAAATCGATTTTTTTACATATAAATTAATTTTAAATCCATAGGATCCATCCTCATGCATGTGTCCCCTTCAGATTCAAATTTGAGGCCATTTGGAGCTCTCTTGAGGATTTTAGATATGTGTCTTGTATCCTACTTGATAGATCCCAAATTAGGACACCCCATGTGTATGTATGTATGATAATAGTTTAAATAGATATTTAAATTCGTTTTAGAATGGTTAGAGAGTGGATTGATCTTAGTTAGGATGGTTAGAATGAGTTTTATTTGGATACCTATGTTGGTATCCAAGTATCTTGGCATACATGTGTTTCTTTGTCCAAAACAACTCAAATTCGTCATAATTTTCATCCACGTTTTTATTAACCAAAGCAACTTAGAAATGTCATAACTTTTAGCTTAGAACTCCGATTTATCTTCCATTTTTTTTAAAGAACCGTATCGAAGTTAGCTTTCCAAATATTTATTTTAATAAGCCAAATTCTTTGTGTAACTTTCTGTAGAATTATTTGAGTGTCAGCTGTATGAAAGACGAACGCATTTCGGTATTTTTGCAATTCCGGGAGCTTTCGAACACGAAAATGCGATCCGTTTGAAGTTTCGGAAAGCTAACACGAAGGGCTAAACATACTTTAATCCTAGAATTTAGTAGATGCCCAATTGGTAAGTATTGGTTTTAAGTAGAAGAGTAACTACGATATATGCATTTTGTGTAACCTATGAGCCTATGTAGTATGGATATTAAATAATATAGAGTATGTAATGCATGATAGTTAGATGAATGAAATGATATTATATATATATGATATAATCCTCTTATTAATGTATATATGGTTGAATGCAAGCATGTAGGAATGCAATTAATGTAATGTATGTAAGCAATGCATAAATGCATGAATGAAAGAATGATATACAATGTATGCATGAAAGTATATAATGAATGATAGATATAAATGCAAGGATATATGTAATGATAGATATGAATACATAATGTATAAATATTGTAAATGCAATATCAGATTTCATATGTAGACATAGAACCAATGCATAGCTGATATTTAGATTGAATGTTAGTTCATTTTAGGTTGTTCGAACACTGAACTGTCCATGTAAGCATATATAACTTTCTTTTCCTATTGCCAAGCCAATTTCAGTTTTCAATATAGTGGAATGTCTATGAATGTAATGTTAACCTTCAACCCCTTAATTCGAAATGTTAGTTAATTTTAGTATTAGACAATGCATGAGCTGTATGCATATGGGATGTTGGCTTAATGGCAGATTTCAGATAACATGGTTCATTTTATGTGGTTAGTTACACCAGTTTATGGATAGCTCACTTTAGTTTATATGCAAATGTGGAACTAAACTAAGAATGAATTCACCCTCTGCACAAGGACACCCCACTCTATGTCAACCACCATGCCATGTATCCCTCTAAATGATTGCTATAATGTATATAGATTTATGTAGGTATAGATGCATGTTAGTTATAACTTAAATAGTCTCCACTCTAATGTATATAGATGTATACTTGTAGCCATGCCTGTTAAGTATATACATGTGTAATGTAGATGGGTTAGCTTTGTGCCATGTATAGTATAAACTCATGACTAGTGTTGATTTTCTTTTCATGTACACCTTCATATTTACACACACACACATAGCTTTACATGTTAGTTCTTTTCTCTTATATATATATATATTATATAATGTAAAATAATAGATATATATATATATATATATGTAAAAATATATATATATATAATGTTGAATATGTATGAATGTGATGTATCTTGATATGTGACTTGTGTTGGCTTGTATAGCCTTGGATTTGTATGGTGTGTACTATCTAGGTTAGACTGGTTAGGCCTAGTGGACTTCATTGAGTCTAGGTTGACCCAGTTGACCTAGCTTTGACTAGATAGTTGACTAGAGTTGACCAAGTGTTGACTTTAGCCTAGTTTAACCTAGACAGCATGTAGATGCATTGTAGCAGTCTATTTCCTTATTTTAGACATGTTGTAACTTGTTGCTCTGATTAGGAGACATACACCTCTCCTCAGGCAGTACACCCTCTTCGGACATTCAGTTATCAGGCGAGTACATTCTCTGACCGTTTCATACTTGCCAGGATTTATATTCTTGCTCTAGATTACTTTACTTGATGCTGACCCATTGGTAGCACGGATTGGTACTATATGGATCTTTTCATGAGATGTTATCCCCCTCGGGAGCATCGAATACTGCAGTTTTATGCGTTTCATGAATCATCACGTATCTCTATGCTTTTATTGATTCACGAATCGCTTGTGACACATGTACTCTCATGTTCATAGAGCCATCATGAATCACCTTCACGTATCACTCATTTTATGAGCCATGTGAAGTTTCACGAATCTTAACATAACTTGACAGATCCTTGTGTATTGATTGGGGATGGGGAGTAGAAATAGCATGTGAATATTATCCAAGTAGCTGTAGTCATGAATCACTCTTAGCTGTAGTCATGAATCTCCTATGCCATTCACATGTTTATATTTTACTCTGACTCATTAGTCACTGCTAGTTCTCTATTTATAGTAGATATTTCCTTACAGTTATCTCCTTTACTTCATATATTCTCTTTCAGCGTTTTATGTATCTTACTCTATTGCATGCTTTATTTTTCCTAACTTGATATAAACTGCGTGAGATGTATTGTACTCGCTCCTATCCTGACTGGACCTGTTGATAAATTTTATAGATAGCTTGGAGGTTGCCTGCTAGCCTAGAGGAGACACAGTAAAGGTTGTATAGATAGTTATTTTAGTTGTCTTGAGTTGTATTACTTTATGGATTACTGTATTTGAGATTTGAGATGTTTTCTGGGTTTGTGTATCTTAGACACTTAGACTTCTATCTGCGGTATCTCTTTGTGGATTTCATATTTTATCTATCTTCTATCATGATCTATCTTAGATGTGATTGAGACTGTATTTGCTATGTCACCTCCATTCGGAGTGTATATACTGTACAAGTACCTTTATATTGTTAGATGTTTGACCTAGGACAGCGTTCTACCGCCGACACTATGGCGTAGGCTGGACGTACCTACTTCTCGTGCCCTTACTCTAGGGTGCGGGTCGTGACAAAAAGGACTAATTCTATTCATCTACAAAGGATCTGGTACAAATTCGACAGAGCCTAGAAGGGTCTACAAGGGATTTGGTCTTCGTCAAAGCACATCCCTTTATCTTCATGCCAGAAGATTGACCTCCATCGAAGCGTATTCTGATCTTTTTATGGGCGCAGTCTCCTAGAAGCATATCAGCCACTCGGCCAAAGCAAGCAGCTTCATGAAGCAGTCATTGGCCCGAGCCTTCAAAGAGCGCAGCAGGTCGCGAAGCCCTGAATGGGAAGGACACAGCACAAACCTGTGACTCTTCGGGTTGGCTATCCACCCATGACCTAGGTCGTCAAAACCTCGAAGATCCCTCAGACGTTGCCCAGAGTTGAACTCCCTAAGGAGGACATTTACATACTCCTTAAGGGCAGCGATGACTCCTTCTACACAGAGTTCTTCTATAGAACATGGCTCCTATGAACGTCAAAAGCCTCAACCAACAGCCAACTTATACAAGGCTGATCGCCGCTCAAAGTTAAGTTTCTATCTCGTATGGTAGTGAAAGTTGCCAAGAAGAAGACAACGACTCTTCATAGGAGAACTTCCCCTTTTATAGGACCGAGAATGTCCTAGAGTGCACCCCTCATGGCCGACGGTCAGAATTCCTGCATTAATGGAATGAATCTAAGACTCAGCACGAATAGTATCAGTCTTAGACCCTTGGAATTCCCCATATTACGGTGGCAATTAAGAGGGAAGTCCTTAAAGAGCGAGTATTTATCGCTCTTTACTTCAGAAACCAAAGCCTTCAAGCCAGAGGCACAGCTACTTGCCTGTGCCAACCTAAAAGCAAGATGATAGTAGGCCCCGCCCTTTTCTTTGCTCCAGAAACCAATGTCTTTACTCAAGAGGCGCAACTACCTGCCTGTGACAATCCCAGACACACAAGGGTGTTATACCCTTTCCTCCAAAGCCAACGCCTTCAAAGTTCAGAGGCGCAGCTACTTACCACATGAGGTGCAGGATGGTGATATATCACACCATCTTCATTCCTACGGTGCAGTCATATGCTCTGATCTAGAAGCTTAAGTCACTTCTCTACAAGAGACTTGGGAACTCACACTACAAACCAATGCAAGTCAGCCTGTCGCTCCAAAAGTACAGTAACCTCGCCAACCTGAAGCACAAGCCTACTTGTCGCCTACAGCATAGTGACTCTTGCTCCGAAACACAGCTTCATCGTTGTTCTAAATGCACAGAAGTCTTGTCATCATTCATAGCTAAGTCCACTCGTCGCCTGAAAGCACAGAGGCTCCGTCGTCTCCAGAAGCACGGTCTACTCGTCGCTCCAGAAGCACAACAGTACTTAGTCCTCACCAGAGGCACAGGAAGCATGGGTCCACCCCAATTGGTTTGTTTAAAACACCTCTTACAGAAAAGATTAGGATTAAATCATGACTGATCATATCAGATTGATTTAAATATTAGACGAGGATCAATTAGACTCTAAATCTTGGATGAAATCCCAAGATTTACACGGCTGTAACCGAGCAAGTAAATCGGTATGCCACGTGTCACCTCCTTCGGTTATGTTGATAACCACCAGAGATCTCGATTGAGGGGAATCTCGATGTCCGCCACGTATCAGTGCCGCAGAAGCCCGCACCATACAATGACAACATATTCTTTCATATCCCAGGAACCCTAATGCACATCGCATATGTGCTCGATTCTCTATAATAGAAGGAGTTCTCCTTCAACTTAAAGGGGAGACAACCTTCATCTAAGAAGGAACAATCCACCAACCAACTAACAGAAGAACAACAACCTCCAAGGGATCTTCTCCTTCAGACAGCCTCTTGATCGGTGACCCAAAGTTCCATCAAAGGCGCCAGAGAGCCAGAGCAAGGTTGATTCGTCGTCAGATCGTCAACAGAGTAAAGGAGCCGCTGCAGTGCTTGATCTCCACCGTCATACTTTTCCAGAAACCTCTTCTCCCTGTACTTAGAATATCCTATTTAGGACTCCCTACTTTGTACACAGATACTTTATACGTTCAATAAAGCAAAAGTTCGTTCAACCTTTTGTTATGTCGAACAGTAACTACCACTTTCCGGACTAGGTTTATTTTCGACCAAACTAAAACTTTATCGTTAGTGTGCCATTAGCATGACAACTAGCCTAGACTCATAGATTTAAATTCGCTAATTAATTAGACTCTAGTCATGGCTAGGTTAAGTACACGCATTAATTAGGGACAAACACTTATTGTCCTTAAAACTACAAATAGCCCTTCTTGGCAGTAACCATTTCAATCTAGGGTTTTCACTCATTTCTTTTATTCCATACTCTTTCAAAATTTCTCCTCTTTCTTCCCTTGGTGTGCTAAGGGCTTGGGGAGCTCCAGGAGACTTGGTGGAGGCTCTAGCTAGAATTTGGGAGCTACTTCTTCTTCCTTCTTCCCCAAATTCGTGGGTCTTTGTATAGGCTTCATTCTATATAGGTATAACCTTCTAAACTCTCTTTTCATAATCAAAATTATATATTCATGTAGGAGACCCCTCTACTGGCTAGATCCAGCCCTATAGGTGTTGAAATAGGTGATAGAGGACATTCCTAATATTCTATGGGTTAGAATGGTGATGTTTGGGAGTTACGGGATTGTGACCACCAAGTGTTTTTGTTTATGTCCCATAGAAATTTTGTGTCCTAGTAGGTTGCTATGTGTCTTGAAATTTGTGTACATTATGATACATATAGGTTTAAATACATATATGTGTCAATTATTGCATGTAGGCATATATGAGTGTAGGTGCATGAGTATATACTAGAAATAGAGTGTGTGTGCCTAGGGGCAGCCTCTATTTCCTGTGTACACAGGTTTGTTGCAGTAGACAGTAGGTGAGTGTCCTCATATGAGTGTGCTAATGTGTGTTACATGGGTTAGGTGGCAGAGACATAGGAGTATCTTTATATGTGTTGTCTAAGATATATGTGTGCATGTGATAAGGGGAAAAGTGAATGATAGGTAAAAAGAGAGAAGAGGGACTAATTATGGCAAGTGTGGTTTGGACTGTACTGTGCAGTCAGATAGGTAGGGAGTTAACTCACTGCACAACAGGGAGTTCCCTTGGTTTGGGTTGGTTGTGTCACCTGTAGCAAAGGCTAATGCCCATTGCTCTTAGGCAGGGACTGTTAGTGAGATTAGGGGGAGATGAGTATTGGTGTTTAAGAAAACATCTAATTGAGAGTATCAGTTGGAGTATTAGTTGTTTCCTATAGGGTTAGTGTCAGTTGAGAATGGCCTGTATCAGTAAATAAGGAAGGGTATCAGTCAATGTGTGTAATAGAGAGAGATGTGTAAGTGTGTGTGTGGAGTGAGAAGTCGGACAGTAGAGTGGCAGATGAAGGGGACTGGTATCGATTGGAGAGGTAGGTTATTAGTGTATCAAAGAATAGGTAATATATAACATAGGCAAAGGGAAAAAGAGGCAGTGAGGAACAAGTGAGCGTATCAAAATATAGGCCGGTATGTAGTTGTGAAGTCACAAGTTATACATATGTGATATAGGCCTATATGTGTACATAGGACTGTCATACATGAGTTATAGATTAAGGTGTTTGTGTTAATGCCTGTGAGAAATGAATAATGTATTAAAGAGACATAGGTATGCATATGTGAAGGTGGGCCATGTAAATTTATATATATATATATATATTATATATATATATATATATATATATGTATAGGTGTGTATTATTAGATTGGCGGGACGCACGTCGTATCGAAGAGTTTTTCAATATTTTTAATAGATTTTTCCAAATCTTGGGGACTGTTTATTCGGCACACATTGTATGAATACAGAAACGAAAATATGGGTTTCCATCTCCTATATTGTCTATAAGTGTCATCAAATATAATTTTGAAATCGTGCACGGGTTGGGAGGAAACTAACCGCGAACTAGAGTAGTTGGACTAGTTTTTCTGTCCTGTTGGGACAGATTTTCGTCAAACTTGGGTTCGATTTTTCGAACAATATAGGTTATCTAAAATCAAACCATTTGATGGGAGTTACAGTCATAAGGGTTGTGATCATACCTGCACGATCGGTTCGACGAATCATCAACCATGGGGCCGATAGCTCGCAGCGATGGGTTCGCGAGGCGGCTGTTGCTGCTGTTGTTCTATTCTGCCCGCACTGCCGTGGCGGCTCCAGCCGGCTGGCGGTGGCCCTCGGCGGCACGCACGCGCGTGGGGGTGCGCTCAGGTGGGTGGTGGCATAGGTTAAGGTTAGGGTTTAAGGTTTGTGTCGAATTCCTCCTTCACTCGCGTTCTCGTTTTTATATATATGTAACTGTATACGTATGGATCCGACTGATCTCGAATTGGGACAGGGGTCTTGGGCCGGGCTGGAATTCAGCAGCTATTTTGGGTTTATATTCTTCTCTCTCGCTCTGTCTTCTATATACATTGCATATATGCATATAAACCCATGGTCGGCTGAAACCGAGAGGGGAGGGGGTGCCCTGTTGGAGTTCAAAGGGGAAATCGGGCTGGGGGTGTTTTAGTTGGGCTAGGATTATGGGATTGCTTAGGATGGGGGGGCCTGTGTGCATAGCTCAGGCTGGGCTGCTTTGTTGGGCTGACTGGGATTTCCTTTTGATTTCTTTTTCTTCTTTTTATTTATTATTACACATATATATATATATCTATATACATATAAATACATATACGTATATTTACACACCTATACGTATATATATTAATATCATACACATACACACATATATAATATATATATATATATATATATATATATAATATATATATATATATATATATATAATTATAATATTATATATATATATATATATATATTTATATATACACATACACACATATATATATATTTGTATAAATACATACACATACATTTATGTATTTATTTATATAACTCTTTATATATTATAATTATCTTCTATGCATACCTACCACTACAATAATAAATATTCACAGCAACCAAAATAATATCCTAGTAATATATTCAATATAGTGTCTTATTTACAGAAATATATGACACACACACACACACACACACACACACACACACACACACACATATATATTTATATTATATATATATATATATATATATATATATATATATCATTTATATAATAAATGATTTAATAATTATAAATCGTTATCATCTAATAACACAAAGTAATATTAATGATAATAAAAAATTCTAATAACAATTAAAATAGCCCAAAAGTCGTTTCTGATGGATATAACATGCACACTACTTATCTAGCTCCAGAAGATTATACAAAATTTATAAAACACTATTTAATAATAATACCTATAATCTACCTATAACAATTATTTAGAAAGTAATTGCCAATTCCTAAAAATATATACAAGAATATTTTCATTTACCAAACATGTCTACAAGGTCGTATTTGGTCCACTACATGCCTACATGGGCTTGGATTTGACTTGGGCCAAATCTGGACAGGTTCGGTACAACCGGGTTCCCTAAAACTCAATAATATAATTAAATCATGAATAAAATCTTCGGTAAGGATTAAGTTGCAACTTGGCCTGGTTTTCCTAGTTAGGACGTCCCTATGGCTCGATCTTTTTTGGCATGACTAATACACTAGCCAAGGCACGTCATTGCACTATCCGTGCCATGATTCCTAGTCGCCTTGTACTCCAAAACTCCACCATGGCTAAAGTCGTCTACCGTAATAAAATACCAAATAATTATTTATAAAATCTAGAAATCACCATTTAAACCAAATAAATAATAAAAAAATATTTCAAAAAAATTCGGGAAGGGAGGCTACAAATCTACCCACCTTAAAAATAATTTTGTCCTCGAAATTCTAATTCATAACTATTTTCTTAAAATTCAAAAGAATGTCTACTTTTACCAAAATCTCCTTAAATTTAATTCCTCAAAAATAGTTTACATCTTTCTCCTAGCCATTTTGTAACTACGAAATCTCGAGGACTTCTACCCACCTTTGGTCAACTACTCCTCAAAACATGGCTACTAAAATCGTATATCCTTCTAACTAGTGGTTAATAATTCTACCAAAAATATCTAAGACATATGGTATCTTTAATCCCACATATCTATCAAACAACCAAAAAAAAATCGATAATCAGGAAATATTATACTATAACCTAAGAATTTCTGGTAAATCCTAGACAGCACGATCGTTCGTCACTGCGAAATAAATGGGACGAGAATTCAATGATACGGAAAGCAAGGGAGTATTATTGAGAGCAAATAAGGAGTTTTCAAGGACGTAGAGACTTTCTAGGAGAATTTTCATGGCAGTGTGGATTGAGATTTCTAAGGTTTAATCATGGTCGCAGGCTCGTACCATTACAGTTACGTAATCGGTACGATATGCTCTGACTTGCATGGGCCACAAAAAAACTTGTCACGACCCGTACCCGCCTTTCGGACGCGAGCTCGTGAGCAAGCCAGCTACGCATCAAGCGGATTCCAGCCCGACTCGAATACGTAAACGCTTTACGGCTATGGTCAACTGCCAAATTATGGCAAGAGTAAATCTATATCTCAATCCACAACAAGTATACGAAACATGAATCAACACTATGGGTCGTGGTCTGCAGCCCACTAGCATATATGCCCGATAAGACTCTAAAGAAAGTAACAAGAGTCTATAAACTGAATCAAGAAACAGGATGTCACATGATAAGGTATGAAAGCACGAGCGGATAATAAATATAATAACGATACCTGAATCCCGCAAGCGTATCATCGTATCCGAAACCAACAAGAATCGTGAATCATCTGCCATCCAGAACTACTAGCTAACTCCATGCAATCACTAACCTAAAGAGGTCTTCAGGTCCTCAGGCGACATAGTAAGATACATAAAAACATATCTATCTAGCGGTTTATCATACAATAAAAAAATACAGGAAATAAATAGGAAAAGTCCAATCAATACGAAAACACGACTATACACGACTGGAAGAACCACTACGCATAATCGAACTGTTAGGGGAGAAACAGAGAACACGATGTCATGAGATAAATGGATACCCAATAGAATACTCAAACCCTCTCCCCTAATGTGGACTCGCAGGTTTGAACATCTACTAACCCTCGCCCCTAGTGTGGACTCGCAGGTTAGCATCAAGAATCACCCTCGCCTCTAGTGTGGACTTACAGGTGCGAAACAGATAACTACTAACCCTCGCCCCTGGTGTGGACTCGCAGGTTAGCTTAAAGAATTTTAAGGTACAACAGTTCCGTTATGACTTATTCATCCTATGACACGATGCGACTCAATCCAAGTACAAGTGATGACACGACACGACCCAATCACGATACACGAGAAAACCAATCCAATATAGACTACAAAATCAACTATGAAACAAGAACTGTATATACATATATACAGTATGAACTACAAAGCTAACTATAAACAAAGACTATATACGTACTAGCATGTACGATGTACAAATTACATAATCAACTAGTAAAACTATATAATAATATAAATATGTATGTAAATAAGCTGTAGAGGGAGGCAAGGTATACTTGCCTGAAGGTTGCACGCAGATCCAACAAAATGTAGTCAACTGATAAGCCATAATGTCCAAATCTCGCAACTGTCACCAAAAGCTAAAATAAACATTGCCAACATTCTTAGAATAGTCAAATTAGCTAGGATTTCCTGTCCTTAAGTCCAATTCTGGACACAGGGGCAAAACGGTAATTTTGGGCCAAAACGGTGTCCGCCGTTGGACCCGCTTTGCACCGAAAAGCGTGTCAGAGTCAATGGTCTCTAAAGTTGTCAAACTATATGTCTATGGATTCGTTTTGATGATACAAACCCAACGGTATATCCAATTTTGGATTCCGATGGACCGTGCACAAAATTGCCCGTTGAATCGGATCGTGAGGCCCGTGAAACGGCGATCCGATCAACTATCTCATAATTGGACCAAACTTGGCATATATGACCAAAAAATAATACGGTCCTGCTGGCACAAGTTTCGTCTCGATCTGATGAACGTGCACAAAGTAATTGAGAAATTTATACAGAGGTCGATACGGTGAATTTCGATGGATACGCATCAAATTCGTCGTGCACACGCGACCAATTTGAATTCCGTCAAAGCCCACACGTCCATGAAGCCATTACGCACCTTTTGATGCTTTCGGTTCGCGACGACGTCGCCCGGATTGGCGGGACGCACGTCGTATCGAAGAGTTTTTCAATATTTTAATAGATTTTTCCTAATCTTTGGGGACTGTTTATTCGGCATACATTACATGAATATAGAAACAAAAAGAAGGGTTTCCATATCCTATATATTGTCTATAAGTGTCTTCTAATAGAATTTCGAAATCGTGCACGGGTTGGAGAAAACTAACCGCGAACAAGAGTCGTTGGACTAGTTTTTCTGTCCTGTTTGTGACAGATTTTCGTCGAACTTGGGTTCGATTTTCCTGGCAATATAGGTTATCTAAAATCAAACCATTTGATGGGAGTTACAGTTGTAAGGGTTGTGATCATACCTGCACGATCGGTTCGACGAATCATCAACCGTGGAGGCTGATAGCTCGTAGCGAAGATGGGCTCGCGAGGCGGCTGTTGCTGCGGTTGTTATGTTCTGCCCGCGCTGCCGCGGTGGCTACGGCCGACCGACGGTAGCCTACGGCGGTGCACTTGTGTGTGAGGGTGCGCTCAGGTGGGTGGTGGCGTAGGTTGAGGTTAGGGTTTAAGGTTTGTGTCGAATTCTTCCTTCACTCGCGTTCTCGTCTCTTATATATGTAACTGTATACGTATGGATCCGACTGATCTCGGGCTGGGACAGGGGTCTTGGGCCGGGCTGGAATTCAGCAACTGTTTTTGGTTTATATTCTTCTCTCTCGCTCTGTCTTCTATATACATTTGCATATATGCATATATGCATATATAACCCATGGTCGGCTGCAACCGAGAGGGGAGGGGGTGCCCTGTTGGAGTTCAAAGGGGAAATCGGGCTGGGGGTGTTTTAGTTAGGCTGGGATTATGGGATTGCTTAGGATGGGGGCCTGTGGGCTTAGCTCTGGGGGCTGCTTGTTGGGATGGCTGGGATTTCCTTTTGATTTCTTTTTCTTCTTTTATTTATTAACACATATATCTATCTATACATATAAATATGTATACGTATATTTACACACCTATACATATATATATATTTATATATACATACACATACACATATATAATATCTATATATATATATATTATATATATATATATATATATACACATATATATATATTTGTATAAATACATACACATACATTTATGTATTTATTTATATAACTTTATATATTTATAATTATCTTCTATGCATACCTACCACTACAATAATAAATATTCACAGCAACCAAAATAATATCCTAGTAATATATATCATAATATAGTGTCTTATTTACAGAAATACACACACACACACACACACACCACACACACACACACACACACCACACACACACACACACACACACACATATATCATTTATATAATAAATGATTTAATAATTATAAATCGTTGTCATCTAATAACACAAAGTAATATTAATGATAATAAAAAATTCTAATAACAATTAAAATAGCCCAAAAGTCGTTTCTGATGGATATAATATGCACACTACTCTAGCTCCAAAAGATCATACAAATTTTGTAAAACACTATTTAATAATAATAATACCTATAATCTACCTATAACAATTATTTAGAAAATAATTGCCAATTCCTAAAAATATATACAAGAATATTTGCATTTACCAAACATGTCTACAAGGCCGTATTTGGTCCACTACATGCCTACATGGGCTTGGATTTGACTTGGGCCCAATTTGGACCGGTTCGGTACAACCGGGTTCCCTAAAACTCAATAATATAATTAAATCATAAATAAAATCTTCGGTATGGGTTAAGTCGCAACTTGGCCTGGTTTTACTAGTTAGGACGTCCCTATGGATCGGTCTTCTTGGCATGACTAATACACTAGCCAAGGCACGTCACTGCACTATCCGTACCATGATTCCTAGTCGCTTTATACTCCAAAACTCCACCATGGCTAAAGTTATCTACTGTAATAAAATACCAAATAACTATTTATAAAATCTAGAAATCACGATTTAAACCAAATAAATAATAAAAAAAATATTTCAAAAAAATTCGGGAAGGGAGGCTACAACATGTATTCGTGAGCTCGTCAACTGAAAAATATATATCCAGTCAGGATTGGAACGAGCACATCTCCTCTAGCTTTTTCAAATAAATGACAAAGATTATAAAACAATTATAGAAGTAATACTTGATAAACATGGAAGAGTGAGACAGGAAATAAAATAGAACAACAGTTAACTAAAGTACAAGAGAGTAAATATAGTGAATCAGAAGAGCATGGTAATGAAGACTGTAAATAGAGATATCTGAACTAGAATGAATGTGATGCAAGTCTAGACAGTACAATATGATTCCAGTGTGAATCCAGTAAAAGATACTAAACCAGTGTTTTGAAATACCGCTTTCGACATGTAAACGGCTAGGGGGTAAATACGGCACATCGTACGCTTGGCAAGTATGCGACGACTATCTTTTCAGATTAGACCAGTAGTGAATATGGCACGTCGCACGCTTGGCCTAACGACGATGGCTATCATTCTAGATTAGACCAGTAGGGGTGGATCCAGCATGATTAGGAATTTTTACATGTCTACTCGAGTATTTTTTCGTCCTGAAAGTACAAGTGTATCCATATCCCGACACGTAAATCGAAAACAAGTCTAGCCAAAAAGTACATAATGTATGTAGGTTTTACCAGTAGGTGGTTCCAGTAGATGATTTCAGAAATAGAGGCCAGACAAGTATAATATGTGTGTCGCATGAATTGAATCCGAAATACCAATCTGTGTCGTTCAAAGAATCAAATAGAACTATACTAGAAGCTGAATCATAATAATCATCAAGTAAAAAAAAACAGAGAGAATGTACTCGCCTGATATCCTAAGCGATGACTGAGGATCGGTGTCTGAACCGACGTCACAAAGACCTAATATGAATTTACAGAGTTACTTGGTGTTCTAGAGTAAACAATAATTTAAATACATTAATTATATGCTTCTAGGCCTTTTCTAGGTCATGGAAGACAAACTAGGTCAAAGCTAGTCAAACTAGTCATACTAGTCTCTGTAATCTTTATTCCTAATAATATAAATTACAAATTTTAGATTATTAAAATATCAAATTTGTACCTCGTTATTCGTATATCGAAAATTACGACACGCAAATCAAGACAAGACGATCAATCGTAAGGTTAACAATCTTATCTTAGCGATCCACATAGTCATCTTGTCAATTTCAGCGATATGAGATCACTGGAATCGACTGATCTCAATTTTGATGTACGGATTCCAAAATACGAACAAAATAAGAATTAATTATAAATAATATGATACATAAGAAAAAATCCACAGATGTCGTCGGATGATAAAATAAATATCACCAACTTATCCAAAATGGTCAAATTAGCTAGGATAGCCTACCCAAAAGTCCAATTTGGACACAGGAGCAAAATGGTAATTTTGGGTCAAACGATGTCCGCCGTTGGACCCATTTTGCACCAAAAAATATGCCAGGATAAATGTCCACTAAATCTAGAAAATTATATATCTATGAGTCCAAAATGACGATACGAACCCAACGGTATATCCGAAATTGGATTCCGACGAGCCAATCTCACAACGATCCGTTGACCCGGATATTAGGATCTAGTTTACACAGAAATGCATGCCAGAGCCAAAGTCCTCTAAATCTTGCAAAATATATATCAACGAGTCCAGAATGATGATACGAAACCAACAGTATAGCCAAAATTGGATTCTGATGAGTCGATTTCAAAATGGCCCATTAATTTGGATTGTGGGACCCAATTAGCACCAAAATGCGTGCCAGGACCACAATGCTCTAAACTTAGCAAATTATATATGAAATTTTGCCAGAATGATGCCACGAGTCCACTGTGGCATCAGAACTGGAATTCGGAGTCTCGGGTTCGAAATTGGAATTTTACGAGTTGAAAATTACGGTTTCGAGAGGCCAACTTTGGCGTCGATTTCAACAAACCAAATAACATCCTATGGAGCTAAAATTTTAATGTTACAAAGGTGGGTATACCAGCTATGTACCAGAGTTGGTTGTTCGTCAACCGGAGCTTCGACGAGAGAGAAACGAATTCGTGAAGTTGGTTCCAAGAATCTATCCAAAAATAATGCAATTTAAATGGTTAATTTGGTGGCCGGTTTTGATCTATCAAACGATCGAATTAATGGTTGAAAGTTTAAAGGAGTGAAGGGGTATATACCAAGATTGAGATGGAAGAATCGGATCGACGATCCAATGGTCGGATTGTCTAGAAAACACGCCCAAAGTTGCTGCCCCGAAATACGATTTCTAAGTTCAAAAATTGCGCGTCACGACGGGATTTCGTTCAAAATGCATGAATCGACTGTGTCATGCTTTGGGGGAGACACGGACACGTCGGGGTTGATTGTGGGTGGTCGCCAGGACGTGGTGGACGTGTGAGCATGGTCGCGACGGCATTGCGACAGTCGTCGTTGCCGCTGTGACACTGCTTCTCGTGCGCATGGATGCACTTCTGCTGTGCGGTACTATCGACCGTGCCTGGCGTACGGCGGCGGCCCCGACGGTGGGTGGCCGTACGGTAGTGATTCGATGGTGGTCCGCTCCATGGTCGTTGCTCCTGCGGTGGTTGCTGCTGTCATTTGTACGTTGTTGCACTCGCAGCGTCGCGCGCACGCGAGCGTGGCGCTGGGTGGCATGCGATTGCGGCGTGCGGCGGAGAGTATGCTGCGGCGGCGGCGAGCTTGACACGACCAAGAAGGAGAAGGTGGAGGAAGAGGAGTTTAGGTTGGGGGGTGTGTGGCTACTCCTCATAAGGATGAGTTGTTACGGTTCGAAAGAGAGAAACAGAAGGAAAGCGATTTGTACTTAATGGGTCAGGTTTGGGTCACGAGTTTGCGGTTTCACTCCGCCCGACCCGGTTGGCTGTGGGGGCTTCACTAGTAGATGGACATGGTATGGGCTGGGTTCTTTATAAGGTGTTTCTGAATAATAAAAGGGTGGACACTATACTTTGGGCCAGGAAGTCTTTGGAGCTTAGCCACTAATTTACCTATATAATTATTGATTTATAAAAATTGATTATTACATAAACCTATAAGAATATATATAAACTTATAAGCATTTTTAGTATACTCCTAAACATGGAAACAATTATCAATGTAACAATCTAATTATTACCAAATTTCTAAGTATGGTAGAGAGGAGATAATAAATACAAGGAAATATAATAAATTAATTAATTTCCAAATTTATAAGGATTTATAGGCCAGGGTAAATAAAATAGACCTGAACTAGGGGGTTCACATGCACTTGGGTTGGGTGATTTAAGTTAGATTGGGTTAGGTTTGGGCTTGGAGCGATCATGACCACAATTTAGTCATTTATGATCATTGATAAAATAATAGTATGAGGGAGCTCAATTGGATGGCACACAAGTTGTAACACCCGTAGTTCGTATTACGTATTTTTGGTATACGTGTACATATTTTGACTCATATTGCATGTCTTATTTCATGGTTTATTTTGGCATTTTGGTTGCTTGGTTCGGCTTGATTCGGTTTTTTGCATGTGGACCAACCCCTACCTACCACCATCCCCTCTATTTATTAACCCACCAACCCATTCTCTCTCTTATTTACTCTTTCCTTCCTCCATTAACTCTCCACCGACCAGAGAGAGAGAGGCTTAGGCAAGTGCAACTTGCTTCATGGAGAAACTCATATTTGTTGTTCTATTGTCTTTCTCATGAGATTCTAAGTCACTTTAGTATTTAGCATTTTCGAATTCTATGGCTCATTTCATGTAGATCTAAGTTTTAGCATTTTTGATCTTCATGATTTTGATCTTCTAAAACTTGGTTGTTTCGAAATGGAGAGTTCCATGTAGTAGGGATTTCGATTTCACACAAGTTTGGCTCTGGAATGGTTGGATTTCATCGAGACTTGACCGAGATGGGGCTTGCTTGAGTTCGTGAGATTTTATGCCTACTTGTCTTGGCCATGGGAGAAGATGAAGTTTTACACAAATGTTCTAACGTGTTAGCGTAGTGTTTAGCCTTTACGCCCACGTTTTACGTGACAGCATACTATTCAGCCTTTTACGCACACGCATTTGCGTGCCAGCATACTCCGCTCTACGCCGAGTACATTCGAATTCTATGCTCGGGGCCCTCCCGCCCGCATAGAATCGTGCTCGCGTAGACTCTGGCTCGAGCAGACTCTCGCGTGCGTAGAGTCTTGCTCGAATGTTTTCTCAGGTAGAGGCTTGCTCGCGTAGAGTTTCACTAGCGTAGAGCTTCGCTTGCCTACGGCTTGCAGCGTAAAACCCTGGCTCGCGTAAAACCCCACCCGCATGTACCCTTGCTCGCGTAGATCTATCTCACCTTGCTCTTGCTAGCGTAAGCCACTTTACGCTTGAGGCCCCTTGGCCTAGCGTTGAGGTACGTGCGTAGAGACTTTGTGTCCCTATGGCGTACACCTTTATCCTTTATATCCTTACGCCTTTTGTCATGAACTTGATAATCACGAATTTATTTAATATGTGTAAAATAATAATTGTACACGGCATGGTTTGAAGTAAACATGACATGACTTGACAAGCAAGCATGATAGGAACTATTGAAAGCTGTTGCTACGGCTAGTATGGCATGACAAGAATGGCATAACCAGAATGAATGGCCTGGACACCATGGACGATTGTGTTTGTACAAGTGAACCAGTATTATCTTGCATCAAGTCTAGGGCAGAGACCCCTGAGTACCACGGTCAGGGGTACCTACTTAAACTGATTAAGTCTAATAACTAGAATAATCCAGTAGTCATAAAAGATTTCCCAGCTACAGGCAATCCGTTATCTGGGCGCCCATCAGGGATCTGTAGCCTACCATCGAGTAGGGCACATTTCCAGCACACTGTCATGTATTGCACCCTTCAAGCTACTTAAGGGTACATGTGTTATTTGGACATGTACGCACATAAATTCAACCCCTAATTGCGTCCGGATAGCCTGGATGGTATGTAGGGCTTGTGGCTATTGGAACATCTCATTGCATTTTGTTAGTAACTAGGCCTATGAACCCTAGTTAGTTAAAGTATCAAGCCGTACTCATTGCTCCGTGATTTGAATGGATGGAGTCTAGTCTTGTCCTGATCCTGTACAAGATTGTTACATGACCTGAATGCTTGTGCCTTACTTTATCGATAAATGGTAGAAAACCAAGTTTCGTTCAGATGAAGGGTTACAACCCCGGTCCTTGTTTGGTTTAAGGGTTGTAACTTGGTTATCTGAATAGTCCCATGGTTATCTTATCGTATATCATCATGATTGACCATATCTCCAGTTTTTTTTATTATATTAATATGTTTTCTGCTAATGTTGGTTTTAGTTCTTAAGTGAAGCCTCCTTTGTGTCACTTGCTCTTTCTGGATCTGACCCAACTGGTTTTGTATGACCAGATACCAGAGTAGCACCAGAGGATCTCCCTGTCTTCCAGCCAGATGGTGACCACCAGGCGTAATCCTGGCAACGAGGGTTTTATTTTGCTCCCACTCTATTGTAAAAATATTCTTTTGAGGCGTTTAGCCAACGAGCACGTGTTAGCTCGATTGCACCTTTACTTACTGTCTGCCTACAGGCTTCAGCATGTAACAAATCCTAGGGTTGATCATGTATGACTGAACTCTTGCTAGTCTTCACATTTTGTATGACTAGCTTCAAGATCATCCAAATATGTAATATATGGGACGCCTTACTATTGTATATTTGGTGCTTTGACATCTTGTAACTGCTATTACTTGCTTGAGATTGAGATAATAGGCTTGTTCATGACCATAAGAGACCGATGGCTTGTAGTTAAACCCTCATGTATCTAGACAGCCGTGACCGTATAGCGAGGTGGGTTGCACTTCAATATACGTAGCTGGCTATGTCCGCCTCCGCTCTCCATTATTCTGGTTCTGGGGCGTTACATGGTTTTAGTAGTGGCCCATGCAGGTCTTGAAAATCAAGTATGTGAGGGTTTACCGAATAGATGTCTCAATCAGCACTAGCCCTTGATCTCTGCTCGTATCCTCTAAATCTCTGAAAATCTTGACCTGATCACATGCTTGTATCTTTGATCTGTCATGGTCCTTCCTTATTGTTCCCTAGGTCATCTTCTTCAGCGGCATTGTTCCTGGTCCTGCCTATCAGCCGGAAGAAGCTCCGCGAGTACTCCCGCAACAAGAAGATCAAGCTCGGCACTCAGGGGTAGCTTCCTGAGTCATGCTTTCCGGAGGTCCAGAGCCCCCAGTACAGCCAGCCCAGCCTGCAGGATAGGATGATGGAGTCTTGGTTGGACTCATCCGAGAGTTGATTGCATCAAAGGATCGTCGGGGTGATGTATTATAACGCCCCAGTCCCAAAATACTTAGGACTAGGTACGTATCCATGCCAGCTGTATACATACGAAGTATACTCCAATATATAGAAACCTTGTATGTATACATAAGCTGTAAAATACAGTAGAACCATAATAACTAAATCTCATCCACTAGATAAGTAAATAATATAAAAGCAACTTTGAATTTGTCATGAATATAATCGTTGGGCGGAGACAAAGTCCACTACCAACTATCTCAAATAAAATGTACAAGAAGTGATCGAATAGATAACGAGACGACCCAAGCGCAATCATCTTCGAAAGAATAGAGAAGATCACTGCCTTGGCTAGAACACCTTCAAAATCATATAAGCACACACCTGGAGAGATAACCAGGTCCTCAGAGGGACGTAACAAGATACAGGAAGAACATGCCATATGAACTGAATATAAATGCACCATAAAATAAAGATAAAGTAAAAGCGTCCAAACCATAACACGACTCAATATCCCATCATCGAAACAGTAGGCTACCCCCACAACCAAACAAGGACAAGGGGTAACTTACTATTCCGCGATGTGACATTTTTCCATGCCATGACTGGACCAAGAAATTTGCTAAGGTCTCCTAACCTTTCTAGTAGGCAATTTAGAAGACATATTGATGTATGGGCAGGTGAAGGCTGACTCCCCCAGGACAAGGTAACAACTCACAATACACACACGTCAATACCAATACTATCAGCCGGCATAACTCGAGGCTAGTGGCCCACGTGACCCATCAGTCCACATAGCTCGAGGCTAGTGACCCTCGCGACTCGACTACCGTAGTACGCAGTTACTACAGCTTTTGGATTTAGGGTAGCCTATACATTTAACTGTCTTCTCCCTCCCAAGGTCCCTAACAGAAGGTAGTTCACTAAGACTAGGTCCATATGCATACAAAAGACAAGAAGGAAAATAACCGAAACAAAATAAAGTGAACAAAATAGCAAATAATGGATCCAACTGAAAACAGATAATAAATAAGCAGTAAATAAATAATAAAGATGCATCTAATTATAAACAGTAAATAAGGCAAGGTATCTTGCCTGTGGGTGGTACGAGAAGCAGCAAAATCCAACAATCAGAATCGTCAACACGAAAGTCAAAATCCACAAGAAGCTCCGGATGCTGAAACAAACATCACGAACGACTTTGGAATAAAAGATATGCCTAGGAAACGCCTGTCCAAAAGTCAAATTCTGGAACAGGGGCAAAATCATAATTTTGGGTCAAAACGATGTCCGCCGTTGGACCCGCTTTGCACCGAAATACGCGCCAGAACCTACGGTCTCTAAAGTCGTCAAACTACATGTCTACGGATTTGTTTTGATGAGACGAACCCAATGGTATGTCCAATTTTGGATTTCGGTGGACTGTGCACAAAATTGCCCGTTGAGTGGGATTGTGGGCCCGCCAAAATAGCGTCCCGATCAACGGTCTCAGAATCGGACCATACTTGGCTCACAGAACCAGAAAAATATTTCGAGTCCAATGGCGCAAGTTTCGTCGCGATTTGATGAGTGTGCACAAAATAATTAGGAAAATCCGAAAAGCCCGATACGCAAAAAATCGATAGATACAGACCAATTTCGTTGCGCACACGCAACCAATTTGAATCCCGTCAATTCTCGCACGTCCACAAATTCGATACGGACCTTTCGGTATTTTTGGTTCATGATGGGGTCGCCCGATTTGTCGGGACGTACCTCGTACGGGATTTTTAATGTTTTTGAAAACTTATTTTTCGTAATTTTTAATCTATTTAAATCTAGAATTTATTGCAGAATAAATAAATCTATTTAAAGGAGATGATAGAGGGTCATGGGGCTTTCTACACGAATTTACGGATCGAAAATCAGAATAGAATTGACAGAGAAATTAATCGGAGAAGTGGGTTACCTTAAAGTGAGAATCTGTTGTTATTGTTGTCGTCGTCGTGACGACCAGGAGGCAGGGATGCTGTCGCTCCGGCGAGACTGGCACGCACGCCGAGGAGAGGGAGGAGGATGGAGGAGAGAGGAGGAAGAAGATGGAGAAGAAATTAGGGTTTGGGTTTCCTTTTAAACATATACATACATGTATATATATGTAAAGGAAAAAAAAAAAGAAAATTTCGGCCACAACTTCTGTGTGGCTTCAAGGTTGGGTCCCCCCCCCCTTTTTTTCGTGAGCAGCTACTGCTGCAATTTCGTGGGATGATGGTTGGTGGGCCGACCACCATCCTTAGGTTTTTTTTTTTCTTCAAATCATTTTAACTCAAAGCTTAAATCATTATATGTATATATCTATACAAATATATATATATATATATATCCATATATTCACAATAAAATCTTCAAAATTTTTAAAATAAAAAGTAATATTATCCATCCATATATATAATGTATTTAAAGATATTTATATATATACAAATTCAATTGACCATAAATATGACAACAAATAATAATGATATCTAATAGTAATGAATATGTATATTTAATCACCATAAAAATAACTTTAAAAATATGAAATAATAAAATAGTCCTGTGGTGGTTTTGGTGAACTTATACCACACGCCTTTTTCGAGTTCAAAAATGGTACAACGTTTGCAAAATATTTTTAATAATAAAATACCAATAATTGTACAAATAATTAAATAATTAGAAATTATACATAAAATTCTAAAATAATTTAGGAAATATTTCTACGTACATAAAATATGTCTACATGGCCACCTTGGTCCCATCCCATGCCTACATGGGCTTAAATTTGGTTCGGGCCCAGTTCGGACTGGTTTGGACAACCCGGATCATCTAAAAATCAATATATAAAATAATATCTAAATAAAATATTTTAAATGCGTTATTTCACAACTCCGCCTGGTTTTTCCTAGTTCGGACTGAACTATGGCTAGGCCTCCCACGACATGGCTAATATACTGGTCAAGGCACACTGCTACATCTTCCGTGCCAAAATTCATGGTAGTCTTGTGTTCCAAAATTCAACAATGGCTAAGGTCATTTCTAATGAAAAAAAAAAATCATAATTTGCATAAATAAATTTGAAGTCTAATAAAATAATAAAATAAAATAATTTAAAAAAATAGGGGTTTTACATCCTTCCCAACTTACAAAAATTTCGTCCTCGAAATTTAGGATTAATAGGGTAGATAGGGATGAGGGATAGGAAGAGTTCGTCAATACCAAAATGCAATTACAATTTTGGAGGAGGCGATAAAACGGCGTTCAACACCACCGTGCAATAGAAAATTATGGAGTCGATATATACAAAAATATATCATGGTTATGGAATTGAATAAGGATCACTAGTGAAGGTAACAAAATTTTGAATATCCAATTTTAGAGAACAGTAAGGAATTGAGTAGACCAAAGAGAATAACTTAGAACTTTCGAAAATGTGATCCCTTAAGGGAGAACTGGATACTAATCGTCTTGGTCGAGGGTTTGATTAAGTGATGATTAGAATCACTCTCGTGCGTTCAAGTGGGATTAGAAGGGCATAATAAAAATTTCTAGGATGGGGGAGAAGTGGAGTTTAAGGTGAGGATGCAGCCACATGAGTTGGTCGGTGGCCATCTAAATTCGTGTTGAAATAACTGATAGGAAAACTAAAGGTGATATCTTACATCTATCTATCATGTACAGTGTCTGGTCTTTCTAAAGTAAGTAAAGTCCACAACAAAAAGAGTTCAAAGACGATGCTATTTAGTACAATATACGAGGTTCACAGGCGACGAAAATAATTCAAATAAGAGTTGTCAATGCTGTCGCGGATGGGACTCTAAGGCAAGTTTACTATGTCTCCATCCACGTAGAATAATATATGATAAGCGAACCAAAGTACAAATAGGTTGATCAGACCATCATGCACCAGTTCTGATTAGACAATATGTTAGTGGGTGCACCCAATAAAATATGTCATGATCAAGCTTGAAAAAGATAAGCTTACAAAACCAAGGCTAAATTAGCAGCATCAGGTTGTTGAAATATAAGTAAGGGAGGTAATATCGAAGGAATTTAATTAGTCCAAGATCTTTTAAAATCAAGTCTTGCTCGAGGTGTGGGCCTACACGGTTGTCCTAGTATTTCTTCATTTATGGCTTGGTTGCCTATATAAGTTTAGGGTCCTCTGAATTTCTAGTCTGAGTAAACTTATCAATATAGGTCATAAGGACAAAGGCTTTGTTGGGCCGTGAGGTATTCTACCCAACTTACAAGAGTTAAGCTAATAGGGTGATGGGACAACAGGTCAAGCAATCAAGATAAAGTACAAGTTAGGCATTTTAAGGAGACAAATAGAACACAATCACATATCGGTCGAAAGAATTGAGTCGAGATTGCATCCCTATCCGTGGTCGTAAAACATATCGGTATCATGGTAAAGATTATAGTTTAGCCATTTTGATCAGAAGGTCATGTCATGAAAATAGTGTGCAAGGAGACGTGTTTTAGTGAGACATGATATATCTACATGAAAGTGGACTTGTCTAGGTCTTACACACGAAATTTGTTAGAAGGAAAAGTATAGTGTTGTACTCCAGATATACAAGTCACGGTAGGGGACGTCAGAAGATCAAAAATAGAAAGTGGGAGTTCACGAGGTGATAATTAATGCACAAAAATAAAGAAGATCAAGTTAAAGCATGAAACAAAATTAATTAGAGAATCCAGTAAAAATAATTTAGGAACACAATTCCGGAGAGAATATAGTCTCCTAGATGAATACAGTTAAGGAACCATTATCTCATTATTCAAATTGCAAATGGGTTAGAAGGTCATAATTAAAAGATCTAGAATTGAAGGAAGGTCGAGTAAGTCAAAGTGGAAATACAGCCACATAGCTGGGTAGATGTCTAACAACACTTGTGTATATACTACTATCATGGTCATGAGTGACATGAAAATTAGTGTGGAATACTCAGTAGGGTTATCTTGGGGCCTACCATTAATTTATTTTAGCTCAAGTATCCTCCAAAAGTTTCAAAAATAAACTTTCAAAAATATACCACCAAGATTTGTATTCACTGCAAGTTGTTCAATTTAATCATGACCAAAATTTAAATCACTTTAATAAATCCCAAAGCAAACTTTTATCACGTTACTACTAAACTTTTCCAAAATTAACGTTTAAATTCAACTATTTATCTCAAGAGTTCATAATTTACGAATCCATAAAAATTTCACAATCAACCAAAAATTTAACATTCTAAAATTTTCAAATAACTCATAATAAAACTCTTAGCATATTAAAAGCAATCTCAAAAATTAAGCTCGTTGCTCTTGTCAATTTTAACTTCTATTCATGCTAAGTTATTCCAACAAAATCACAACTTTTAAATGGTAACTTCCTTTAATCAATCAAAATAACTTTCCATCACATCCTTCGAAATTCTCCTAAAATTTTTAATATTAGCAATCCCTCATTAAACTAAATTTCCAAATAATCTTATCAGTCAATTTTTTTTTTACCAAAAATCTAAATAGATTTGTAATCCTCAATCATAGGACACCATAAAAGTTTTCTCAAAAATCGTTTTCATAACTTTCAAATATTTTAAACCAAAATTCACCATCATTACTTCCACTTTAAATTTAAAATTTACTAAACACGAAAATCGCAAGTTGTAAAACTCAAATTTAAATAATTCCTATGGTAATTTTTAAAAGCTATGATCATTTTCAAACCAAGTTTATAACCGTTCAAAGGTGTATAACCATAATCCAATAAATCATAAATATCAAAACTCAAAAATTAAATAAATTTTATATTTGTTCGAAGATGTATATCTATCACCCAAAACTCTTAAATATCAAAACTCAAAAAGCAAATCAATTTTATACTTATGCAAGGATGTATATCTATAATCCAATAATTCATAAATATCAAATCTTGAAAATCAATCACTTTCTTAAACCAAGTATGAAATTTCTATAAATCCTCTGGTGTTACTATTTAGAAATCTCAAGGTTAAAACTTTCTGTGGCAATATCCTACTTTACCAATTACTAATCATTAAATCATACTAAAAAGCCGTTTTAACTCAATTAGAGTCTTGAATGTATTCCAATTGCCAATATAACCATTCTAGCCATGTGTTTGACCTATGAGCATATACTAGTGTAGTCAACTTCCTAGTTGAAACTAAGCACAAAAATAAGAATCAACGGTAGAAAGGAATCAAGCAAGATGCAGTTCAAGGAGGTCGAACAAGAGTTCAGAATTTGAAGCCAAGGGAAGAGGTCAAGCTATATGGATGAGATTTCTAGATTCTAATCCTATGTTGCAGGCTCACATCGGTACAATTACGTAACCGAAGTGACAAACTCGACCTGCATGGGCCACCACAAAAACATGTAACGCCCCAGTCCCAAAATACTTAGGACTAGATACGTATCCATGCCAGCTGTATACATACGAAGTACACTCCAATATATGGAAACCTTGTATGTATACATAAGCTGTAAAATGCAGTAGAACCATAATAACTAAATCTTATCCACTAAATAAATAAATGATATAAAAGCAACTTTGAATTTGTCATGAATACAATCGTTGGGCGGAGACAAAGTCCACTACCAACTATCTCAAATAAAATGTACAAGAAGTGATCGAATAGATAACGAGACGAACCAAGTGCAATCATCTTCGAAAGAATGGAGAAGATCACTGCCTTGTCTAGAACACCTGCAAAATCACAGAAGCACACACCTGGAGAGATAACCAGGTCCTCAGAGGGACGTAACAAGATACAGGAAGAACGTGCCATATGAACTGAATATAAATGCACCATAAAATAAAGATAAAGTAAAAGCGTCCAAACCATAACACGACTCAATATCCCATCATCGAAACAGTAGGCTACCCCCACAACCAAACAAGGACAAGAGGTAACTTACTATTCCGCGATGTGACATTTTTCCATGCCATGACTGGACCAAGAAATTTGCTAAGGTCTCCTAACCTTTCTAGTAGGCAATTTAGAAGACATATTGATGTATGGACAGGTGAAGGCGGTCTCCCCCAGGATAAGGTAACAACTCACAATACACACACGTCAATACCAATACTATCAGCCGGCATAACTCGAGGCTAGCGGCCCACGTGACCCATCAGTCCACATAGCTCGAGGCTAGTGACCCTCGCGACTCGACTACCGTAGTACGCAGTTACTACAGCTTTTGGATTTGGGGTAGCCTATACATTTAACTGTCTTCTCCCTCCCAAGGTCCCTAACAGAAGGTAGTTCACTAAGACTAGGTCCATATGCATACAAAAGACAAGAAGGAAAAATAACCGAAACAAAATAAAGTGAACAAAATAGCAAATAATGGATCCAACTAAAAACAGATAATAAATAAGTAGTAAATAAATAAATAAAGATGCATCTAATTATAAACAGTAAATAAGGCAAGATATCTTGCCTGTGGGTGGTACGAGAAGCAGCAAAATCCAACAATCAGAATCGTCAACACGAAAGTCAAAATCCACAAGAAGCTCCGGATGCTGAAACAAACATTACGAACGACTTTGGAATAAAAGATATGCCTAAGAAACGCCAGTCCAAAAGTGAAATTCTGGAACAGGGGCAAAATCATAATTTTGGGTCAAAACGATGTCTGCCGTTGGACCCGCTTTGCACCGAAATGCGCGCCAGAACCTACGGTCTCTAAAGTCGTCAAACTACATGTCTACCGATTTGTTTTGATGAGACGAACCCAACGGTATGTCCAATTTTGGATTTCGGTGGGCTGTGCACAAAATCGCCCGTTGAGTTGGATTGTGGGCCCGCCAAAATAGCGTCCCGATCAACGGTCTCAGAATCGGACCAAACTTGGCTCACAGAACCAGAAAAATATTTTGAGTCCCATGGCACAAGTTTTGTCGCGATTTGATGAGTGTGCACAAAATAATTAGGAAAATCCGAAAAGCCCGATACGCAAAAAATCGACAGATACGGACCAATTTCGTTGCGCACACGCAACCAATTTGAATTCCGTCAATTCTCGCACGTCCACAAATTGATACGGACCTTTTGGTATTTTCGGTTCATGATGGGGTCGCCCGATTTGTCGGGACGTACCTCGTACGGGGTTTTTAATGTTTTTGAAAACTGATTTTTCGTTATTTTTAATCTAATTAAATCTAGAATTTATTGCAGAATAAATAAATCTATTTGAAGGGGATGATAGAGGGTCATGGGGGCTTTCTAGACGAATTTACGGATCGAAAATCGGAATAGAATTGACAGAGAAATTAATCGGAGAAGTGGGTTACCTTAAAGTGGAAATCTGTTGTTGTTGTTGTTGTTGTCGTCATCGTGACGACCAGGAGGCAGGGATGCTGTCGCTCCGGCGATACTGGCACGCACGCCGAGGAGAGGGAGGAGGATGGAGGAGAGAGAAGGAAAAAGATGGAGAAGAAATTAGGGTTTGGGTTTCCTTTTAAACATATACATACATGTATATATATGTAAAGAAAAAAAAAAGAAAATTTCGGCCACAACTTCTGTGTGGCTTCAAGGTTGGGTCCCCCCACATTTTTTCCGTGAGAAGCTACTGCTGCAATTTCGTGGGATGATGGGTGGTGGGGCCGACCACCCATCCTTAGGTTTTTTTTTCTTCAAATCTTTTTAACTCAAAGCTTAAATCATTATATGTATATATCTATACAAATATATATATATATAATATATATATATATATATATATATATATATATATATATATATATATATATATATATATATATATATATATATATATATATATATATCCATATATTCACAATAAAATCTTCAAAATTTTTAAAATAAAAGTAATATTTTCCATCCATATATATAATGTATTTAAAGATATTTATATATATACAAATTCAATTGACCATAAATTTGACAACAAATAATAATGATATCTAATAGTAATGAATATGTATATTTAATCACCATAAAAATAACTTTAAAAATATGAAATAATAAAAATAGTCCTATGGCGGTTTTGGTGAACTTATACCATACACCTTTTTCGAGTTCAAAAATGGTACAACGTTTGCAAAATATTTTTAATAATAAAATACCTATAATTGTACAAATAATTAAATAATTAGAAATTATACATAAAATTCTAAAATAATTTAGGAAATATTTCTACGTACATAAAATATGTCTGGCCATCTTGGTCCCATCCCATGCCTACATGGGCTTAAATTTGGTTCGGGCCCAGTTCGGACTGGTTTGGACAACCCGGATCATCTAAAAATCAATATATAAAATAATATCTAAATAAAATATTTTAAATGCATTATTTCACAACTCGGCCTGGTTTTCCTAGTTCAGACTGAACTATGGCTAGGCCTCCCACGACATGGCTAATATACTGGTCAAGGCACACTGCTACATCTTTCGTGCCAAAATTCATGGTAGTCTTGTGTTCCAAAATTCAACAATGGCTAAGGTCATTTCTAATAAAAAAATCATAATTTGCATAAATAAATTTGAAGTCTAATAAAATAATAAAATAAAAATAATTTAAAAAATAGGGGTTTTACATGTATTGTACCAGACAGTACAAGATGCTCTGAATAGAGGTGGTCATCCAGGTAACAGTGCGGCCAACAACTTCAAGCGCTTGAACCCTCCCTTCTTCGATGGTAGCGAAGATGCTATTGCCGCAGACGCTTGGCTGCAGGATACTGAGGTCATTCTAGAAGCAGTCAGGACCCCAGAGAACGAGAAGGTGGCCGTGGTGCGCCTGCAGTTACTGGATCTAGCCCGCAGCTGGTGGGCATCGCAGGCCAATGGATTAGTGGCACCTATTACTTGGACAGTATTCCGTGAGAGATTCCGGACCAAGTATTTTGACGCTATAGCTCGGTATGACCTACAGACGAGGTTCACTAATTTGAAGCAGGTGGACAGGACGGTCGATGGGTATGCGGTCGAGTTTTCCAGACTTAGTCAGTTTGCTCCCACCTTGGTGGCGACCGAGTTCGATAGAGCTCAGTGGTTCCAGCAGAGAATCCACCTGGAGATTTTACTGGCAGTGGAGCAGTTTGAGCATCAGACTTTTGATGCAGTATTGAGAGCAGCGAGGAGGCATGAGTATACCTTCCAGAGGATTGTAGATCGGACCGGGAGTCGAAAGAGGTCTCACGACCAGATAAACCAGTCTTCAGCACCAGCCCCGGCAGCTCGGGCTTTGACCATTGGAGCTCCGAGGCGGGCGGCTTCTGTTACGTCGATTCAGCATTCGACCCCGGCGTATCTCCAGCAGCAGCAGAAGCAGTCTTCCGCAATGGGTTGCACTCATTATGGGAAGCCAGGGCACGTGGTGTCAGAGTATCGCAGAGCACAGGGTTTGTGCTTGGTTTGTGGTCCACCCGGCCACAGGGTTGGGAATTGCTCGAATAGGGGGAGTTCCACTTCTTCGACCTTTTCTAGTCCCTCAGTTAGGGGACCAGCCCCAGTACCAGTCCAGCAGCAGCAGCAGTACCCGTTTTCGAGGCCCTTGCCGCCTCAGGCTCAAGCATTTCAGCAGCAGAACCCCCAGCAGTATGCACAAGTCCAAGTTCAGACCCAGAACCGCCAGAGAGGTTTCCAACAGCGGAGACCAGCACCCCGAGGGCACGGTCAAGTGATGGCTTTGACTGTGGAGGAGGAGTTAGCATCAGGTGAGGTAGTGGCAGGTACTATTCTCGTCAACTCCTTTCCAGCATCAGCATTATTTGATTCTGGTGCATCGCATTCATTTATGTCTACACGATTTGCGATACGGATAAGACTGGAGCCCGAGTTATTATCAGTAAGGCTCAATATACTTACTGATAACAGTCTTGTGGGAGTAGATAGAGTGTTTTCCTCGAGTCAGATCATAGTTAGCGGTAGAGAGTTTCCCGCTAGGTTGATAGAATTCCCGATGGCCGATTATGATGTGGTCTTAGGGATGGATTGGTTGAGGGACCAGTATGCTAGAATAGATTGCCATATCGACAAGATTATTTTTAGTATTCCTAGTGAGCCAGACTTTTCATTCTTCCGAGGCGGAGTAGAACCTTCACCTTCTGTGATGCGGATGACAGTGGCAGTAGCAGTTCAATTTCCCAGAATTGTAGAAGAATTTCTCGATGTTTCTCCGAGAAGCTTCCAGGTATGCCACCAGAGAGAGAGATCGAGTTCGCCATAGTTTTGATTTCCGGGTCAGCACCAGTGTCAGAGAGAGTCTACCGGATGGCGTCGTCAGAATTGGAGATCTGGTACAAGATGATTGAAGAACTTAGAACCAAGGAATTCATTCGTGCTAGTGGATCGCCTTTGGGAGCCACGATGCTTCTTGTAAAAAAGAAGGATGGTACGTCCAAATTGTGTATTGACTATCGTACCTTGAACTCAGTGACAATCAAGAACAGATACCCTTTCCCGAGGATAGATGACTTATTTGATCAACTTAAAGGGGCATCCGTTTTTTCGAAGATTGATTTGCGGTCAGGATACCACCAGATCAGAGTCAGAGAGCAGGACATCCCGAAGACAGCTTTCAGATCGAGGTATGGGCATTGGGAGTTCCTTGTTATGCCATTTGGAGCAACCAATGTGCCAGCTGTATTCATGGACCTCATGAATCATATTTTCATGCCATACTTGGATCACTTCGTAATTGTGTTTATAGATGACATCCTGGTCTATAGCAAGAGTGAGGCAGAGCATGAGCAACATCTCCGTGTAGTTCTTCAAATTTTCAGGGAGCACCAGTTGTATGCCAAGTTTAGTAAATACGAGTTCTGGCTCGATCGCATTTCATACTGGGGTTATATCATCACCAGAGGTGGAGTAGAAGTGGATCCCCAGAAGATCGTGGCCATTGAGACGTGGCCAGTGCCCAGCACAGTTGCAGAAGTTCGTTGTTTTCTTGGCTTTGCCGGCTACTATCGGCGATTTATTTCAGACTTTGTACGGATTTAGCCACCCATGACCCAGTTGACCCGCAAGGGTGTGCAGTTTGCTTGGACAGCAGAATGTCACGAATCCTTTGAGAAGTTGAAGCGAGGCTTGATGACGGCACCCATTCTCACGCTTCCAGATTAGACTGAAGGATTTTTAGTGTATTGCGATGCTTCAGGCAGAGGTTTAGGATATGTTTTGATGCAGCATGGGAAGGTAATAGCTTATGCATCACGTCAACTTCGTGATCATGAGAGGAATTACCCAACCTACGACTTGGAGCTGGCAGCAGTGGTGTTTGCACTTAAGCTGTGGAGGCATTACTTGTATGGAGATAGGATAGAGATTTTCATCGACCACAAGAGCATGAAGTATGTATTTACTCAGAAGGATCTTAATATGCGTCAGAGGAGATGGCTAGAGCTACTTGTGGATTACGACATCAACTTGCATTATCATCCTGGGAAGGCCAACGTAGTAGCAGATGCATTGAGCAGGAGAGCCGGAGCTTATTTTCTAACGGCACAACCAGAGTTATTAGCAGATCTTCAGAAGATGGGTATAGAAGTTGTCCTTCCTACCAATGTGGCATTGATGGCCAATATGTAAGTTCAATCCAGTATAGTACAAGGATCAAGTTAGCTCAGTCAGCAGATTCTAAGCTTCAGCGGCTTAGGGCGGAATGTGTAGCAGGACGAAGACCACAGTTACGTATCCATGAGGACGGTACACTTGGGCATGGGAGGCATCTTTGTGTACCTAGTGGTGATATCAGACAGAAGATCATGGCAGAAGCTCACAGTTCTCAGTATTCGATTCATCCTGGTGGTACGAAGATGTACCGAGATATTCGGCAGCATTTTTGGTAGAATGGCATGAAGAGGGAGATAGCTCGGCTTGTCTTTCGGTGTTTGGTTTGCCAACAAGTTAAAGCTGAACATCAGAGGCCAGCTGGACTTCTTCAGCCTTTACCGATCCCAGAATGGAAATGGGAGTACATTGCCATGGATTTTGTAACGGGATTACCTAGATCCCCAGCTGGAAGAGATGTTATCTGGGTTATAGTCGACAGACTTACGAAGGTGGCTCACTTTCTCCCGTTCATAGTTGGTCAGTCGAATGTTCAGCTAGCAGAGAAGTACCTCAGGAAGATCGTCAGATTTCACGGTGTACCAGCCAGTATCACCTCAGATAGGGATTCAAGATTTATGTTGCACTTTTGGTGCAGTCTGTAAGAGAGTTTGGGAACTCGCCTCCAGTTCAGCTCAGCTTATCATCCGCAGACAGATGGTCAGTCAAAGCGTACCATACGAACCTTGGAAGATATGTTGAGATCTTGTATACTCGACTTCGGTGGTTTATGGGAGGATTACCTGCACCTGGTGGAATTCTCGTATAATAACAGTTTCTAGGCCAGTATCCAGATGGCACCGTTCGAGGCACTTTATGGTAGGAAGTGCAGATCCCCGCTAGCATGGGACGATGTGGAAGAGAGGTCGATGCTCGGTCCAGAAATGATTACTCAGACAGTTGAGGTGGTCAGAAAAGTTAGAGATCATCTTCGCGTCGCACAAGATTGCCAGCGTCATTGGGCCGATTCTCATCGGCGTCCCCTTGAGTTTTCTTTCGGCGACCATGTATTCCTGAGGATCTCGCCTACCTGTGGTGTCATTTGTTTTGGCGTACGAGAAAAGCTTAGTCCTAGGTATATAGGACTGTTTGACATTCTGGAGCAAGTAGGAGATGTGTCCTATCGTCTCGCTCTTTCGTCGTCGTTACGTGAGGTACATGATGTCTTCCATGTATCCCAATTGCGACAGTATATCCCGGATCTGAGTCGTGTCCTTGATCATTCAGAATTTGTTGTCGGTACCAACCTTTCGTATGAGGAAAGGCCCGTATCCATATTGGACCGGAGAGAGAAGATACTCAAGAACAAGACTATCAAGTTAGTCCGTGTTGCTTGGGGTCATCACTCTTTGGGTGAGTCAACGTAGGAGCGTGAGGATGATATCCGATCGCGATATCCCGACCTGTTTAACTCGTAAGGTATAATGTCATTTTTATGCCTTATACTCTCGATTCCTTGCTTGAATGAATGATTGCATGGTAGACTGCTTAGTAATGCTTGTCTGTGATTAGTATAGCTTGTTCTTGCCTCTCTGGCCTCTTAATTAAATTCCGAGGACGAAATTCTTTTAAGGTGGGTAGAGTTGTAACACCCATAGTTCGTATTACGTATTTTTGGTATACGTGTACGTATTTTGACTCATATTGTATGTCTTATTTCATGGTTTATTTTGGCATTTCGGTTGCTTGGTTCAGCTTGATTCAGTTTTTTGCATGTGGACCAACCCCTACCTACCACCATCCCCTCCATTTATTAACCCACTAACCCATTCTCTCTCTTCATTTACTCTTCTCCTTCCTCCATTAACTCTCTCCACCGACCAGAGAGGGAGGCTTAGGCAAGTGCAACTTACTTCATGGAGAAACTCAGATTTTGCTGTTCCATTGTCTTCCTCATGAGATTCTAAGTCACTTTAGTATTTAGCATTTTCGAATTCCATGGCTCATTTCATGTAGATCTATGTTTTAGCATTTTTGATCTTCATGGTTTTGATCTTCTAAAACTTGATTGTTTCCGAAATGGAGAGTTCCATGTAGTAGGGATTTCGATTTCACGCAAGTTTGGCTCTGGAATGGTTGGATTTCATCGAGACTTGACCGAGATGGGGCTTGCTTGAGTTCGTGAGCTTTTTACGCCTACTTGTCTTGGCCATGGGGAGAAATTGAAGTTTTACGCACATATTCTAACGTGTTAGCATAGTATTTAGCCTTTACGTCCACGTTTTACGTGACAGCGTACTATTCAGCCTTTTACGCACACGTATTTGCGTGCCAGCGTACTCCGCTCTACGCCGAGTTTATTCGAATTCTACGCTCGGGGCCCTCCCGCCCACGTAGAATCGTGCTCGCGTAGACTCTAGCTCGAGCAGACTCTCGCGTGCGTAGAGTCTTGCTCGAGTGTTTCCTCGCGTAGAGCTTGCTCGCGTAGAGTTTCACTAGCGTAGAGCTTCGCTTGCCTACCGCTTGCTAGCGTAAAACTCCGGCTCGCGTAAAACCCTACCCCATGTACCCTTGCTCGCGTAGAGCTATCTCACCTTGGTCTTGCTAGCGTAAGCCACTTTACGCTTGAGGCCCCTTGGCCTAGTGTAGAGGTGCGCGCGTAGAGACTTTGAGTCCCTATGGCGTATACCTTTACCCTTTTATATCCTTACACCTTTTGTCATGAACTTGATAATCACGAATTTATTTAATATGTATGAAATGATAATTATATACGGCATGGTATGAAGTAAACATGACATGACTTGACAAGCAAGCATGATGGGAACTATTGAAAGCTGTTACGACGGCTAGTATGGTATGACAAAAATGGCATAACCAGAATGAATGGCTTGGACACCGTGGACGATTGTGTTTGTACAAGTGAACCAGTATTATCTTGCATCAAGTCTAGGGCAGGGACCCCTGAGTACCACGGTCAGGGTTACCTACTTAAATTGATTAAGGCTAATAACTAGAATAATCCAGTAGTCATAAAGAGATTTCCCAGCTACAGGTAATTCCGTTATCTGGGCGCCCCATTATGGGATCTGTAGCCTGCCGTCGAGTAGGGAACATTTCCAGCACACTCTCATGTGTTGCACCCTTCAAGCTACTTAAGGGTACATATGTTCTTTAGACAATGTACCCACATGAATTCAACCCCTAATTGTGTCCGGATAGCCTGGATGGTCTGCAGGGCTTGTGACTGTTGGAACATCTCATTGCATTTTGTTAGTAACTAGGCATGTGATAACCCTAGTTAGTTAAAGTATCAAGCCGTACTCATTGCTTAGTTGATTCGATGGAGTATAGTCTTGTCCTGATCCTATACAAGATTGTTATATGACCTGAATGCTTGTGCCTTACTTTATCGATAAATAGTAGAAAACCAAGTTTCGTTCAGATGAAAGGTTACAACCCCGGTCCTTGTTTGGTTTAAGGGTTGTAACTTGGTTATCTGAATAATCCCATGGTTATCTTATCGTATATCATCATGATTGACCATATCTCCAGTTTTCTTTTATTATATTAATATATTTTGTGCTAATTTATGGTTTTAGTTCTTAAGTGAAGCCTCCTTTGTGGCACTTGCTCTTTCTGGGATCTGATCCGGCTGGTTTTGTATGACCAGATACCGGAGTAGCTACAGAGGATCTCCCTGTCTTCCAGCCAGATGGTGACCACCAGGCGTAACCCTGACAACGAGTGGGTTTTATTTTGCTCTCCCACTCTATTGTAAAAATATTCTTTTGAGGCGTTTAGCTGACGAGCACGTGTTAGCTCGATTGCACCTTTACTTATTGTCTGCCTACGAGCTGTAGCATGATTTACAAATCCTAGGGTTGATCATGTATGACTGAACTCTTGCTAGTCTTCACATTTTGTATGACTAGCTTCATGATCATCCAAATATGTAATGTATGGGACGCCTTACTATTGTATATTTGGTGCTCTGACATCTTGTAACTACTATTACTTGCTTGAGATTGAGACAATAGGCTTGTTCATGACCATAAGAGACTGATGGCTTGTAGTTAAAACCACATGTATCTAGACAGTCGTGACCGTATAGCTAGGTGGGTTGCACTTCAATATACGTAGCTAGCTATGTCTGCCCCCGCTCTCCAGTATTCTAGTTCTGGGGCGTTACACAAGTGGCACGTGCATAGTAGGATCAAAATGGGTCAAAATCATATATTGGGTCGATTAGGTTGGATCGATGTCGAGCCTCAAAATTAAATTGGAAGTTTGGTCAAGTTTTACGGTAGATGGTCAAATGGCCTAAATTGATCAGAAAATTGTGTGACGCAAAAAGAATACGAGGGAACAAGTTTGAGTGGGACATCATATACAAAAATGAAGACAATTTTGTCTACTACAAAACTCATAAAGGATATTTCGATAGATCGACCTCTCTGTCGCTCCAAAAATCAAAATCATGAAAAAGTACATTTAATGATCAAAACTAATTATATTTATTGAAAATAATTTATTAATTTTTTTTAAAAGAACCCCAAAAATCTTGGGGCTTAATGAAGTAGCGTGTAGGCAACTCTAGAGGGGGGTGAATAGAGTTTGTTTATAATGACCAATTAAAATTAACTCTATGCTAAGTCTAGAAAATAACTACTAAGAGAATATATAATCAGAGAATAATAATACGAAAAGTATAAGTGTTTAGAAAAACAAACGCAAACACAATGATATATCCTTGTATCCCTCATGGAGGACTAGTCCAGGCTCGAGAACTCTTGCTCGGAGTTGAAATCCACTATTTATGAAATAGGGTACACACGTGCCTTTAGTCCGAAGAGCACGCCATCTTTTTACAAACACGATCCTTAAATCCGAAGCGCTAGAATACTTTCAACTTCGCAGATGCGAAACTTGGAATTTTCCAAGTGACTTTTTTTCAACTCTTGCACAGAACTTCTAGCTGAATCGCACTAAGCACCTTGGGGCTAGGAAGTTTTGTGGTTAGGGGATTTGGAAGAGTAAGTCTTAGAGCATATAAGGCATAAAAGATTGAAAGCTTGAGAGTAAGAAATGACTTAAAATGAGAAGAATCAAGCTCTATTTATACTATATAGGGGAGGCATAATTCGGCCAGAGTTCTGTCCCAAAATATTCAAAAATTTGATCGTTGGACAACTCGCAGCAAAGTGGCCCTAAAAATTAGGTTGTTGATTTTTAGGAGGCCGAGTTCGGCCCAAGTTCAGTCTGCCTCAGACCAGAAGCCATATATGGGTGAGGGTGGTTTGGTTTGGTTCAGGAATTGGTTTGTTTGTATGGTGGAGCTTGGAGAAATATGTTTAGGGGTTGACTCAACGTGCATATTTTCCTAGACTCAATAAATCAAAAATTACAGACTGAGAACAAATTATATTTGCAATGCAACAGCTTGTAGACGACGTCTGTCTTGAACTTGATGTGTCGTATTGGATCATATCTGATATCAGGTGTTAATTATCTAAATCAGGTTGACTGCGATCCAGTTTGGGTCAACAATCTTCCCTATTTTGATAATTGACAAAATGATATTTGTATGTCTTAATATCCATACCTGGACACATGTTGAAGGAGAGAAGATCTTTTGCAAGTATGAAGTAGCTCCCCTGCAAATAAATATTTTCGTCCAAGTACATAAGATTTATCCAAGCATAGAAGGTCGATACAATTCGTCTATAATATCACATAAAATATCACATATGCTATTTTTCTTCCCCTTTGTCATTTAGCAAAATAGTGCATAGCTCTCCCGTAAAGGGATATAAAAATAGACAAAGTGAAAGATCAAACTCAAAACATAACCATAACCAAACTTAATAGTAAAACTAACAGTTTGATAATCCAGCAGGTAAAACTTGCAGACTGTTGAAACATACATAAACTACATAGTGCATGAAATTAAACTAAAGAGCAGAAACATAACTAGAGTGCATCAACATCATCATAAAGTAGTAAACCACAGCCATCATAGTGTAGGAGGACGGGATGGACTGGCAGAACCCGATGGATCGCTGGCAGAGCGACGAGGGTCGACAAAAGCAGCATCATGATCCAGATGCCTCATGGCCCAAGGGTCATCAATCCGGTAGCCTTCGCGAGAAGGGTCCCAACCCATAGAAAAAGGCATAGTGGGATGCCTTGCCATGTTGTATTGGATGTCGTGAATAGTGTTGTTAATGACGGCCATCTGAAGGGTGGTCTAATAATCCAACTGAGCATAACGATCGTCTTCCAACTGGAAGCGGTTGTGCAACATGTGTCTGATAGAATCCAGGGTGGCTGATGGTTCAGGTTGAGGGGCATCAGAATCAGAAGATGCTTTCTCACCAGGAGCAGGAGGTAAAGGTGCAGGAGCAGGAGAAGTCCTACGAGCCTTGGAAAGGTAAACGGAAGCTCCTATGAACTAACAGTCTTCTAAGGGAATGTTAAAGGCAGAAAAGATTATGTGTAATGCCCCGCTCCCCGCGAGGCATTTGGTTAGCTTGTTGGATGGGATCAGAATGTTGGACCGTGACTTATGTTAGAGATCAGGAGAATTGAGACTAATGCAGTCTTTCTTAGCTGGCTAGACGGAAGGGGTATTGGAACGTGACTCGCTGGTGGAGCTACGCTTAGTAGGATTTGAGCAGGAAGACCGTTATGCAAGGCAAGTAGAACTGTCCTCCTTCCTCCTTATTCCTGCATGCTTAATAAATAGAATAATGTAATTCTATGAATTGTCCCTAAATGTCCCATGTTTTAGTTGCTGAATAATAGAGATGCTTATGCTGAGAATTATTGAAATGAATAAGACATGAATATTGAACTGCTGAACGAATAACACTCGAACTGCTAATGTAACTTGATGCCTGAGAATGAATTGAGAATGTCCCTTATGCTTAATGTTGATGAAATGAATGAATCACTTGAACAATGAGATGCTGCGTAAATGATACATGTGAAATGAATTGAATGTGCTATTGTCCCTATGAACTGAATGAAATGCTACAGGTCCCTTCGAAATGAATTAATGTTGTTGTTCCTCCTTAGAAGGAACGTAATGGGAAATATTGCAATGAAGCAATAAATGAGAAATGATGAGACTTGGGATCGTCGAGATCACTAAGTAGAATGATGAGAATATTGAAAATAATGAGTCATTAAAAACGACATGGATGAGTTGAATGATGCACTGTTGCCTTTAGTTATTTCAATATTTTACCATTTGCTTTATGATTATGATCGAGTCGGACACGCATTCGCATGGTCAGCGATAACTTGTATACAAGGGGGTGACTGCTTCCTCGGACGGTACCCCGGGACGTTAGGGGACCGATCCGACCATGGGGGAAGTGTAAACGTACTTTAAGGGTACGTGGTATCGGAACATTCCATTCGGGCTCGTAACCTGGTGGAATGGCACGCCGATTACCTTACGAAGTCCTATATGGCAACGTCTGAAAATGGTGCACTAACACCAATGATCATGTTGTAAGGATGCACGCTAATGAATATTTTGTGCATGCAGAGTAAGTGTAACAGTTAACCTGTATTTGATGCAGGTAAGAGGGAGTGGCTATTGGTAAGAAATCACCTAAATGTGATATACTCAATATATGTGTTGGTTTAACTTGCGTGCTTAACGTGCCAAGTAAATGATGCTATGTGTAGCCTTTCAATATGATAACCTTTTTAACATGTTAAATTCAGTATGCTAGAGAGATGCTTTGCTATAAACACTGCTCAAATATAACATACATGTTAAGAGATGCTTGAAGTGAGAATTGTCATAACATGTTTAAGATAATAATATTAACGATGCCTCAATGATGCCTTTGCATGATAACACCAAGAATGCTATAATGATACGTCCACATGAATGTTGCTAAGAATATATTTACGTGCTTCACTATGATGATTGCCCATGAACTATAAACTGATGCTAGGCCCCAAAGTAGAAAGATCATTCTATTAAAATGCTTGCTAAAATCGACCAGTTAGTGTTGGTTTAGGCGAGTGGGTTGAATTCTGCTCGCCAGTACATAGATGATGTGCTAACCCACGTTTTGTGGGCAGGTGCTCGTGCTTGGGATATTCTACACACGAAGATTGGCTTGATTGGTCCCGCGGCATCGAAGATTTGTTGGGCATACGGAAGCTCTCTTTGTACAAGATGATGTCTTCTGTTTATAAAGGGCATAATGTATGGAACATTGTAATCAGTTGTACCAGTGAGATTGTAAGCCAAGTTGGTATATCGAGTTGTAATCCAATGTATCCAAGTATCAAATATAAGCTGTATTGCATCGTTCAGTTGGCTTTCATTGTAAAATGAGATGTGTTGTAAGCACTATACTTTAATACCAGTCTTGTACTCTTCCTTAATTATCAATAAAGAGAATAAAGTTCTATATGTCTCTGTATGACTTCATGTTGTCCTTTTATCTCCGCTGCTTTAAAGAAGTAATGTATATCTACTCAATGAGAAACATTGTCCTCACTAACTTCAATTTATCTGCTTCTGCCGCTGCGATGTGTTCCTATTTGAAGAAAATCAATTATATACCATCTTTGCCTTGTACTAGTGCAATACCAGACTTGTACGGCATCACGCCCAAGCGCGGACGATCGATTCCAAGAGATAAAGTATGTGAATAAATGACTCTACGAATCGGGGCGTGACAAATTGGTATCAAAGCACGACTTTACGTCCTTGGTCTCTTCTTTGATTCGTTTCAAATCAAAGTTGCATCGACGATTAACCCAAGTTGCTTCTGCAATCACTCAATGTTGCTTCCGTGATTAAATCAAAGATTGCTTCCGCGATTATGCTATTGTTGTTCGATAATCATCCTAATGTTGTTCGTGTCTGAAAGTTCGTTGACCCTCTTGGCTGCTCACTGGATGTTCCATACAATAAGTCTATATACATTGTGATGCCCCTGAATGAATGATTGTTGTTGGTTTGGACACAAATAACCCAACAATGACTCGATGCCATAGTATGCTTTAGTATGAATGCTGCTTGGAATTGTGGGAATAAAGAAAAGTGGCTAGGTATGCTGTAACAAGTTGAGAATTGCATGTGATGTTGGGAAAGAATTGGGACTGAAATAATGGATGGGTGAGTTCGACATAACTGGTGAGTCGACTCAGGGGTGATGGCTAGTACTTTTGAGACCTAAGAATGTTGGCTTGTGATATTGAGACCCCGAGATGTTGGCTAAGTGTCGTGATCATTATAGATCATGAAAGTCCGGAAATGAATTGAGTTGGTATTGTTTAAGGATGGCTTCGTCTCTGAGTGGTATATTGCCTCTACCACCTCAGAACGAGATGTATGCTGACCCTTTTCCATAAGATAGCAATGAGACTATCTGCGGGTACTGGGTAGTGTCGAGACTTAGCTGGGAGTCATGTATTGTTACTTGAGGACTCGAGTGCCCCTTGACGGTGATGTTATGCTAGGAAGCGAGATTTCTAGAAATTATAACTGGTGGCTTGGTTAGAAATTATTTAGTCGAGTGATGACTCAGACTAGTAAGACAGTTAGTATGCTATGGGTAAATGGATTTGGCTAGAGAATGTGGTTGCTTAGAATATCTGAATATTGACTCAATTGATTGGATACAAACCATATGTGGCAAATACAAGTTGGTTGCGTAGCTGAATGTTTGGGAAATATTGTCGGTGACACTAAAGAATATTAGAAATCTGTGCTTTGACCCTAAGGTGTAAGAGATGTTAATCCATCTTGATCAACAATATGTGAATGTATGCTGAGGAGTTGAATTGTACCAGAAAAGTAACAAGTAGCAACCTTGAATATTTGTGTTGCATAGAGAATGGTTAGTTGATACATGAATTGTCGGATTGAATGGAATGAACTACTCGACCCTTGCTGCATGAGATTTAAGGATGTCCATAAGATAGTTTGATGATTGAGAAACGAATGGTATTGAGAAATTATAAACGTGTTGGATAATGTCGGTATATGTGACTGTTGGTTGGGATATAGATTGTTGGCTTATGACTTGGTGGTGTGACTCTGTCATACAGATCGAATAGTATGATTCCATAGTTATGTTAAGACTATCGGAACCGATGACCTTTGAATAGTTAGCCTCGGCTTATGGGTTCGTGTGGGTACAAAGAATTTAAAATAGAAATTGAATCATTAGGAATTTACTTGATGGATTATTAGAACGATGAAAATCGTATGTCTGATTGGGATTGACCGTAATGTTGATAGATCGATCTTAATCGATCGTTGGGTAAGTCTAGAATGAGCCTCTGTGGGAATTATTTTCCTTGAGGAAGATCCTGAATAGATAGACTTGACCCTAGCGACCAGTTGATGACTTACCAATTGTTGGCATAGCCGACAATGGCGATTAGTATTCAGACTGAGTTGATACCCATAGGTTTGGGTTGAGTTACTTAGAACTGTCGGTTGCTTGTTGGCCCTAAGAAAAAGAAACTAGTATAACCCTAGTAGCCGTCCACTCTAGGGAAGTCACCTGAATGATTAGGTATAGCTGTCGGTATAGCTAACCATTGAGACTGGACCGAATAATAGATGGCCATTGGCGACCCATAGAATGACCTTGTGGCATTGAACAAGAGATGGTGATGAGTACGACCTAAGAATGATATGTTGGATGTATATGCTTCAATACGAACCTTAGAGATGTTTGATCCTTGAGGATTATGTGTCGTCCTATAGCGGGACTAGAATCGTGGGATGAGACTTGAGTTGTATGTATCGAGTAGTAAATTATTCCATGAGATGGAATTGACTGCTCATGACGGAAATGTTGGATAGGTATCTATAGTCGGGTAGATGGGTTAACCTTGACTGTTGCATAGAATTATACCCTGACTCGGGTAATCGATGGTTGGTGATGTCGGATTGTATCTTTTAGAAAAGATGAATTGCCTCGGTAAAAAAAAATATTGTTGGATTTGGGAAGGAATATGATTGCATGTTGTGAACGCTTGATATGATTGGCTCTAAGTTAGACCCTTGACCGAATGTTAAAAATATTATGCTTGGATAGAGAGCTGTCCCTGATGTTAAGTGTTGTGGTCTGGAAGATAGTGATTGTGGCAAAGTGAATAAAGTAATAAGTCAATTGAAAGGATGCTAAGTCGGAATTGGAAAAGAGAATTATATCGTGTCTGATTGAATCGCACTAACATGGAAGTTGGCTGAAGTACATATGTTTTGGGGACGCCTAAAATATGTGTATGGATCCAGCTGAAGTGACAGGTTACGACTGAGATAACATTATAGGAAGAATTTATCACACAAGCGCGGACTTTGGCTGAAATGCATATATTTTGGGGACGCCTAAAATATGTGTATGGATCCAAATGAAGTGATACGTTGCGACCAAGATAGAAATGCAAGGAAAATATTGGTGAATCAATTAGAAGTAATAGAAAAAGAGATAGAAAGATCGAATCATTGATGAATTAAAATGGTACAGTTGGATAGCTATTTTGAGATGACCGAGTGTGCTGAACTGAATATTGAATTAAAGCTGAATGAGTAACTCATTATGATTAAGTGAATCTAGTAGATGAGTTATTTTCTTAAGTTTCAAGGATGAAACTATTTCTGAGTGGTATATTATGTAATGCCCCGCTCCGCGCGAGGCATTTGGTTGACTTATTGGATGGGATCAGAATGTTGGACCGTGACTTATGTTAGAGACCAGGGGAATTAAGACTAATGCAGTCTTTCTTAGCTGGCTAAACGGAAGGGGTATTGGAACGTGGCTCGCAGGTGGAGCTACGCCTAGTGGGATTTGAGCAGAAAGACCGTTATGTAAGGCAAGTAGAACTGTCCTCCTTCCTCCTTATGAATTGTTCCTAAATGTCCCATGTTTTAGTTGCTGAATAATAGAGATGTTTATGCTGAGAATTATTGAAATGAATAAGACATGAATATTGAACTGCTGAACAAATAACACTCGAACTGCTAATGTAACTTGATGCCTGAAAATGAATTGAGAATGTCCCTTATGCTGAATGTTGATGAAATGAATGAATCACTTGAACAATGAGATGCTGCGTGAATGATACATGTGAAATGAATTGAATGTGCTATTGTCCCTATGAAATGAATGAAATGCTGCAGGTCCCTTCGAAATGAATGAATGCTGTTGTTCCTCCTTAGAAGGAACGTAATGGGAAATGTTGCAATGAAGCAATGAATGAGAAATGATGAGACTTGGGATCGTCGAGATCACTAAGTGGAATGATGAGAATATTGAAAATGATGAGTCGTTGAAAACGACATGGATGAGTTGAATAATGCACTGTTGCCTTTAGTTATTTCAATATTTCACCATTTGCTTTATGATCACGATCGAGTCGGACACGCATTTACATGGTCAGCGACAACTTGTATACAAGGGGGTGACTGCTTCCTCGGACGGTACCCCGGGACGGTAGGGGACCGATTTGACCATGGGGGAAGTGTAAACGTACTTTAAGGGTTCGTGGTATCAGGACATTCCATTCGGGCTCGCAGCCTGGTGGAATGGCGCACCGATTACCTTACGAAGTCCTATATGGCAACGTCTGAAAATGGTGCACTAACACCAATGATCATGTTGTAAGGATGCACGCTTATGAATGTTTTGTGCAGGCAGAGTAAGTGTAACAGTTAACCTGTATTTGATGCAGGTAAGAGGGAGTGGCTATTGGTAAGAAATCACTTAAATGTGATATACTCAATATATGTGTTGGTTTAACTTGCGTGCTTAACGTGCCAAATAAATGATGCTATATATAGCCTTTAAATATGAGAACCTTCTTGACATGTTAAATTCAGTATGCTAGAAAGATGCTTTGCTATAAACACTGCTCGAATATAACATATATGTTAAGAGATGCTTGAAGTGATAATTGTCATAACATGTTTAAGATAATAATGTTAACGATGCCTCAATGATGCCTTTGCATGATAACACCAAGAATGCTATAATGATATGTCCACATGAATGTTGCTAAGAATATGTTTACATGCTTCACTATGATGATTGCCCATGAACTGTAAACTGATGCTAGGTCCCAAAGTAGAAAGATCATCCTATTAAAATGCTTGCTAAAATCGGCCAGTTAGTATTGGATTAGGGGAGTGGGTTGGATTCTGCTCGCCAGTACATCGATGATGTGCTGACCTACGTTTTGTGGGCAGGTGCTCGTGCTTGGGATATTCTACACATGAAGTTTGGCTTGATTGGTCACGCGGTATCAAAGATTTGTTGGGCATACAGAAGCTCTCCTTGTACAAGATAATGTCTTCTGTTTATAAAGGGCATAATATATGGAACATTGTAATCAGTTGTACCAGTAAGATTGTAAGCCAAATTGGTATATCGAGTTGTAATCCAATGTATCCAAGTATCAAATGTAAGCTGTATAGCATCGTTCAGTTGGCTTTCAATGTAAAATGAGATGTGTTGTAAGCACTATACTTCAATACCAGTCTTGTACTCTTCTTTAATTATCAATAAAGAGAATAAAGTTCTATATGTCTCTGTGTGACTTAAAGTTGTCCTTTTATCTCCGCTGCTATAAAGAAGTAATGTACTTCTACTCAATGAGAAACATTGTCCTCACTAACTTCAATTTATCTGCTTCTGCCGCTATGATGTGTTCCTATTTGAAGAAAATTAATTATGTACCATCTTTGCCTTGTACAAGTACAATACCAGACTTGTACGACATCACACCCAAGCGAGGACGATCGATTCCAAGAGATAAAGTATATGAATAAATGACTCTACGAATCGGGGCGTGACATTATGTGTAGGTACATAGCATACACAAGTGCTCTAGGCTTCATTCTAGCATGAATTATCCAGTCCATCATCGTGCATGGAAAGTTGAATGGGATGCTGAAGTGCAGATAAAATAGTGCAAAAACCTCTAGGTAGGTTACTTCATCGGAAGATTCGTATTTTGGCAGGATAGAAGAAAATATAATATGATGAAGTTCATAAAAGTGTTGGTTAAGATATTTAGCACGAAGTTTTTGAGGACGAAGGTTGGGTGCACACATCATGTCTTTAAAACTTTCTAAGATGATACCGTCAACAAACTTGAAGTTACGAGCATCGACAAGGCATTCCCAAGTATTGGGTTCAGGGAGTTGCAAATACTCAGCCAAGTCGAAATCATCAAACTCAATGTCGATACCAGCTACCCTAGAATAAATCTTAAGGTTATCATGAGTGAGATTGCAATAAAACATTTTTATGGCATTAAGATAAACTCTTGAAGAGGTAGTGTCACGCCCCAGAACTAGAATACTGGAGAGCGGGGGCAGACATAGCCAGCTACGTATATTGAAATGGATTCCATCTCGCTATACGGTCACGGCTGTCTAGATACATGAGGGTTTATCTACAAGCCAACAGTCTCTTAAGGTCATGAACAAGCCTATTGTCTCAATCACAAGCAAGTAAGTAAAAGTTACAAGATGTATGATCATTAAATATACAATAATAAGGCATCCCAAATATTACATATTCAGCTGATCATGAAGCTAGTCGTTACAAAATGTGAGGACTAGTAAGAGTTTAGTCATATATGATCAACCCTAGGATCTGTCAATCATGTTACAGCCCGTAGGCAGACAATAAGTAAGTGCAATCGAGCTAAACAGGTGCTCGTCGGCTAAACGCCTCAAAAGAATATTTTTACAATAAAGTGGGAGAGCAAAAATAAATCCACTCGTTGCCCGGGTTACGTCTGGTGTTCACCATCGGGCTGGAAAAGCGGTGGATCCTCTGGAGCTGCTCCGAAATCTGGCCATACAAAACCAACTGGGTCAGATCCCAGAAAGAGCAAGTGCCACAAAGGAAGCTTCACTTAGGAACTAAAACCAGCAATCAGCACAAGAGTATAAAATAAGGTAAAACTGGAATTAAAGAAAATACATCAGGATGATATACGACGAGATAACCATGGAACTATTCAGATAACCAGGTTACAACCCGTAAACCAAACAAGGACCGGGGTTGTAACCCTTCGTCTGAACAGAGCTTGGAATTCTCACCATTTATCAGTAAAATAAATACAAGCATTCTGGTCATGCAGTAGTCTGGAACAGGATCAGGACAAGACTAGACAGGTTAGACTCCATCAAATCACTTCATGGCCAAGCAAGAACTACGGCTTGATACTTTAACTAACTAGGGTTGTCACAAGCCTAATTACTAACAAGATGCAGTGAGAATCTTCCACAGCCACAAGCCCTGCAGTCCATCCAGGTTACCCAGGTCGAAATTAGGGGTTGAATTCAGGTAGGTACACCGTCCAGGAAATGTATGTACCCTAAAGTAGCTTGAAGGGTGCAACACATGACAGTGTGCTGGAAATGTGCCCTACTCGACGGCAGGCTACAGATCTCAAGCGCGCCCAGGTAACGGGATTGCCTGTAGCTGGGAAAATTTCTTCATGACTAATGTATTAATCTAGTTATTAGTCCTTAGTTCATTTCAATAGGTACTCCTGACCGTGGTACTCAGGAGTCCCTCCCTAGACATGATGCAAGACAGGACTGGTTTATTTGTACAAGCACAATCGCCCACGGTGTCCAGGATGTTCATTTTTGTCAGGTCATGTCATGTCAGGTAGCCGTCGCAACAGCTGTTCAAGATAATCATGTCAGGTGTAATTGTCAGGAGTGCGCCATGACGGGCCACTATCAGGTCATGTCAGGTTTACTTGTCAAGAGTGCACCACTACGGGTCACTATCGTGTCATGCTCAGGTATCATTTCCAAACATATTAAACAAATCCATGATTATCAAGTTCATGACAAAAGGCATAAGGATATAAAACGGACGTAAAATGTCTAATAAAATATCAATATTCAGGGCTATAGAAGAGCCATGCGGCTAAGGCCTATGCGGCCAGGAAGGGCGAGACTCATGCGGCCCAATTAGGAGAGCGCACGCGGCCAGGGTCACCGGATTACATGCGGCCAAGACAAGGGGGCACATGCGGCTGAAAGGGAGCAAGGGCGCATGCGGTCAGGAAACAAATCTCCATGCGGCCAGGAAATAAGGATGTACATGCGGCTGGGATAAATCGAACTCATGCGGCCCAGACTAAGAAGTCCCTGCGGCTGAATTGATATGGGGTCATGCGGCCCAAAATCCGAGTTCATGCGGCTCGAATAATTTCGGCCTCAAGACAAGGCGGGCGCGCAGCGTATGCGGCCGCAGGAATGGAGAAGGTCTCATGCGGCTGGGATGGGATCAGGGTCTATGCGGCTCGAGGATCCAGTCAGTCATGCGGCTGAGAGGAACTGAGGACTTATGCGATTAGGTTCAATTCGTATTCATGCGGCCAAGGATGAAAGCAGTCTTATGTGGCCAGGACGCAAGGGCCTCATGCGGTTTAAGAATGAGACTCAGTCCATGCGGCTGAATCACTTGCCGCATGAATTGCCATGCGGTCAAGTCAAGCACTGTTCTTCTTCTCCAAATTTCCGAGAAGAAGAACACCATGAACCCAAGCTTCCAAGCTCCATAAAACCTTCATCCAGAGCCCAAATCTGAACTCCCATAGGTCAAAATGGGGTAGAACGAGATTCTCTACAACATGGAACCATAAAAACTCGAAAATAACAAGATCAAGTAGATCAAAACCCAAGAAATCCGAAAATAAAATAAACTTAGATCTACAAGAATCTAGCCATGGAAAGTGAAAATGCCAAGTACTAAAGTACTTTAGAATGTAGTAAGGAAGAGAATGAAGTAATAAAATTAGAGTTCCTCCATGAAGCAAGTTGCACTTGCCTAGACCTCTCTCTTCTCTCTCTGGTAGGTAAGGAAGTAATGGGGAAGAAGAAGATGATTAATGAAGAGAGAGAATAGAGAGAATGGATTAATAAATACAATGGTGGTGGTAGGTAGGGGTTCACATTGGTTCATATTGAACCAAAGAAAACCGAGCCAAGCCGAACCAAGCCAAGAAATAACCAAGCCAAGATGCAAGCTAAACAAGGAATCATGTAATACAGAATAAAATACGTACACGTATTCCAGAAATACGTAATACAAACCACAGGCATTACAACTCTACCCAACTTAAAAGAATTCCGTCCTCGGAATTTAATCAAGAGGCTAGAGGAGCAATGACAAGCTACATTAATCACATGCAAGCTATACTAGACAATCAATCAATCATGCAAGCAAGGAATCGAAGGCATGAGGCATAAGAAAGACATTATACCTCACGAGTCAAACAAGTCGGGATATCGCGATCGGATATCATCCTCACGCTCCCATGTTGACTCCCCCAAAGAGTGATGACCCCAAGCAACCCGGACTAACTTGATATTTTTGTTCTTGAGGATCTTCTCTCTCCGGTCCAATATAGACACGGGCCTCTCCTCATACGAAAGGTTGGTACCAACAACCAATTTTGAATGATCTTGGATGTGGCTCGGGTCCGAGATATACCGTCATAATTGGGATACATGGAACACGTCATGCACCTCGCTTAGCGACGACGGAAGAGTGAGACGATAGGATACATCTCCTACTCGCTCCAGAATGTCGAACGGTCCTATAAACCTAGGACTAAGCTTTCTCCGGACGCCGAAATAAATGACGCCACGGTTTGGCAAAATCCTCAGGAATACATGGTCACCGACCGAAAACTCGAGAGGGCGCCGATGAGAATCAGCCCAATGGCGCTGGCGATCTTGGGCAACTCGAAGATGATCTCTGACCCTTCTGACCACTTCAACTGTCTGAGCGATCATTTCTGGACCAAGCATCTGTCTCTCTCCAACATCATCCCAGGCTAGCGGGGATCTGCACTTCCTACCATATAGTGCCTCGAACGGTGCCATCTGGATACTGGCCTGGAAACTGTTGTTGTACGAGAATTCTACCAGGTGTAAGTGATCTTCCCATGAACCACCGAAGTCAAGTGTGCAAGACCGCAACATGTCTTCAAGAGTCTGGATCGTACGTTGCGACTGACCATCTGTCTGCGGATGATACGCTGAACTGAACTGGAGACGAGTTCCCAAACTCTCTTGCAGGCTACGCCAAAAGTGCAACGTAAATCTTGAATCTCGGTCCGAGGTGATACTGACTGGCACACCGTGCAACCTGACAATCTGCCTGAGGTACATCTCCGCTAGCTGAGCCGTCGACTGACCAACTCTGAACCGAAGAAAGTGAGCCACCTTCGTGAGCTGATCAACTATAACCCAGATAGCATCTCTACCAGCTGGGGATCTAGGTAATACAGTCACGAAATCCATGGTCACATGCTCCCATTTCCATTCCGAAATCGGCAAGGGCTGAAGAAGTCCTGCTGGTCTTTGATGTTCGGCCTTGACTTGTTGGCAAACCAAACACCGAGAGACAAATCGAGCTATCTCCCGCTTCATGCCATTCCACCAGAAGTGCTGACGGATATCATAGTACATCTTCGTACTGCCAGGATGGATGGAATACTGAGAACTGTGCGCTTCTGACATGATCTCCTGTCTGATATCTCCGCTGGGCATACAAAGACGCTTACCATGTCGAAGTGTACCATCCTCATGAATGCACAACTCTGGTCTTCGTCCAGCCTCACACACTGCTCTGAGTCGCTGAAGCTTGGAATCTGCTGACTGTGCCATTCGGATCCTCTCGACTATAGTGGACTGAACCTGCATACTGGCCATCAATGCCACACTGGAAGGGAGAACAACTTCAATACCCATCTTCTGAAGATCTGCTAACAGCTCTGGTTGTACTGTTAGGAGATAAACTCCTGCTCTCCTGCTCAATGCATCTGCTACGACGTTGGCCTTCCCAGGATGATACTGCAGGTTGACATCATAATCCACAAGAAGCTCCAGCCATCTTCTCTGATGCATGTTAAGATCCTTCTGGGTGAAAACATACTTCAGGCTCTTGTGATCGGTGAAAATCTCCACCCTGTCCCCATACAAGTAGTGCCTCCACAACTTAAGTGCAAACACCACTACTGCCAGCTCCAAGTCATGGGTTGGGTAATTCCTCTCATGATCACGAAGTTGTCGTGACGCATAAGCTATTACCTTCCCATGCTGCATCAGAACACATCCTAAACCTCTGCCTGAAGCATCACAGTACACTGAGAATCCTACGGTCCCATCTGGAAGCGTGAGAATAGGAGCTGTTATCAGGCTTCGCTTCAACTGCTCAAAAGAACTCTGACACTCTGCTGTCCAAGCAAACTGCGCATCCTTGCGGGTGAACTGGGTCAACGGTGCTGAGATCCGGGCAAAGTCTGAAACAAACCGCCGGTAATAGCCGGCCAATCCAAGAAAACTACGAACCTCTGCAACTGTGCTGGGCACTGGCCATGACTCAATAGCCACAATCTTCTGGGGATCCACTTCTACTCCTCCTCGAGTAATGATATAACCCAAGTACGAAATGCGATCGAGCCAGAACTCGTATTTACTGAACTTGGCATATAACTGGTGCTCTCTGAGGATCTGAAGAACCACACGGAGATGCTGCTCATGCTCCGCCTCACTCTTGCTGTGGACCAAGATGTCATCCAAGAACACAATCACAAACTGATCCAAGTATGGCATGAAGATGCGATTCATGAGGTCCATGAATACTGTCGGCGCATTGGTTGCTCCAAAAGGCATAACAAGGAACTCCTAATGTCCATATCTCGATCTAAAAGCTGTCTTCGGGATGTCCTGGTCTCTGACTCTGATCTGATGATAACCTGAGCGCAAATCAATCTTCGAGAATACTGAAGCCCCCTTGAGTTGATCAAACAAGTCATCTATCCTCGGAAGAGGGTATCTGTTCTTGATTGTTACGGAGTTCAAGGTACGATAATCAACACATAACCTGGACGTACCATCCTTCTTTTTCACAAGAAGCATCGGGGCTCCCCAAGGCGATCCACTAGCACGAATGAATCCCTTGGTTCTGAGTTCTTCAATCATCTTGTACAATATCTCCAACTATGATGGCGCCATCCTGTAGACTCTCTCTGATACTGGGGCTGTTCCGGGAATCAAGTCTATAGTGAACTCGATCTCCCGCTCTGGCAGCATACCTGGAAGCTCTTCTGGGAAAACATCGGGAAACTCCTCGACTATTCGAGGCAACTGCACTGCTGCTACTGCCATCCGCAACACTGGAGGAGAAGGCTCAACTGCTCCTCTGGAAAAGGAAAACTCCGGCTCGCCTGGACAACCCTGCCGATATGGCAGTCTATTCTAGCATACTGGTTCCTCAACCAATCCATCCCTAGGACCACATCATAATCGGCCATCGGGAACTCTATCAATCTAGCGGGGAATTCTCTACCGCTAACTACGATCCGACATGAGGAAAACACTCTATCTACTCCCACAAGTTCGTTACCAGTAAGTATATTGAGCCTTACTGATAATGACTCGGGCTCCAATCCTATCCGTGTCGCGAATCATGCAGACATAAAAGAATGCGATGCACCAGAATCAAATAAAACTGAAGCTGGAAATGAGTTGACGAGAATAGTACCTGCCACTACCTCACCTGGTGCCAATCCTTCCTCTGCGGTCATCACCATAGCCTGACCGTGCCGTCGGGGTGCTGGTCCCCTCTGCTGGAATCCTCGCTGCCTGCTCTGACTCAAGGCTTGGGCTTGTGCATGCTGCTGGAGATTCTGCTGCTGGAATACTTGGGTCTGAGGCGGCAAGGGCCTCGACAATGGGTACTGCTGCTGCTGCTGCTGCTACTGGACCGGTGCTGGTCCTCTCACCGAAGAGCTAGAAAGGTTGGACGATGATGAACCACCCCTGTTCGGGCAGGATCCAACCCTATGGTCTGGTGCTCCACAAACTAGACACAATCCCTGTGCCCTACGACACTCTGCCACTACATTGCCTGGCTTCCCACAATGAGAACATCCCACTACGGAAGACTGCTTCTGCTTCTGCTGCTGCTGAGGGTACGTCGGGGTGGAATGCTGAACCGACGTTACTGAGGTCGCTCGCCTCGGAGCTCCAATAGTCAAGGCCCTGGCTGCCGGGGCTGGTGCTGAAGACTGATTCATCTGGCCGTGAGATCTCTTCCGACCTCCGGTCCTATCCACAATCCTCTGGGAGGTATACTCATGCCTCCGGGCTGCTCTCAAGACTGCATCAAAAGTCTGATGCTCAAACTGTTCAACTGCCAACAAAATCTCCAGGTGAAGTCCCTGCTGGAATCGCTGGGCTCTATCATACTCGGTTGCCACCAAGGTGGGAGCAAACCGACTAAGTCTCAAAAACTCGACCGCATATCCATCGACCGTCCTGCCTCCTTGCTTCAGATTGGTAAACCTCGTCTGTAGATCATACGGAGCCACGGCATCGAAATACTTGGTCTGGAATCTCTCTCTGAATACCACCTAAGCAATAGGTGCTGCTAATCCAACGGCCTGAGCTGCCCACCAGCTGCGGGCAAGATATAACAACTGCAGGCACACAACCGCCACTTTCTCGTTCTCTGGAGTCCTGGCTGCTTCTAGAATCACCTCTGTGTCCTGAAGCCATGCATCTGCCGTAATAGCATCTTCACTATCGTCGAAGAATGGAGGGTTCAAGCGCTTGAAGCTGTTGGCCGCGCTGTTCCCTGGATGACCGCCTCTGGTCAAAGCATCCGCCACTGCTTGTTGTAAGGCATCTCCACGACGATCTTGAGAAGCTATCAAGGTCCTGACGAGTCCTACTAATGTGCCATCATCAGGTTCTACAGGCTGAACTGGCTGAACTGGGGACTCTTCTCCAATAGGCTCGACTCTGGAGGCTACTCCGGAGTGCTGGACTTGGTCTCCGGGTTGCTACTGGTCCGCGGGAGGTGCTCCGCCTTGCTGATCGGCAGGACCACGAACAATGCCGCTGAAGAAGACGACATAGGGAACAATAAGGAAGGACTAGGACAGATCAACGATACAAGCATATGATCAGGACAAGAATCCAGGGATTCAGAAGATACGAGCAGAGATCAAGGACGAATACTGATTGAGACATCTATTCGGTAAACCCTCACATATCTTGATTTACAAGACCTGCATGGGCCACCACTTAAACCATGTCACGCCCCAGAACCAGAATACTGGAGAGCGGGGGCAGACATAGCCAGCTACGTATATTGAAATGGATTCCATCTCGCTATACGGTCACGGCTGTCTAGATACATGAGGGTTTATCTACAAGCCAGTAGTCTCTTAAGGTCATGAACAAGCCTATTGTCTCAATCACAAGCAAGTAAGTAAAAGTTACAAGATGTATGATCATTAAATATACAATAATAAGGCGTCCCAAATATTACATACTCAGCTGATCATGAAGCTAGTCGTTACAAAATGTGAGGACTAGCAAGAGTTTAGTCATACATGATCAACCCTAGGATCTGTCAATCATGTTACAGCCCATAGGCAGACAATAAGTAAGTGCAATCGAGCTAAACTGGTGCTCGTCAGCTAAACGCTTCAAAAGAATATTTTTACAATAAAGTGGGAGAGCAAAAATAAACCTACTCGTTGCCCGGGTTACGTCTGGTGTTCACCATCGGGCTGGAAAAGCGGTGGATCCTCTGGAGCTGCTCCGAAATCTGGCCATACAAAACCAGCTGGGTCAGATCCCAGAAAGAGCAAGTGCCACAAAGGAAGCTTCACTTAGGAACTAAAACCAGTAATCAGCACAAGAGTATAAAATAAGGTAAAACTGGAATTAAAGAAAATACATCAGGATGATATACGACGAGATAACCATGGAACTATTCAGATAACCAGGTTACAACCCGTAAACCAAACAAGGACCGGGGTTGTAACCCTTCGTCTGAACAGAGCTTGGAATTCTCACCATTTATCAGTAAAATAAATACAAGCATTCTGGTCATGCAGTAGTCTGGAACAGGATCAGGACAAGACTAGACAGGTTAGACTCCATCCAATCACTTCACGGCCAAGCAAGAACTACGGCTTGATACTTTAACTAACTAGGGTTGTCACAAGCCTAATTACTAACAAGATGCAGTGAGAATCTTTCACAGCCACAAGCCCTGCAGTCCATCCAGGTTACCCATGTCGAAATTAGGGGTTGAATTCAGGTGGGTACACCGTCCAGGAAACGTATGTACCCTTAAGTAGCTTGAAGGGTGCAACACATGACAGTGTGCTGGAAATATGCCCTACTCAACGGTAGGCTACAAATCCCAAGCGCGCCCAGGTAACGGGATTGCCTGTAGCTGGGAAAATCTCTTCATGACTAATGTATTAATCTAGTTATTAGTCCTTAGTTCATTTCAATAGGTACTCCTGACCGTGGTACTCAGGAGTCCCTCCCTAGACATGATGCAAGACAGGACTGGTTTATTTGTACAAGCACAATCGCCCACGGTGTCCAGGATGTTCATTCTTGTCAGGTCATGTCATGTCAGGTAGCCGTCGCAACAGCTGTTCAAGATAATCATGTCAGGTGTAATTGTCAGGAGTGCGCCATGACGGGCCACTATCAGGTCATGTCAGGTTTACTTGTCAAGAGTGCACCACTACGGGTCACTATCGTGTCATGCTCAGGTATCATTTCCAAACATATTAAACAAATCCATGATTATCAAGTTCATGACAAAAGGCATAAGGATATAAAACGGACGTAAAATGTCTAATAAAATATCAATATTCAGGGCTATAGAAGAGCCATGCGGCTAAGGCCTATGCGGCCAGGAAGGGCGAGACTCATGCGGCCCAATTAGGAGAGCGCACGCGGCCAGGGTCACTGGATTACATGCGGCCAAGACAAGGGGGCGCATGCGGCTGGAAGGGAGCAAGGGCGCATGCGGTCAGGAAACAAATCTCCATGCGGCCAGGAAATAAGGATGTACATGCGGCTGGGATAAATCGAACTCATGCGGCCCAGACTATGAAGTCCCTGCGGCTGAATTGATATGGGGTCATGCGACCTAAAATCCGAGTTCATGCGGCTCGAATAATTTCGGCCTCAAGACAAGGCGGGCGCGCAGCGTATGCGGCCGCAGGAATGGAGAAGGTCTCATGAGACTGGGATGGGATCAGGGTCTATGCGGCTCGAGGATCCAGTCAGTCATGCGGCTGAGAGGAACTGAGGACTTATGCGATTAGGTTCAATTCGTATTCATGCGGCCAAGGATGAAAGCAGTCTTATGCGGCCAGGACGCAAGGGCCTCATGCGGTTTAAGAATGAGACTCAGTCCATGCGGCTGAATCACTTGCCGCATGAATTGCCATGCGGTCAAGTCAAGCACTGTTCTTCTTCTCCAAATTTTCGAGAAGAAGAACACCATGAACCCAAGCTTCCAAGCTCCATAAAACCTTCATCCAGAGCCCAAATCCGAACTCCCATAGGTCAAAATGGGGTAGAACGAGATTCTCTACAACATGGAACCATCAAAACTCAAAAATAACAAGATTAAGTAGATCAAAACCCAAGAAATCGGAAAATAAAATAAACTTAGATCTACAAGAATCTAGCCATGGAAAGTAAAAATGCCAAGTACTAAAGTGCTTTAGAATATAGTAAGGAAGAGAATGAAGTAATAAAATTGGAGTTCCTCCATGAAGCTAGTTGCACTTGCCTAGACCTCTCTCTTCTCTCTCTGGTAGGTAAGGAAGTAATGGAGAAGAAGAAGATGATTAATGAAGAGAGAGAATAGAGAGAATGGATTAATAAATACAATAGTGGTGGTAGGTAGGGGTTCACATTGGTTCATATTGAACCAAAGAAAACCGAGCCAAGCCGAACCAAGCCAAGAAATAACCAAGCCAAGATGCAAGCTAAACAAGGAATCATGCAATACAGAATAAAATACGTACACGTATTCCAGAAATACGTAATACAAACCACAGGCATTACAGGTAGATACTAGTTCATCAAGACAAAGGTCTTTAAAGTTAGAGTCAAATTCATCAAAGATGGTAAAATTAATAGGATGTCCTGGCTCCACACTACGTGCACAAAAGTCAGTATACCATTCGTTAGAAGCTTCTAAAGAAACAAATATGTGTGCATTGTAGGTGTCGGTATTGGGAGGAGGAGGTGAATTAAATAAAGGGTGAGGGGGATCTACAATAGGAGGAGGATTTGATGAAGAGGCTTTACTTCTACTATTTTTTCCTCTAAAGAAGAGTCGAGGTGCCATGGAAAAATAATGGAAGTAGAGAGGGGAAGCTACAAGAAATATACCTCAAGGAAAGTAATGGAGATGAAAGAGAATCCTCAAAAAGCTTCAAATCTTGAGTTTGGAGGGGAGAGAGCACTAAAGTTGAGAGATCTAGGTTTAGGGTTTTGAGAAAGGAGGATGGAGAGAGGTGAAAGATGAAGAGAGTGGTTCAAAATTTGGATTTATATAAAGTAGGGTTGGCTGTAATAAGAAAAAAAGTGGGTGGTGATCAAGAAGATCGGGCGGCCTACAATGGCTGAAGGTTCTGGAACCGACTAGACCAAGTTCGGCCCGAGTTCGGTCATAGACCGAATTCAGCCCCGAGTTTGGTCTATGTGGATCCAGAACTCCAGACAGTTTGAGCCAGGAGGAAACAAGGATAATAACAGTAAGAAAGATAATATAAAATTGGAAAATAGTTGATTTTATTGTATGACATTTTCATGAAAGATTCCCAATTCTCGATGAAGAAAGTTGAAATGCCTTTCGGCAAGTGGTTTAGTGAAAAAGTCTGCTAGCTAATGATTAATGTCAATGAATTCGAGATTAATATCTCCTTAAAATTGATGATCTCTTAAAAAGTGGTGTCGTATTTCTATATGCTTGGTACGTGAATGATAGACTCACTACACCAAAATCGTCATTTTGAAACGGAGAAATTATGTTCCAAATTTTTTTTGGAACGCCTTTATTCCGTGCCTATTTTTAGGCTGCCAAATTCTTGGAACGGAATAAAAGTGTTCCAAAGGACGGTTATTGGAACGCTTTATATGCGTGCCAGTTTTGGAACACCTACTAAGCATTCCTAATAAAGGGTTCCAAGGATAATATTTGGAAAACATTATATGCGTGCCAGTGTTGGAACACCAATAAGTATTCCTAAAAAGGAACGGTTCGAATTAAGTTTTGCGTTAATATTGGAATGGATATAATGTGTTCCAGTATTGGAATGGTATAAAGATGTTCCTATCAATTGCCTAGATTCTTTAAAGTACCATACCCATAATCTAAATTTATATATAGGTAAATTTTGAACCATCTTCAGATTTTATAAAACTGAAACTGATTATAATATAAAAGAAAGTAAACAAGTGCCAATAGCATAAGTACACAAAATAGATAAAGATAAATCTGTATATACTAATGAAGTCAAAATGTCTTACATAATATTGTATTATGTTTAATACAATTTTACAAGACTACGATTCTAACAAATGGCCTAGTGATGTGAAAATAATTTGATATCTTTTCCTCATTCTCTTTCTTTCCCATAGCTAATTTCTCATCGCTTTGTGATCAAAATATGACATTGTTGGGATGGACATTGGGCCTGCAAAGTTGACAGGTCAAAAAGAATTAGTAGAGAAAAAAGTGTTGCATAAATGCACAAACAAAGATCAGCTGAATACAGAAATAGAGGAACGACTTGGGTTATTGACTTTGGGGAGGTGTTGCATAAATGGAACAAACAGTGATTAATCGGCCATTTAATCCAATTAAAGTGGCCACATAATTGCGATAAACCGTTCGAGTAATCAAAGTAATCGCCGACATTGATGATAACCAATATGATCAATATCATGATGTACCAAATTATAGATTTAATATAAAACTGTACATAATGAAAAAACATAAGCAAATAGCATCTGGTACTATACTGTAAGTGTGTTGTGTTCTTTCCTCTCTGGAAGTGTCAAAGGAAGACAATAAGAACTGCCCTAGCAAGTATCAAAGGACCAGCTTCTGTATCTCCCAAGGCAAGAAAGCATGAAACAAGAGCATCCATCTCTTGAACATCTGATAATGTGAAAACAGAATAATAGCCCTACCTACCAATAACATGGGATACTCATATAATGTACAAAATATTGTGGCACAGAATATATAAATATTCTCCTGATAGAGGATTTGGTCAAGAAGTATGACATTTGTCTAATATGACTCAATCTTATGTCACAAAGGAGAAATAAACGATGCTTGGGATCTAGGATTGCCTTTTGATGATTTTGAAACATGCATCATCCTAAAACCAGCTTTAAATCCCATGATCATTCAGGTATCTTCATTCCATGTGGATTACATATTTCTAGAACATGTTTATACAGATGACATATTATTCCCATGTACTCCTTATATATATCTGCTTCAGTTTTAGTAATATTTGGTTGGGATCTTCTTCATCCCATCCTTTTCTCTCAAAAATAATATTGCCAGTAGCTCTACATCAATTTGATACAAGTTGCATTGTTAGTAATTGAGTTTGATAGTAAACTCCTTGCATACATTCACAATAACATTGGTGTGTAATTGATTGTATAGAACTTTTTAAGCAGTAAAGATAATGAGGTTAAAGACACATAATCAAATGTACTACATAAACAGATGAAAAGAATGCACAGACCAAGTGATGATTCTCACCTTTTCTGGAAAATGTGTCCCACAAAAGCAAGCTTAAGATTTGGTTGACCTTCTAGGATGTCTTTTGGTATTAAATATCTTTTGCAACCCATTCTGTCAGCATGTTCAAGAAGTAACTTTGCTCTTTCCATAAGATTGTTAACAGTAATTGCAGATGGCTTACTACTGTGTTCAGGTGCGAGAACATTTAGTATATAAGCATAAGCCTCTACATCCTGCAATAGCAAACGTAGTATCAATCAATTATTTTGCTTCCACTTTTTAGGGGAGAAGTTCCTTTATTTGGTAGAGAGCATGTCAATAAATATATAAAGTACGAACTCATCTAGAATAAATATATGCTTTTCCCTGATAAGCAATATTGAGGATTTACAAAATCTTTTGCCCAGTTATTGCAACAGACAATACTATATATGACCTGATCGGCCAATTCCATATTCAGGGTAGTAATAAATTTAACTATAGAAAGCATTAAATTTCCTTAACACCCCCTCCCTCCCTCCCTCCCTCTTCTCCCTTTCTTTGAGTTTATCCTGAAAAGCAAACTACTGTCGAAAACATTTGTACAACAAATCACATGCCTTCTTATGTGAAGTTTCTTACACTAAAACACATGAAGTACGATGTAACCATTGAATAGGGCTTACAGTTAACTGCAACTTATATTGCTTGAATACCTAGACCTTTCTTAGTTAAGAACTACTGAAGCACTCGAATGGTTTGACAAGAAAATGATTTTGAGCGTCAGCGTTAGGTTTCCTGTACGTAGGTCTCCTCGTGCACGTCGGGGCCTCATAGAGATGGGATGGCCAGAGAGAGACAAAGAGAAATAAAGGAAAAGAAAGGGAGAAGAGAAGAGAAGACAAAATTAAGAAGAGACAATGGCTTCTTCTAGGTCTTGGGACTTCTCGGGTGTTCATGTGTACTCTGGTTGTGGGTTTTTTTGGTTCTGTTCTACTTGTGGTTCTTAAAGTTATATGCAGATCTTGTAAAACGTTTTAAATCTTGTAGTGGGGGAATCTCTCACTCTCGTGTTGTTTTTCTCATAGTTGAATCATGTATTAGTAGAATATGGGTATCCTGAGGATTTGCATCCGCTTGACATATATTTTTCACGGTTAAAGGAGTTGAATGCAATCTCTTTTCCTCCTCTGAGTTTTTATTCAGTATCCTTTTGACAAATAGCAATTGCCAAAATTTATTCAAACACTTTGACCTTTTATATATCCCTATCAGATACTCTCACACTATTTAACTTATAGATGAAATAAATAGATGAAGGCAGTTTGTCACATTTGTACTTTTTCTAACAAACCAATTTACCTATCCCTCTCATTTGCTAACCATCTCCTTCCGCTCTCCCCTGGCATCCTCCCTTTCAATTTCTAATGATACTAAAAATTAAATGTTGTGTTCAAATCTTTTACTATTTTGTTTTTGTTTTTATACTACATAAATATACCAAAATTATATTATTTATATTTTTACTACGTGTATCCCTCTACGACGTATGGTATACTTGTATCTTCTTTTTTAAAATTGTGCCATCAACCCGAATCATGATGAATTATTTTTACCTTGTTGCATCTATATTCATGCAACCTAGCTGAACATGCAAAAGCAGGTCCACAATACATATCATAGTGAGTTCAGAAAATTTTATTAAAACTGAAGTATATACATTTACCTTCACATCTGATGAGAAATTTGTAACTGCTCTCTTAAAGCCAGCTTTCTTCAACTAAAAATTTATCCATCGAAGTAGAATCTTTTCTGGTCCTAGGCTCATCAGTTCCTCTAGATCCTATATAAATAAGAAATTTGAGTAATGTATGTAGCATATGAACATGTAGATCACCTTACAAAACCATAAGTTCAGCCCACCTTGCTATCTTCAACCAACTCCACCAATTGCGGTGTCTTCTTCAGGTTTACATCCGATAGAAGTTGTATTTGAAAGTGTAACATACAAGGATATTCTCATCAATATATCAGGAAAAAAAAACATGTTTAGAGATAGAACAATGTGGCTATCTAAATGAAATGGTTCTGAATTCAGTCGAATATACTTCAACAAAAGGATTATAATTGATGGTAATCACACCATATAACAATATGTATAATATAACAATCGGTACAATATCCGATAGAAGTTTTTTTCCCTCTATCAATTGATGGCAATCACACCATATAACAATCTATACAATATCTACCACAGCTTGCAGTAACAAAAGGATTATAATTACAGTGACACCATATAACAATATGCACAATATCTGCCACAACTTGTAGTAACAAAAGGACTATAATCATAGTTGTACGACACATAACAAAGGAGAAAGTACGATCATATTATCACAATCTAATAAGAATTAATTATCTAGTAATAAACCTCTAATGCTATAAAATGTAAAACCTCAAAATAGGACTTTGAAGTAATAGAGAAAACCAAGACTGGATTTTTAACTGAACCTAGAAAAGAATATGAAAAGGGTTATTGAGAGTTATATCAGTTACGGCCAAAGGAGAATAGAAGAAAAAAGGATGTCCCCCTTATTTTTATACTCTATGTCGAGTATTTTCATTTTGCCACTATCCCAATCAAAACTAAACACACCATATACAATTTGTTGAATACCTAACATATAATGTAGCAATAAAAACAAATAAAAATCAACAGCAGCAGTATATCACAAACAAAAAAAATTCTTTCAATTAATAATCCTCTAGACAAACCCAAAATGGGATGTTTAAGCAATAGAGAGATCCAAGATTAGATTTTAAGCAAACCTAGAAACAAATTCGAAAAGGGACATCAATTTGTACTGATTCCGAACAAAGGGGAATAGTATCAGAGTAGACTTTCGCTTATTCTCCTTATTTTGATACATCTAATTTCATTTTGTGACTATCTCAATCCAAATCAATCACACAATTTAACAATCTAACAAAACATCTAGCAATAAAACAACTATAAGCACAGTTGCACTACACCACAGAAAACTAAATGACATCAGAACATAAAGCTAGAACACAAACCCAAACTGGGATTTTAAAGCATAGGACTATATATACCTAATCCTACCAAAGGGGAATATAATTGAAGTGTTTTCGCTTATTCTCCTTATCCATATATTCTATTTCCATTTTTTGCTCTATATCACCATACAATAATCTGGACAATATCACCACTAAGGGGGTGGTCCAGTGGCACCACTTGTAAGGGAGGGGAGGATAGGCGTGGGTTCGAATCCCAGCCCGTGAAAAATAAAACGGGAATGAGAGGGGGTCCTGGTACTAGTAGTCCAGGAAAGGTACGGTCATTAGTGACTAAGAACCAAAAAAAAAAAACAACTAAGAACCAACATAGCATCATATCACAAGCTAAGAACCAACTAAGAACCTGTCTCCCAAAAAAAACATCTGGAGAATATCTACCACAGCATGTAGGGAAAAAAACTAATAACCAACAGTAGCATCATATCACAAGCTAAAAAACTTTTTTTCCAGCATTTAATTTTAATCCTGCAATACTATTAAAAAAACCAAAATGGGTTTTTAGGGATCAAACACTACAACAAAAAGACCTATTAATGACGCTTGATAAGTGGATTTCATGACGGCTGATAAAGAAGCGTCATCAAAGTTCAGCAAGACTCCATTCTATGACGGTGTCCAATATAAACGTTATTGATAGTCTTTCAGTCATACGAGCGTCATGAAAGAAAGCACCAAAATTTAGTCAAAACCTCCACTTCTCCTACACTTAAGAAAAATTATAAACCAAGAAGCTCCACAACTACTCCCCCAAGGCCTTTGAAGAAGCCCTAATTTTCCTGTCTCGCCTCCTCTCCGCCTCCCTCCTCTACCCCTCCGTCCTCTCCCCCTCCGTCGCCGACCTCTCCTCCCACCTCGACTCCTCCTCCGCCTCCCTCCTCTACGCCGCCAACTCCATCTCCGCCGCCCTCGACCGCCTCACCTCCCTCTGCCTCCACCTCCATCTCCGTCGCCATCGACCGCCTCACCTCCCTCCGCCTCTACCTCCGCCTCTCCCTCCGCCTCTCCCTCCGCCACGGATCCGTCCCCCTCTGGGACCCGGAACCCGCATCGCCCCCCTCGTCTTCACCTCCGTCAGTCGTGCCGTCTACGCCGTCGAGGCGGTCTCCGCCCTCGTGGTCGGCTCCGTCCTAGCAGGCCTCGGCCATGCCTCCCTCCCTGAAAATCCCCTAATTTTTAACCTAATTTCTATCAGTAGGTTAGGGCTTATTTTCTATTTTCTAGCTTCCTATTCATTCCTTTCCTGTAGAAAAAATTCAGCCATGGCGAGAAACGACAGCGAGCGGAGGGACGAGGTGGATTTGGCCGAGGCCATCCTCAACGACATCAATTTTTTTGTTTTGTTTTTTGTGACAGCTTCCGTCTGCAATCAGCCATCCTCAATGTCGTCTTCCCTAGATGCGGCAGGCCTGCGATCCTCAGAGAGATGTCATTCGATGAACATCATCTGCCTGGCTCATGGATTCGGTATTGTATCAACTTATTTTTAATTATCTATTTGGGTACTCTATTTTACATATATTAACCTATTATCCTCTGTTCTGTTGAAGTGATATATGATGTGATTATATATTCTACTCCATGTTATTTTTAAACTGGTGGCTTGCTTACATTTCTCTTTGTTGTCAAATTGCTATTTTGGTATTAGGTCTTGGGAATGGAGAGATCACTTAACACTCCAGGCAGCTGCTGACCGGGTGATATTGTGTTTCAATTTAAAGTTGGGTTTTTGTATTTGGAACCTTCCAATAATAGAGGTCAAGTGTGATGTTGTTTCTTCTTTGTTATTGGGCTTTATTATGTTAAGATTTACCATTATTATCTTGACTTGGCTAAATGGAAATGATTGAGTCATAATATGCTAATTATGTCTTGATCTTAAAATAAATAACGTATACTTACCAAACCCTAGCCGCCTCGATTGACTACCTATTAGATTACAAGTTTGGGCCAGGTAGTGATATATCCAATCCGTTACTCCTTCCGTGTTGATTATAAATATAAATAAACTTGACTCGAACTTTTATCTACTTTTTTTGACACTTTGACCGGATCGTATACGTACGTAGAGTTTTTTTTGGAAAATTTATAAATGGATAAAAATCTACAAATGGATAATACTCCTACAAGACTGACCTATATGTTAATTAAGATTTAAAAATCGAAAAAAATATCATACTTGGCTTTTGTTCAACGGATACGCTAAACGGACTGACGAGGCATTCTACTATTTTTTAGTCTCGAAAATTGGACAAGTTATATGACAAAAGGTGTAAGAAACATAAAAGTAATAGATATGTCGAGTCCAGCTAGATGATTTATGCAGAGATACTGTTAGTCCCGGGGCTTGATCAAAGATGGAAAAACAAATGCAATCGAGATCTGAGATGTCCCACAAAACTTTGCAGAGAGCAAACTCAAGATCTACGATGGAATAAAAAATCAAATAGCCAAATTACAATCTGAAGGAGGGAAAAAGAGAAGAGAAGATCTCTCGTTCTTCCTTGCAAACGTGTTGCAATTGGGACAGAACGAGTTACAATAAAACTAGAGAGAGATGAGAAGAAGAACAATGCTGGGGTGTCAAAACACCGTTGCTCAAAGCAAGATTCGCCCCACACGATCTGCTTCCAGGAACCAGCAAGTTGAAAAACTTGTGGAACGCTCGATGTCACCTCTGTTCTGACTCCTCGGATGGACTTGCAATGGCGGCAGCAGCTCTCTCTCTCTTTCTCCTTTTCTGACTTGTATATTCGTAGTAGTCACAAAGGAGGCCAGAAGAGAGTATATATAGAGAGAGGGTGGAAACCCTAGCCGCCTCTTCAGTTATGGAAAGATTGAATCAAATCACAAAAAGATAGCAACGAATTAATTCTAATCCCACAAAGATAGGAGCTGAATTAATTCAAATCCCACAAAGATAGTAACGAAATTAATTCAAATCCTACAAAGATAGGATCTGAATTAATCGCATTGATTCACCCTTTCCATAACCGATTTGAAATCTGCACAGTCAGCGTAGTCCTCCATGCGGCAGCAGCAGCAGCAGCCTGGCCGCATGGACCGCTTGGGCCGCATGGACCGCATGTGCCGCATGAGCCGCATGGACCGCATGAGCCGCATGGACCGCATAGACCGCATGAGCCGCATGGACCGCATGAGCCGCATGAGCCGCATGGATCGTATGGACCGCATGAGCCGCATGGCCGCATGAACCGCATGGACCGCATGGCCGCATGAGCCGCATGAGCCGCATGAGGCCGCATATGAGCCGCATGCCGCATAAGACCGCATGGCCGCATATGAGCCGCATAAAGACCGCATGACTGCTGACGTGCTAAGTGCAAAGTGCGCCAACAAAATGCCACATTACGCCTCATGAGCCCGAGCCCGAGTCCGAGTCCGAGTCCGAGTCGCTAAGCCCCTTTGGGGCTTAGCTCCAAGTGGAATTAATCCAAGAGAATGACAAAAGCATTAATGCTTAATCCTTGGAGCCTTAGTCTTACCTCCTAGTAAAATCACCCACATGGTTCCCTCCTTAGGGTCACCACCCCATGTGCATCTCTCAACAACACACCCAAGTATATATGTTGAGATAACTCATGGTACTTTTCCAATGTGGGACTAAAATTTTACAAGGCATGTTGAGAGCAAGCTCTCTCCATGTAAATAAAGCACCAACAATCCCCCACATATCACAACATATATATGTGTCCAGGGTTGAGCGTTCCTCACAGTAACTGTCCATTTTGCATTAGGATAGATGTCGCTGACGACTTGAATCTTCCCGCATGGGTTAAATAACAATGTGATACAAGAATGGACTACGCCTTGAATTCTGCACCACAATTGTAATTCTTCCCACTCACAAAGTGTAGTTACGTGTGCTTCTGGCTGCACATTAAAGGCCCTGTGCCAGCCTGGTTTCAGTGTATAATTTTGGGCGTCTACAAGTTTACCCTCAAGAGACGGCCTGATATCTCTTTTCATACACTATAGGTGAGTTCTTTATTAAAGAGATATGGCATGAAGCCTTGCGCTTCCTTGCGGTGCTACGCCGCTATGACATGGCCTGAAGCTGAGGCATTACCCCTACCTGGGAACCTCATCGTAGTGTCATACTACTGTAGCATGAGGTCATAAGCCTCTTTGTAGTGCCAAACTACCCAGCATGAAGCCTAAGGCTTCCTTGCGGTGTTACGCCGCAACGACATGGCTTGCAATGCCGAGGCTTTACCCCTACCTGGGTACCTCATCGTGGTGTCATGCCACTGTAACATGGGGCCATCCTCCCCTTTGTAGTGCTGTCTACAACTCTTTAATTACGTTATACAGCATTAGGCTACCTGCCTATTTGCGGTGCTACGCCGCTGTGACTTGGCTTGCAAAGCCGAGGCATTACCCCTACCTGGGAACCTCATGGTGGAGTCACCCTACTGTAGCATGGAGATTCACTCCTTGTAGTGCTGCTCTACCGTGCTTCCTGTAAAGCACACCAGACATTCACTCTGCCTGAGAACTCATTAAGGCGTTTAAGCCAACCTTCCACAGGATCTATTTTTCCGCAGAAAAATATATAGTAGACAACAGTGGTTATGGGTCCGTATCCCTTCCATGTTCCAGAGAACAAGTACCCACTGTTACCTGATAGTTTCCCAGTCAGTGATCCTCCTTTGAACCAAAAGTTAGATGCCTAGTAGATTTCTCTTTGAACTAATAGCATAAAACTTTATGGTAGGATTACAAAGACACACTATCAGAATGCCTTCAAGCCCATTTTATAAGCTGTGTCCTCGACCAACTGGCGCTTGAGGCCCTTTGTGAACGGATCTGCCAGGTTCTCCTGACTCCGAACATCAACCACTGTAATTACACCTCTTTTGATATGATCGTGTACTGCCCTGTGCTTCAACCGCACAGTCCTCTTCTTTCCATTGAAGAGGTCATTTGATGCCACCGCCGCAGTCGCTTGGTTGTCACAGTATATCGGTATCGCCGGTATCTGAGCCCCAACTACTGGAAGATCATACATGAGCTCCCGAAGCCATTCTACTTCATCTGCTGCAGTTTCAAGTACATAGAATTCAGATTCCATGGAGGAACGAGAGAGTATAGTCTGCTTCTTCGACTTCCACAATATAGCAGCTCCACCCAAAGAAAAGACATATCCACCTGTGGATCTCTCGCTTTCCACCTCTGAACACCAGCTAGCATCACTGAAGCCTTCCACTACTGTCGAATACCCGTTGTAGTGCAGTACATATGTCTGAGTTTTCTTGAGATATCTCATTACTCGCTTCACAGCTTTCCAGTGCTCAACCCCTGGGTTGCTTGTGAACCGACTCAGCATTCCCACGGCGAAAGCTATGTCAGGCCTTGTGGCAGTAGTTGCGTACATCAAACTTCCGATAACGCTAGAATACTCCAGCTGCCTGACGCTTTCCCTCGAGTTTGGCTTCAGCTTCTGATCACACCTGTATGGCGTATCGATCCCTGGAAGATCCTTATACCCATAGCGTGTGAGCATCTTCTCAATATAGTGAGATTGTGACAGCGCTACTCCAGTGTCTGTCCGAGTGATCTTTATGCCCAAGATGACATCTGCATCCCCCAAGTCCATCATACTGAACTTGGTTGAGAGGAACTTCTTTGTCTCTGTGACACAGCCTATATCCGTACCTAGGATTAGCATGTCGTCCACGTACAGACAAACGATGACTCCTCTTCCATCAGCGAACTTTGTGTAAACATATTTGTCCGTCTCGCTGACTCTGTAGTCGTTTGACCTAATAACTTTGTCAAACTTCTCATGCCACATCTTGGGAGCTTGCTTCAAACCATATAATGATTTCACCAACTTGCAGACTTTGTCTTCAAGACCTTTGACGACAAATCCATCTGGCTGTTGCATATAAATCTTTTCGGTCAGCTCCCCATTCAGGAACGCTGTCTTTACATCCATCTGATGTATCACCAACTTATGTATAGCTGCTAGAGCGATTAACATCCTGATGGTGGTCATCCGAGCTACTGGAGCGTACGTGTCGAAGTAGTCTATCCCCTGTTTCTGAGAAAATCCCTTGGCGACCAGCCTGGCCTTGAACTTGTCAATAGTTCCATCTGCCTTCATCTTCTTCTTGAAGATCCATTTACATCCAATAGGCTTTTCTCCTTCAGGTAGATCTACCAACACCCATGTGTTATTGGAGGTGATAGTGTCAAACTCGTCATTCACTGCCTCCTTCCAGAAGATAGCATCTCTGGTCTTCATCGCCTCATCATAGGTAAGCGGATCTGCTTCCACATGATAGGTGACGAAGTCATCTCCGAAGTCTTTCGGTCTCCTCGCTCGCTTAGCTGACGGCTCTGCGAGTTCTGGTACAAGAGTTGTTTCATCAACAACAGCTTCTTCTTGGACTACTGGCTCGTATGAGATTTCAGTCTCATTAGTACCTACATCATTTTCCGGAATGTCCGAAAGAATAATGTTTTTGTCTTTTGCGAACTTGTCTTCAAAGTATTCAGCATCGCGAGATTCGATAATATGATTTGATTCAATATCAAGAAATCTCCGAGCATCACTCTTCTCGGCATACCCCAAGAAGATAGCCTTCGTAGTCCTTGTCCCCAGCTTCTGAATCTTCAGATCTGGAAGCTTCACATACGCCAGACACCCCCACACTCGGATGATATTCAAGTTGGGTCTGACTTTGAACCAGAGTTCATGAGGAGTTACGTCCGAAGTTGCATATGGCACTCTATTCAGAATGAAAGTGGCCGTTAATGCAGCTTCTCCCCAGTAGCATTTTGGAAGACCTGCAGTGAGCAGCATGGAATTCATCATTTCTGTTAATGTTCGGTTCTTCCTCTCTGCTACTCCGTTGGATTGAGGAGAATATGGAGCAGTAGTCTCGCATATGATTCCATGTTCTTTGCAGAACGATGCGAATTCATGAGACCTGTACTCTCCACCTCGATCACTTCTCAGCCTCTTGAGTTGTTGTCCAGTCTGCCGTTCAGCCTTGGCCCTGAACTCTCTGAACTTCTCGAAAGCTTCATTTTTGGACTTGAGCAAGTAGACGAACGCGTATTTTGAGAAGTCGTCGATGAAGGTTATGAAATACTTTATCCCGGCCTTCGTGGAGAAATGTTTGAAGTCACAGATATCGGAGTGCACCAACTCCAGAAGATCTGTGCTTCGATTGACCCGATGAAAGGGTTTCCTTGTGATCTTCGTCTGAGCACACACTTCACACTTCTCCACCTTACCCCCACATTTGGAGATAAGTCCTAGACTAGACATTTTATTGATTCTTTTACTATGAACATGTCCTAGTCTCTTATGCCACAACTCAAGAGAATAATCCGAAAATGCAACTGCATTAATGTCATCAAACTGGTTGACAAGCTAAATTTTAAACATTCCTTCGGTTTGATAAGCCTTCCCGAAGTATGTTCCTTTCTTGGACATAACCATCTGACCAGCGTTGATGTCCATCCTCAAGCCTGTGTTGCAGAGCAGGCTCCCAGAGATTAGGTTCTTGGCAATCGCAGGAACATGCTTCACTCCTTGAAGCGTCAGAGTGTTCCCAGAAGTAAGTTTCAGCTCCACAGTCCCAATCCCCATTACTTCAGCTTGGGCCTGGTTCGCCATGACAACTTTCTCAGATGTCGGCTGGTACATGACGAACCATTCCTTGCCAGAACAGACATGGCAAGTCGCACCAGTGTCTATCCACCAGTCAGAGTCAACCCCCACATTTGTGACCTGTGCGATCATAGCAACAAAGTTAGAAACCAATGAAACCTTATTAGGCTCACCTTTCTCTGATTGTTTAGGCTTAGATCTGCATTCACTCTTGTAGTGGCCTTTCTTGCCACAATTGTAACAAGTCACGTGGGACTTAGTCTTCTGTTACTTGAATGAAGGACCCTTCACTTTCAGATTAGTGAAGTCCTTCTTCTTGGGATGAGAAGTCGCCTGCTTCCCCTTGGGATCCCTCGTCTGCACCAAATTGGCTTTAGCCAACTGTTTGGACAGAGTGTCCACCTTCTGTTGAGAACGCATCTCGTCCTCAATATGGATCTCTTGAAGTAGATCTCCCAAGCTAATGTCCAGCTTCTTTCTGTGCATCCTTGCATAGAAGGTACTCCATCCAGCAGAAAGTTTTGAGACGATCCCTCCGACGACAAACTTGTCGGGAAGGGGCATCTCTTCGTCTTCCAGTTTCTGACGCAGCTTCAGAAATTCCTTCACCTGTGGCAGCATGGACTTTTCGTCCTCAAAGAGCAATTTGTGATATTTTTCAACCACAAATATTTTGCTCCTTTTCTTATCTTCTTCATACAGATTTTCCACAGACTCCCATATGTCTCTGGCAAGTTCCTTCTTTGAGTAGGATTCTGCCAGAGTGTCCTCCATAGCATTCCGGATGAGAAGCCTGCAGATGCTATTTTCCCTTCTCTACTTGGCCTGGAGTTTGGTAGCCGCGTTGATGGCGGCAGTAGATCCAGTGTCTGGAACAGAGGGTTCTTCCTCCAACAGAACATGATCAACGTCTTTCAGTTGAAGAGTTAGGTACACCTTTCTCTTCCAGACTTGATAGTGCTCTCCATCGAACTTTTCCAACTTTCAGAAGTCCGATTAGAGGAGCGAAGCATTAATGTTTTCCATCTATACGGATCTTGCTTTGAGATTGTTAGTCCCGGGGCTTGATCAAAGATGGAAAAACAAATGCAATCGAGATCTGAGATGTCCCACAAAACTTTGCAGAGAGCAAACTCAAGATCTATGATGGAATAAAAAATCAAATAGCCAAATTACAATCTGAAGGAGGGAAAAAGAGAAGAGAAGATCTCTCATTCTTCCTTGCAAACGTGTTGCAATTGGGACAGAACGAGTTACAATAAAACTAGAGAGAGATGAGAAGAAGAACAATGTTGGGGTGTCAAAACACCGTTGCTCAAAGCAAGATTCGCCCCACACGATCTGCTTCCAGGAACCAGCAAGTTGAAAAACTTGTGGAACGCTCGATGTCACCTCTGTTCTGACTCCTCGGATGGACTTGCAATGGCGGCAGCAGCTCTCTCTCTCTTTCTCCTTTTCTGACTTATATATTCGTAGTAGTCACAAAGGAGGCCAGAAGAGAGTATATATAGAGAGAGGGTGGAAACCCTAGCCGCCTCTTCAGTTATGGAAAGATTGAATCAAATCACAAAAAGATAGCAACGAATTAATTCTAATCCCACAAAGATAGGAACTGCATTAATTCAAATCCCACAAAGATAGTAACGAAATTAATTCAAATCCCACAAAGATAGGATCTGAATTAATCGCATTGATTTACCCTTTCCATAACCGATTTGAAATCTGCACAGTCAGCGTAGCCCTCCATGCGGCAGCAGCAGTAGCAGCCTGGCCGCATGGACCGCTTGGGCTGCATGGACCGCATGTGCCGCATGAGCCGCATGGACCGCATGAGCCGCATGGACCGCATGGACCGCATGAGCCGTATGGACCGCATGAGCCGCATGAGCCGCATGGACCGTATGGACCGCATGAGCCGCATGAACCGCATGGCCGCATGAGCCGCATGAGGCCGCATATGAGCCGCATGCCGCATAAGACCGCATGGCCGCATATGAGCCGCATAAAGACCGCATGACTGCTGACGTGCTAAGTGCAAAGTGCGCCAACAAAACGCCACATTACGCCTCATGAGCCCGAGCCCGAGTCCGAGTCCGAGTCCGAGTCGCTAAGCCCCTTTTGGGCTTAGCTCCAAGTGGAATTAATCCAAGAGAATGACAAAAGCATTAATGCTTAATCCTTGGAGCCTTATTCTTACCTCCTAGTAAAATCACCCACATGGTTCCCTCCTTAGGGTCACCACCCCATGTGCATCTCTCAACAACACACCCAAGTATATATGTTGAGATAACTCATGGTGCTTTTCCAATGTGGGACTAAAATTTTACAAGGCATGTTGAGAGCAAGATCTCTCCATGTAAATAAAGCACCAAGAGATACTACGGCGGAGGCGTAGGTGGGTGGTGACTATGAGCGGCATGAGCGAATAGGGGGCGATATGTGATTTTCGTCGTTTCCTTCAATCTGTTGGATATTGTTCGGAGTGAAAAAAACACAATTATCACTGTATACTTAACCTATATATCAACCGTCCAAACCCATATATTGGTGGGAGGCTAGTGATTTGTCTGTCGGTTGTACTCGTTACTTGCACTATTCAACTACATATTTTACGTGCATATTATGTATGCCAAAGTCATGTATGCATTTAAAGTCGTTTAGCTTTTTCTATATGTTTTGTGGCACTCTTTTTTATATACTATTGCAACTTTGGATAATAGGTTGATTTTGATTTATGAAGTTGACATTTAATTATATTATATTTATACAGTTTGGTGCAACGATTTGCCTGTATACATCATTCATAGATACCAGCAGCATTGAAATTGTAGCCAGGGATAACAATCCTTCATGAGGTGAGTGACATAAGGGCATTATGTATCCTCTACACTTCGAATTTGAATAAGTCATGAATTTGTGCTTTCATTTATAAGTATTTTGATCTTCCTTTTTTGGTGCTTGTGAGGTATATCTGTAGTCTTAAGCTGTACTTATTGAAGTTTGAGGTCCCATGCTCATCTGCGCCATAAAATTCTTATATCTACTCTATTGGATTGAGATGGCTTTTAGCTACTATATTGGTCATTATTCATTCTTATCTTATTTTTTCACCCTTGCTTTCGACCTTTTTAAGCTGATAATCAGTACCATTAGACTTACCGTATTATATATTTCTGAGTATTGGAACTTTTATTTATTTTATTTATAACGTCTTCCATTCCGCAGCTTGGCGAAACCATCCGGCCTATGAAGGAAGACTTTATCATGGTCCATTTGCAACATTCATGCGCACATTGTTGTCTTCTTATGGTTTCTGGAACATGTTGGGTTTGCAATCAGTGCAAAAAATTCAAGCTTTGTGAAAAGTAAGTGTTCTTTCAAAACAAGCTTGCTACATACTGAAATTTGTGCACATTTTTCACAAGGATGTATCCAGTAGGCCTGACAACATATAGGTGAACACATCATGCAATGCCAAGAATGATTAAAATTCTTTGGTTCTCTATTCCTAATATGTTCCTTTTCTTTTTCTTTTTGAGAGGGAGAGAGGATGGGATCAAGATGGCCCCAACCAAATTTCATTCACTAATTTCTTCTTTTTTTCACATTGGACTTCAATCTGGCTGATAATTATAACCTTTTATGTCCATTGGGATCGATGATTTGACCAAGTCACACTATGTTTGTCGAATTGAGTCTATGACATGGTACATAAGGAACATAACATGTCGTAGCAACCATAATATATGTTTGTCGAATTGAGTCTGTGACCAACTTAAGTATTTTCTGGAATCATATATGGATTGTGGCCCAACATCTCCTATTTGGTGAAGACTTATAATCGTTTGTTTGTCCACAAATGCTAACATGAACATGCATCAGGGATTTGGAGTCTTAAACATACATTAGTTTTTGATGTTGAATAGTTAGATGTGAATGCTTCTTTTTTGAAATTTTACAATGAAATGGTAATATTATCAATTTTATTTTCTTATAGTTTTTATTCTGCATAGCTAAATTTATGGGATTCCGATATAATTTTTTTAGAGTTACTCTTTCTTTTCTGAATTGTGGGATTCTGATATGAATTTTTTTATGTGCATACTAGTTAGAAGAAGATCAGAAGATCAGAAGTTTCACATTCTGGGATTCCGATATGAATTTTTTAAAGTGTAAACTCTATATTTGATACTTTATATATTTTGAGAAGATGTATATAATGAAATGAATGTATAATGGTAGCCAAATACTCTATTTTGAGACAATGAAATGTAGCTAGCTAAAGTACTATATATCTGTGAGATGTTGATGTACCCTATTTTGAGACAATAAAATGGAGAATGGTACTTTATATTACATTTCAATGTTTTGTTGTGAATATGGATCAAAGTGGTTGTTTTCGAATTGAATTGAGCAGCGTTTGGAATATATAACATGCAGTATAGAGCGTTATAAATGTGATACAATGACCATATACAGATCATCTATTCATAACGCTTTCAAAATGTCATGACTTCTAAACCATATTAACTATTCATAATGGTTTTACATAAATATCCATAACGCTTTGAAAATAAAACGTGGCAGAATTTCAACCTATTAATGACGTTTTTGGAAGAATTATCTATAACGCTTTCAAAAATATTTATAACACCCGTTTTCATAACGGTTGGATTGGAAAAAAAATGTCATGGTTCTTAATTAATGACGGTTTTTAGCCGTCATTAAAAGGTATTTTTGTTGTAGAAGAACCACAAAATTGGATTTTTAAGCACACCCATAAAGGAACTAGAAAAGGGTCATCAATTTATGCTGATTCCAACATATTGGTTCCATAGGATATGTAGACATCTACAAAGTATCAACTTCTTATTCTTTTGTTCTCTTCTTAAACAAGTTTGTACGAAGTAGTTACATACAAAGTCGAGAGAGAACTCTAGTTGAAGGGTGGATAACAGTAACAACGCATGTTTTATCATGCAGAAATCAATCAACAGTTAAGGGATTCAGTGAGCATCATAAGTAAAATGAACTACATGAAAGAAAGAAAATATTTTTTTTAAACTACAAGTACATGTGCGTAGAATTTGAACATGCACAACCAAGGCCCATAATCTTGAAAACCACCTTAAAATTTAAACAGTTGTTATATGACAGGATTCTATAAGAGTTTCATAGACCTACATGTAATCATGAACAAAAATTTTAACGAAAAAACTTAGAACAAAGGCTTAGGGGGAAGGGATCTAAATAATGTGGTAAGTTACATACTTCTGAGTAGACATAAAATTGATTTTCCACTTACCAACTTTCCTAGAGCCTTGCTAATTTGTAGTCCGAGCTGGTGAATAGATAAGAACCTGCAGGAAGAGAAAGATCCATCACAAAGATGGTAGATGAGCATAATAAGAAAAGAAAACGTACAGTTAACAAAAAAAGGTATCAATTACTTGAAATGCATCTTGAAACATACTGTACCAACCAAGGAAGCACGAAAACTCCAAAACATCATTCTCGTGTTTGTGCTGCATAGTGTCTAGCACATCTCATACACAATACAAATCCATATCCAACATCTTCAGAATGGATGAGATGGATATGACATACTAGCACTTTCAGAATGTTCTAAGTCATTTGTTAAATGTTGTATTGCACTGACTCTCGACACGATATGGACACATCAAGGACCATATTCTCTCTAATATTAGCATTTAGCAAATATAATGATGTCAAAACAAGAACCAGACGAAGAAAGAGTGCATTATTAAGACAACAAAGTAACAACCACTGCCAACTGTTTAACCAAAGAACTGTAGTTTATTGAATACAATCAAGCATGCTCATAGATGTTTCTCATAAAATTATTTTTACGATTGACTTACTCAGCTACTTGCTATTGTAAGTTTATTAAGAAATGCAAGACTGAACACCATGATATTTAACTGAAATATCGAACGTCTCATGGGCATAAATTCTAGATTGTAAAGCATACAGACCATCCAATACAGGAAGACTGAACATAAAAAATATGACAGTGACAGAAAAGTAATAGAATGCTTGTTATTCTCACCAACAAAGTACAGATAGACAACAACAAAGATAAATCAAGAGACTTAATAATGTTAAACCAGTGCTCTTGTCCTTGTCCCTTCGGTCGCCTCACATATACTTTCGAAAGGTTAGAATCGCTCTCGTTATGCATCTTGAGCATCCCCTACTAGCTAAGTATCAGATTTTTTCTAGAGCCCTGTCAATATATATTTGGAAACACCATATTACTTCATATTTTAAGGTCAAACTCATTAAATCATAATCCAACCTTCTCAATTCTCAAACGCACAAATTAACTAACATTTCTCTTTCATAATTTTTTCCCTCTTCCTCAGTTATGCACTCCCTCAACCATCTCTCTTTTCTTGTTGTAACCTAAGAAATTCAAATAAAAAACACATAACCAGAGGAGAAGGGGTTAGGTTTTTGAATTTTATTATGAATTGACAGGCAAGAAACATACCTCCTCATTTCTTCTAGAAGGAAAGCAAAGTGCACGGATGTCAGCAATATCATTTCCTTAAAATATTAGGGAAATCAAGGTCCACCATGCCATCTCTGGAGAGGGAAGGGGCTGCAAGGGATGCTGGGGGTAGAGGATAGGCGTCAGCGGTGGAGATCAAGGTGTCCGTTCCAGAGGGCATGGACCCGGATGGTAGCGGGTCGAAGTATGGAGATCCAGAGGGCATACTCGATCATGTGGATCACAGAGAGGGAGAGGCACCGAGGATGGAGAGAAGAGGACGAAAAAATCTCGCTAGAGAACGAGGGTTTTCCTTATGGTTTTTTAATTCCCGCTAGAGAAGGAGATTTGATGATGGTGATATGCATGCCAGATAAGAGAAAATTGGACTTGACACTTTGTTAAGTTCATGTGAAGTAACTTTTTATCATTTAAAATGGTTTTGGAACGGTTTATATGTGTTCCAGACTAAATAATTTTTATTAAAAGTAAAAATAATAATATTTAGAAAATTTTTATTATTTTAGCATAGTTTTTGTCCGTTCTAAAACTTAGGCACAACAAATAGGTGTTCTAGATTGAAATACGTCTTATGTTCCTAATTAGCTATTTTGGTTTAGTGACTCGGTTTTTCGTCAAATTAATAGCACTAGTATTATCATAGAATATGAAAATGTGTTGATAAGAGAAATTATAGTCTGCTAGGGTTTGCTTCATCCACATAATTTGAGCACAACAACGTCCTGCAGCTATGTATTCAGCTTCGATTGTAGATAGTACGACAGAGTTTTGCTTCTTGCTAAACCAAGAGACTAAAGCTTTGCCTAATAAATGACATGTGCCGCTGGTACTTTTATGATCGACGTTGCATCTAGCAAAATCAACATCTAAATGACCGATTAGGTTAAAGGATGTGGTTTTGGGATACCCCATGCCCACTGTAACAGTGCCTTTAAGGTATCGAAAGATACACATAACTGTGCTCATTTGCGATTCCTTAGGGTTGGCTTGATAACTAGCATATAGGCAAACACTAAACATTATATCAGGGCGACTAGTAGTTAGATAGAGTAAACTACCAATCATACCTCGATACTTACATTGGTCGACTGGTTTACCGCTTTTATCAAGTTCTAATTTTGTTGCTGTAGCTATCGGAGTGCTGATTGGTTTGATGTTGTTAAGATCAAATTTTTTCGGCATGTCCTTTGTATACTTTGATTGACTGATGAAAACCCCTTGTGAGTTTTGTTTGACTTGTAATCTAAGGATGTAGTTAAGTTCCCCTATCATGCTTATTTCGAACTCATTCTGCATACACTTAGCAAATTCTTGGCATAATGCCTCATTAGTAGACCCAAAGATAATGTCATCTACATAAATTTGCACTAAAAGAGTTGTATCATCAATTGATTTTATAATAAGTATCGTGTCAATCTTTCCTTTTGAAAATCTTTTTCAAGTAAGAAAGTGCTTAGGTGTTCATATCAAGCGCGAGGGGCTTGTTTGAGGCCGTAAAGAGCTTTCTTAAGCTTGAAAACATGATCATGAAATTTATAGTTTTCAAAACCAAGTGGTTGTTTTACGAAAACTTCTTCTTTAATAAAACCATTGAGAAAAGCACTTTTGACATCCATTTGAAAGAGTTTAAAGTTATGGAAATTTGCAAATGCACAAAGCTTACGGATTGATTCAAGCTGTGCAACAGGAGCGTAAGTCTCATCGTAGTTGATACCTTCCTCTTGGTTGTATCCTTCAGCTACGAGACGTGCTTTGTTACGTGTGACTGAACCGTCCTCATTAACATTGTTACGAAAGACCCATCGAGTACCAATAATCGAATGGTCAGTAGGTTTAGGAACAAGTTCCCAAACCTGATTTTTTCGAATTGGTTGAGTTCTTCTTACATTGCAGATATCCAAAATTCATCAGAAAAAGCTTCTAAAATATTTTTAGGTTCTATTTGGGATATAAAATAGTGCTAGCTATAGAATCTCTAACAGATGAATGAGTACTTACTCCTCTTGATACCTCACATGTTACCAAGTTTTTTGGATGTTCAGGTATGAAGCAGAACTTCTTTAGTAAGCTTTTCAGAGAACGGGTTCCAGATATTGTATCCTCAGGGGTAGAAGTTACTGATTCGATATATACATCATCGTCGTCATCAGGAATAGCTGCTGTACTATTATTTTCATCAAAAGTAACATTAGAAGATTCTTCAACAATCATGGAGCGCTTGTTGAACACTCTGTATCCTTTACTCTTGCATGCATATCCAAGAAAAATACCTTCGTCAGCTTTGGCATCAAACTTGCCTAAGTGGTCTTTGGTATTCAGGATAAAGCAGCGACAACCGAACACTCTAAAATAAGAAATAGTTGGGGTTCTACCAAACCAAAGTTCATAGGGAGTTTTCTTAGAAATAGGTCGAATCAAAATCCTATTCAAGACATGGCATGCTGTACTTACAGCTTCTGCCTAAAAATATTTCGAAAGTGAAAACTGATTCAACATGACTCTAGCCATATCGTCAAGAGTTCTATTCTTTCGCTCCACAACATCATGTTGTTGGAGAGTTCTAGGACAAGAAAATTTATGATTAAATCCATTTAAATCACAAAACTTTTTGAAATCAGTGTTTTTGAATTCGCCGCCATGATTACTTCGGATTCGAGTAATCATGAAGCCTTTTTCGTTTTATACCTTTTTAGCAAAAATTTTGAAAACAGAAATTGTATCACTTTTGTTTGAAAGAAAGACAACCCAAGTAAAACGAGAAAAATTATCAACAATCACAAAGACGCAAAGTTTTCTACCAAGACTGGCTACTCTACTAGGACCAAACAAATCCATATGAAGAAGTTGCAAGGGTCTAGTAGTACTTACAGAGTTTATGGATTTAAATAAAGATTTTGTCGCCTTATTTTTCTCACATTCGGCACATACCGTATCCTTTTTAAATGTGATATCTGGTAGTCCTTACCATGTTTGCATGTCCAAATGCCATAGTAACCTTTTATCCTTGTGAGCGTAGAGGCATCTTTCTGCATTGTTAGTATCTTTCGAGAGATAGAATATATATGTTATTTTCTCTTATCCCTTCAAAAACGATGTCTCCAGACGATCTATCATATATAGAGCATTTATTTTTTTCAAAGTTAATAGCATATCCATTATTAGCAAGATGACTAATGCTGAGCAAGTTATGCTTTAACTTTGTTACTAAACAGACATCTTTAATCACAGGAGAGGGAGGATTACCAATAGTACTATTTCCTATAATATAACCTTTTAGATTATTGCCGAAGGATACATATCCATTCCTTTTCATCGATAGTGTTGCAAAAAGATTTTTATTTCCAGTCATGTGTCGTAAGCACCCACTATCGAAAATCCATTTACTTCTAGAAGATGAAGGAAGGTCCACCTACACCACGAGTAGATGTGACCTTTGGTACCCAAATTCTTGAGGGTCCTGAAATATTAGTCTTTGATAGCCATACATACATGTTTAAATCAACTAATCTTCTGATTCTACATTGTGGTAAAGTGTGTCCATATTTACCACAATAGTGACATGTAGCATGCATATTTGTGTTAGGAGTAGGATAATAATGATGTCTATGTGTGGGTGATTGTCGTGCTGTATGAGAATATGTGTACATAAAAGCATGTTTGTGTGCAGCATGTGTATGTGTGTCTTTCTTATGTCATGTACTCTTGTGTTGAGCAGTCTTGTGTCTCGTATATGTGCTGTGACCGTGAGACTGAGTTTGAGGTTGAATAACCTATTTGCCCAGCCTAATCTCTAATCTTTTAGAGGCAGTATACATTTCATCATATTTGGCAGTCAAAGCACTAATTCTTACAACTGCATTATTGTACTTCTTTTTCTCTTCTATGAGTTCTTTATTTAGTATGGTAAGATCATGTGTTTGTTTCTCAATACGTTATTCAGCATCGTGTAAGCTTAATTTATGTTTGGATAACTCCTCAGTGTTCTCTGTGAGTGGAGTGTCTCTAATATTATCAAGTAAGCATGATAGTCTATGAATCTCAGTTTTATGAGTCTTAATCTCATCCTTTGCATGTTTGTATTTACTAAGTAATTTCTTATGATCTTCAAGTAAATTACTGAAAGCATCTCCAAGTTCATCAAAAGTAAAGTCATCAAGTAGATCATTTGTTACCTTGTCGGAAGTTGCCATTAGACAGACGTTTGCAGTATCTTGGGAGTGTCCTTGTCTTATTCTGAGTCACTGGCTTCGCTTTCGTGCCAGATGCTTGTGTTGGCATACTTTCGAGAGGATGGCTTCTTGTATGACTTTTCATATTGGCTTCCTTTCTTTGCTGTAGGGGAGTCTTTCTTGACATGCCCTGTCTTCTTACAACCGTAGCAGGTAGGCTCTTTATCATCATCTTTTTGTTGTTCTTTTTTCCTTCGGTTGAATCGTAGGAACTTCTTGAAGTTGTGAACCATGAGCGCTTGATCATCACCATCGGAGTTATCATCGTCTGTTTCATCTGGAGCAATCTTTCGACGATGAACTCTTAGAGAAATTTCTTTTTTCTTTAGAGCAGATTCTTCAAAGTCCTTGAGGTCGAGCTCATGCGTCATTAGTTTGCCCATCAAGTCTCCAGAGATATGGTGGTGAGATCGTTGCCTTCGATGATTGCCGTGGCTTTGGGGTTCCAGCTCTTCGTTAGTCCCCTTAGCACCTTGCGTATCTTCTCATGGTTAGAGCAGTCCTTACCGAGGGAAGATAGAGGGATGATGATGTCGAGGAATCTGGTGAACATCTGTGTGATCGTCTCGTTGGGCTTCATCTTGAATGCCTCATACTCCTGTGTTAGCCGATTGATTTTTGATTCCTTGACTTGAGTGGTTCCTTCATGAGTCACCTCCAGAAGTTTCCATACTTTGTGTGAAGTGGTACACGTAGATACCCTGTGGAATTCAATCAGGTCAATAGTACAAAAGAGAGCATTAATAGTCGTAGCATCTTGACTAGCCTGTTTCTTTTCTGGATCAGTGTATTTGTCATAAGGTTTCTCTATGAGGTTTCCATCAACTACAATTCTAGCAGGTTTTTTATAACCATCTGTAACTATGGTCCATAAGTCAAAGTCTAGAGATTTCAGATAAAAACTTATTCGTGTCTTCCAGTAAGTGTAGTTGGTTCCATCAAGTAGGGGTGGCCTATGAGTGGACTGTCCTTCACCGTGGTTGGCATAAATGGGTTATGTGGTTGCCATAGATCAGCTCTAGGGTGTTAATCCTTTATCAAGAGACCAGAGCTCTGATACCAATTGAAGTAGCATGTAGGCAACTCTAGAGGGGGGGGGTGAATAGAGTCTGTGTCTATAATGACGAATTAAAATTAACTCTATGCTATGTCTAGAAAATAACTACTAAGAGAATATATAATCAGAGAACAATAATACGGAAAGTAAAAATGTTTAGAAGAACAAACGCAAACACAATGATATATCCTGGTACCCCTCATGGAGGACTAGTCCAGGTCCGAGAACTCTTGCTCGGAGTTAAAATCTACTATTTGTGAAATATGGTACACACGTGCCTTTAGTCCGAAGAGCACGCCAACTTCTTACAAACACGAGCCTTAAATTCGAAGCGCTCGAATACTTTCAACTTCGCAGATGCGAAACATAGAATTTTCCAAGTGACTTCTTTTCAACTCTTGTACAGAACTTCTAGCTGAATCGCACTGAACACCTTGGGACTAGGAAGTTTTGTGGCTAGGGGGTTTGGAAGAGTAAGGCTTAGAGCATATAAGGCTTAGAAGATTGAAAGCTTGAGAGTAAAAGATGATTTGAAATGAGAAGAATCAAGCGCTATTTATACTAGGCATGGGAGGCAAAGTTCGGCCAGAGTTCTGTCCCAAAATATTCAAAAATTCGATCGTTGGACAGCTCGCAGCAAGGTGGCCCTAAAAATTAGGTTACTGATTTTAAGGAGGCCGAGTTCGACCCGAGTTTGGTCTTTAGACCGAGTTTGGCCCGAGTTCGGTCCTCCTCAGACCAAAAGCCTTATATGGGTGAGGGTGGTTTAGTTTGGTTCAGGAATTGGTTTGTTTATATGGTGGTGCTTGGAGAAATATGTTTAGGGGTTGAGATGACACAGTGCGACTCAACGTACATATTTTTTAGACTCAATAAATCAAAAATTGGAGACTGAGAACAAACTATATTAGCAATGCAACAACTTGTATACGACATCTGCCTTGAACTTGATGTGTCATATTGGGTCATAGGTGATGTTCTGTCTTGAACTTGATGTGTTGTATTAGATCATATCAGATATTAGGTGTTAATTATCTAAATCATGCTGACTGCGATCAAACTTGGGTCAACACTTACAACATCAATGTAATTGGAAGGCTGTCCAGGCCTTGGGTTGGCCTCGAGTTGGCCTACATTTAGGCAGGGCCACATGACAGTGTGGCCTTGGCAGGCTGGTTAGGCAAGTATAGGTGATTGTCTCAGTGTCTTGTGCACTGTTGTATGTCCTAGTGTCGGTTAGCAGTTAGTGTCGAGGTAGGAGAGGGACTCCCTGTCCCTATTAACAAGAAGTGAAGAGTGTTGTCAGAGAATAGGTGAGTGTCTAAGCATACACATAAATATAGGTGACTGTTATGAGATTACAGTAGCAAATAGAGAAGGGAGTGTGTAACATGTGTGTTAGATAGAGAGGAATATGAGCAGTATGTCGGTTAAGGATGTGTGTATGATACTCCCATATATAGTGTGTGTGTAGAGAAGGGTTTAGAAATTTGGCAAACTAGTGAGTGCTCTTTGTGTTTAAGGTTGGGGGGGTTAATGTGTTGTATAGAGAAATATGAGGGAGGCCCTATTAGTGCAGCAGCACCTGCAAGAGTACGAGTCTTATATGTATATATACTAGTGTATGTAAGTGATAGAGAGAACATGTAAAGGAAATAGGTTGTGCAATGGTAAAACAGGATGTACAGTGCACTAATGTAATGTGCAGGTGCATTGAAGAGTAATGGAAGGCTTGGCCCTGGTTGCAGTGTGCAGGGGTGAACTTGAGTTAGGGAGTTTTGAGTGTGAGGTTATATATGTGTATATTAGTATGTGCATCAGTGTCACTGTGCAGTAGGATTTGGAATGTCCAGTCCTAACATAGGTGGATATGTGGTTGGCCATTGGTAGATAGAAGAAGAATGGGGGATCATGTATCAGCTATGCAAAAAAATATGTATCAGCCCTATAGGAACTATGCATCAGTCCATAAGTTGAGCTAACTGATATCAAGAGGGGGATATTAGCCTATGACAGCAGCTCCTTGATGTTTAACATAGCAGTGACAACACCTTATGATAGGCTCAGGTTGGATATAGGCCATATGCATCAGTCCTAAATAGGATAAATCAGGTATCGGTCCTTATGTTAAAGGCCTTGATACTTATTTATGTATTAGTGATCTATCGGGGCCTCTATATGTATCAGCCATGGAAAAGCCATATGTGTCGGTAACATGAAGCTTATGTATCCGTCCTATAAAGGTGTCACGCCCCAGAACCAGAATACTGGAGAGCGGGGGAATGACTCAGCCAGCTACGTATTACGGGTAGATGAATACCGTATAATACGATCAATGCTGTCTACAAGGCGAGGGGGTGCATACTACATGAAAGTCTCCCTATGGTCTCTTTACTTCTATTGTCTCAATCATTCAAACAAGAAACCGAAATAGAGAACATGTGAGATAAAGCAGTAAGGCATCCCAAACGCTCAATCAAAATGTTCTTGAGATCTGGCTTTACAAAACATAGCCAGATGATATAGCAACATATACACAATTGTTATCAGCTGCAGTCTGACTTAATTACAATTATGTAAAAGTAAGTACAAGACGATCCGACTAACATGTCGGTGCCAAACGGCAAGGTATAAAGTAGATAACAAAACGAGCGGGGAAGTAAGAAACCCACTCGAGTCCTCCTGCGATCATCCCTCTAGTGTTGACCATCTTGGAGGTAGAAGTAAGTTGGATCCTCGGGGACCGGCTCTAAATCTGGCCATGCAAAACCAGAGAGGTTAGACCTCTAATAGCAAGTACCACAAGGAAGCACGACATGAGAACTAAAACCAGTAATGAGAAATATGATAAATAGATCTCTGCTTGCCACTAGGATTCTCATAACATCACGACACTTCGAACCAACCTCCCAACCAAACAAGGACAGAAGTTGGCCCGTCATGTCCTGACAATCTGATCATCTTAGTTAGGTAACAGAGTAGGTACAGTACACAAACAAATCAATTTAAACGGCCATTCAACTACTACGGCTTGCTATTGTGAGTCCCAAGTTATCCTAGAATTTATGCAATAGGGATTCCTCAGTTCTTACTATGTACGGGCAAGGCTAGTCTATCCAGTTAATCATGTGCGCCATACATGAATTAGACGAGTCCTAGCAGGACGCCCGTCATCAATATACAATATACAATAATAATATAAGCAGATATTGTTCCCTGCCCGTGTGGCAGGTTTACAGTATCTGTGGGAACCAGCCGGCCCGTCGGGTACTACTTGTCCCAAGGGGGCTGCCATGTAAGAACTCGGAAATCCATTCTCTCCATGCAATTATTATTTTATTTAACTTAATAGTCTCTACGTTGAGTGAAATCCCATGCCGTGGATCATGGTCATTCAAATGAGTACTTTCGTACGGGGTACGATATGCGCAACTCTACAACGATACCCGTGCGGCTAGGTTGTAGGTCTTACATAGCGAAATGCAACAATCAAATCTAACCACGGAATAATCATGCCTTGACCATAAAGCACACATGCTGCTTTTGTAGAAAATAAATAAATAATTAATTAATTAGATTGAAGCATGCATGTGTCTGTATGCCGAAGTTCGGGATTAGCCAGTCGATTGTAATAGTTCATAGTTAATATGAACGTGTCTCATTCATTCAATTCAATAAGACGACTAGCCAGTCTCTTAGTTCCAACTAGGAACACATGATCAATTATTAGTCAAGGTCACAATCATTATCAATGGTGACAAGGCATGAAAGTCAACTAGTATTCAGTGGGGTCGAGTCTACAACTCTCAGGGTTTAATTCCAGTCAATCGGGGTATCTATAACTCAATTCACGACACATGGTACATCCCACGTAACAATCTATTTTTAACAGAAATATTAGCATATCATGATTATATCAAGTTTATGCAAAAAGGCGTAAGGATAAAAAATGGACGTTAAATATCTAATAAAATATCAATATACAGGGCTACAGAAGATCCAGGGTAAGTAGGGTCAGGTCCAGTTGCGCCTAAACACTTAAGTCAGACTACGCTCAAGTCGTGCTACGCTCAAGTCATGCTGCGCTCAAGTCAGCGTACGCTCAGGTCAGGCTACGCTCAACTCAGGCTACGCTCAAGTCAGCGTACACTCAGGTCAGGCTACGCTCAAGTCAGCGTACGCTCCTTACTATCCAAGCCAGCGTATGCAAGACATACACTTCCAAAAGGCAGCGTATGAACTCCATACGACTCCTTAACATCCAAGCCAGCGTACGCAAGTTATACGCTCCCAAAAGGCAGCGTATGAACTCCATACGACTCCTTACTATCCAAGCCAGCGTACGCAAGTCATACGCTCCCAAAAGGCAGCGTATGAACTCCATACGACTCCTTACTATCCAAGCTAGCGTACGCAAGTCATACGCTTCCAAAAGGCAGCGTACGCAAGACATACGCTCCCAAAAGGCAGCGTATGAACTAAACTGTGCTGCGCTAAAGAGCGCGCGCAACTCCGTGACGCAAGTTAAAAAGCTAGCTTACACAAGACATACGCTTCCAAAAGGCAGCGTATGAACTAAACTGCGCTGCGCTAAAGAGCGCGCGCAACTCCGTGACGCAAGCTAAAAAGCTCGCGTACACTGCTCACTGTCTTCTCCACAACAGCAAGAACTCCATGGTTTGCACCCAAGGCTTCAAAATCCATAACTTGGTCAAAACAAGTCCAAATCCAACTTTCCAAAGGTCAAAATTGGGTAGAATAAAATTCTCTACAACATAGAACCATCAAAACTTGTAAACAAAGAAGTTTGATAGATCAAAACCACCAAAATTGGAAAATAACTAATTTTTAGATCTACAAAAATTAAGACTTCGAAATGAAAAATGCCAAGTTCTAAACTCTCTTAGGATCATGTGAGGAAGATAAATGAACTATAAAAACATGGGTTCTCATGTGGAAGCAAGATGTACTTGCCTACGGTTTGGTAGGTGGAGAGAGTGATGAGGAAGAAGAAGAAGTAATGGTGAAGGAGAGTTTATGAAGAGAGAGAAAGGGGATGGGGGCTTTAAATGGAAGGGGTGATGGTAGGTGGAGGTGTTGGGTTCATGTTGAGCCAACTAAACTAAACCAAACCAAGCCGAACCCAAAGTAAGACTAAAGCAGAGAATAAAAGCAGAAAATAAAATGCAGGAATAAAATTGCAGAAATATTAATTAACATGAATTAAAGGAATTTAAATACAGGATAATACATGATAAATATTAAATAAATACATTCGAGTAGTACATGTATAAAAATATATTTTCTGGGAACGGGGAGTGACATCTCTACCCTCCTTAGAAAAATTTCGTCCTCGGAATTTCAAACCCAAGCAGGATAGAAACATCGGGGCTAAACTAATCTAAGTACAAGCAATTTAAGCAAGCAATCATTTTACAATGTCCATAGCAAGTAACATATCTATATTTAACAATCTACGATATCAAGCAATTCTACCCAAAAGGTGATAAGCATGAGGAATCAAGACAATCAAGGTACACAGAAAAATATATACCTTGTGAGTCAAACAGGTGTGGATACCGTGATCGGATATCATCCTCACGTTCCCACGTTGACTCTCCCAAAGAGTGATGACCCCAAGCAACCCGAACAAGGTTACTTGTTTGGTTCTTGAGTATCTTCTACCTTTGGTCCAAGATAGACATAGGTTGTTCCTCGTAAGACAGGTTGGTACCAACAACCAGTTCGGAATGATCAAGGATATGGCTTGGGTCCGATACATACCTTCGCAATTGAGATACATGAAACACGTCATGCACTTTTCGTAACGAAGGTGGAAGGGACAAACGATAAGCAACATCGCCTACCCTATTAAGAATAACAAATGGGCCTACGTATCGTAGACTCAACTTCCCGCGAATGCCAAATCTAATGACCCCACGGGTAGGTGAGATCCGCAAGAACACGTGGTCCCCAACAGAAAACTCTAGCGGCCAACGATGCTGGTCCGTCCAATGATGATGCCGATCCTGCACAACACGAAGTTGATCTCTAATTCCCTTAATCACTTCAACCGTCTGGATAATCATTTCTGGGCCTAGCATCTTCCTTTCCCCGATATCATCCCATACTAGTGGCGATCTACACTTCTTACCATATAGTACCTCAAATGGCGCCATCTGGATACTGGCTTGATAACTGTTGTTGTATGAGAACTCAACTAAGTGCAGGTGGCTTTCCCAAGATCCTCCAAAATCCAGAGTGCAAGCTCGCAACATATCTTCCAAAGTCTGAATTGTCCTTTCTGATTGCCCGTCCGTCGGTGGGTGGTAAGCCGTACTAAATCTTAACTTGGTGCCTAGACTATGATGCAAGCTCTTCCAGAAATGTGTCATGAAACGGGTATCTCTGTCTGACACAATACTGACAGGGACTCCATGCTGCCTGACTATCTGCTGCATGTACAACTCCGCCAACTTTTCTGTAGATTGTCCTACTCTGAAAGGAAGAAAGTGTGCTACCTTTGTAAGCCGATCTACTATCACCCAAATAGCATCTTTACTACTTGGTGATCTCGGTAAACCGGTCACAAAGTCCATTGTGATGTGTTCCCACTTCCATTCCGGGATATGAAGCGGTTGTAATAATCCAGCTGGCCTCTGCTGTTCTGTCTTTACTTGCTGACATATCAAGCAACGGGAAACAAACCTAGCTATCTCCCTCTTCATCCCGTTCCACCAGAAGTGCTGCTTGATATCTTGGTACATCTTGGTCCCTCCAGGATGTATAGAATACTGAGAACTGTGAGCTTCTGTCATAACCTCCTGTCTGATATCTCCACTAGGCACACATAGACGTGATCCAAACCTAAGTGTACCGTCTTCGTAGATTTGTATCTCTTTTCTGAGCCTCGACTCACATTCTGCCCTAAGCTTCTGAATCCTTGGGTCTTGTGCCTGAGCTGCCTTGATCCTGTCTACCAAGTTGGATTGGACTTGTAGACTTGCCAGAACTCCTATATTACTAGGAAGTATAACCTCGATGCCCATCTCCTGAAGGTCTTCTAAGATATGCCTCTGTGTTGTTAACATAAATGTGCCGCCCCTTCTGTTGAGAGCGTCTGCTACCACATTAGCCTTGCCTGGATGATACTGAAGCTCCACATCATAATCCTTGATCAGCTCTAACCATCTTCTCTGCCTCATGTTCAGCTCCTTCTGCGTAAAGATGTGCTTCAGACTTTTGTGGTCTCTGTACATGTCCACTCGGTCACCATATAAGTAATGCCTCCATAGCTTCAAAGCAAATACTACTGCCGCCAACTCCAAATCATGAGTTGGGTAATTCTTCTCGTGGTCCCGAAGCTGCCTAGATGCATATGCTATCACCTTCCCGTGCTGCATGAGGACACATCCAAGTCCTTTACCTGACGCATCACAATATACAGTAAAACCTCCGAGCCCAACTGGCAATGTAAGGATAGGTGCTGATATCAACTTCTGCTTCAAATTCTCAAACGATGACTGGCATTCTGCCGACCAGACAAATGGCACATCCTTCCGTGTCAAGCGGGTCATGGGTGCTGAAAGTCTTGCAAAATCTGACACAAATCTTCTGTAATATCCTGCCAATCCCAAGAAACTTCGTACATCAGCTACGGTCTTGGGTACTGGCCAACTCTCTACTGCTTCTACCTTCTTGGATCCACTGCTACTCCAGCTTCTGATACGATATGACCCAAAAATGAAATGTGATCCGTCCAAAACTCACACTTGTTGAGCTTGGCATACAACTGGTTCTCTCTCAGAACCTGCAATACTTTCCTGAGGTGGTCTTCATGCTCCTCTTCACTAGCAGAGTACACAAGAATGTCGTCGAGAAATACTACGACAAACTGATCTAAATACGGCATAAAGATACGGTTCATCAAATCCATGAGTATAGCTGGAGCATTGGTCAAACCAAACGGCATTACTAAGAATTCATAATGTCCATACTTCGACCTGAATGCTGTCTTGGGAATATCTTCCTTCTGAACCCTCACCTGATGGTACCCTGAACGAAGATCTATCTTGGAGAAAACTCTAGCTCTGCTCAACTGATCAAATAAGTCGTCGATTCTTGGTAGTGGGTACTTGCTCTTTACTATTGCCGCGTTAAGCTTCATGTAGTCGATACATAATCTGGATGATCCATCCTTCTTCCCCATAAGTACCACTGGTGCTGCCCATGGCGATATGCTAGCTTGGATGAACTTCTTCTCCTTCAATTCCTCTATATGCTGATGTACTTTAGCCTGCTCTGAATCCGCCATTCTGTAAACCCGATCTGATATCGGTTTAGTCCCAGGTGCCAATTCTATACTGAACTCAATATCTCTAACCGGTGGCAGACCGGGAAGTTCTTCGGGAAACACGTCTAGAAATTCTTCAACTACCTTCGGAACCTGAACTTCTTCCATTGCCGTTATTACTCCTTGCTCTTGCTGAGTTGTCTCTTATCTGACTAAGGTGAATCTCTTCATGCCTGGAATATCAAAAGATACACTCCCACTACGACAATCTATTGTCGCATGACTATCTTTCAGCCAGTCCATGCCTAAAATAACGTCGAAATTTTCAACAGAAAATTCTATCAACCGGGCGAGTAAAGAATTCCCGCAAACTACAATGCTACATGCTAGAATAACTCTACTAACTCCTACGAGCCAATTACCAGTGAGTATATTCAACCTCCCTGGCAATGCCTCGAACTCCATTCCTAGCCGTGTCGTAAATTGTGCAGATATAAATGAGTGGGATGCTCCCTAATCAAACAATGCTACTGCGGGATATGAGGCGACGAGAATGTTACCTGCCACGAAATCTCCCGACGCTAATGCCTCTTCCAAGGACAGAGTGAATGCCTGTCCTCGACCTCCTTGCTGGTTCCCATGTTGCGGCCTAGCCTGGTGCTGCTGCTGGCCCCTTCCCTGATGATGTTGGGGTGGTCTATGCTGGTGTTGCTGCATCGGCGGTCCCTGCTGCCGAAACATCTGAGCCTGCGGCATTAACGGGCGCTGTGCCAACGGTCTCACTGCTACCACTGGTCCTCGATACTGTCCTACCCCTGGTGCTGGCAGAGCAAGAAACTGCTGCACTGGTCCTCCTGACCTCGAATTCATGGGACATGTGGTAACCCGATGATCTGGATTTCCACATATCAAACACAGTCCGTTCAATGTCCGACACACATCTCTAGTGTGCCCCATCTTTCCATAATAAGTACAGCCCGCTGGGGGTTGCTGGTTCTTTTTCTGTTGCTGCTGCTGCCTGGGTGGTGGTACTGGCCCCCGTATTGCCACATCGTGGATACGAATGCCAGGGGATGGTGCTGTTGTTCGGGGCGCTGCTCCCCCTCCTCCTTCAATCTGACTATGAGATCTCTTCTGACCTCCAGTCCTAGTCGCACGCCTCTGAATGGTGATCTCATGCCTTCGAGTTGTCGTCAATATTTCGTCAAAAGTCTGGTAGTTGTGCCCCTCTATCAATTGCAAGAGCTCAAGATGAAACCCTTGCTGGAACCTCATCGCCCTCTGGCGCTCCGTTGCTACCATCTCTGGGGCAAACCTACTCAATCTGCAGAACTCCGCTGCGTAAGCATCTACAGTCTTGCCAGCCTGTCTGAGGTTGATAAACTTCTGTTGTAGCTCAAACTGCGCCACAACTCCATAATACTTCGTCTTGAACCTTGCAGTAAAATCGTCCCAAGCAACAGGACGTCTGATACCTACTTCCTCTGATTCCCACCAATCACGTGCGAGATCCTGAAGTAACAACTTTACTAGATCCACACGTTCTTCTGCCGGCACCTTAGCGGCTGTCAGAATAGCCTCAATGTCCTTAAGCCATGCATTTGCTGAGATGGCATCCTCCGTGCCTTCGAAACGGCGGGGGTTGTACTTGTAAAACCGGGCTGACGCTCCTGAATCTGTCCTTGCCCCTCTTTTCAATGCCGTTTGTAATCCTTGGTTGAGTAGTATATTCTGCTCTTGTAACTGAGCGTACATGCGCTGCTGGGATAACATCTGGTGTTGCTGAGTAGCCATCATCCCTCTCATGATTTCCAGAAGGGCTGGTGTGTCCACTTCCACAGGGGTAAGTGGAACTATCGGTGGTGTTGGAACCTCCGGATACTGCGGTCCAACTGCTGGTTCTACTATCACCTCTTCTTAAATAGCCTCATGAAGTGGTTCTGACTCTTGTTGCTGACCAACATGGTCAGGTTGTCCATGTTGCTGTCCATGTTGTTGCTGTCCAGCTCTGACAGATGCGGACGAGGTGTCCCTAAGAAAAAGGACAAAAGAATAATCAAATGAACGGACAGGGAAGATCAATGAAGTCAAAGGATACTGGAATGTCAAGATGGTATTGAGAACAACGAATCGCGAGATCAAGGAGGAACATGTGTGATTGAGACATCCTATAAATTAAAACACCCCACAAGTCTGAAATCAGACCTGCATGGGCCACCACTAAAACCTTGTCACGCCCCAGAACCAGAATACTGGAGAGCGGGGGAATGACTCAGCCAGCTACGTATTACGGGTAGATGAATACCGTATAATACGATCAATGCTGTCTACAAGACGAGGGGGTGCATACTACATGAAAGTCTCCCTATGGTCTCTTTACTTCTATTGTCTCAATCATTCAAACAAGAAACAGAAATAGAGAACATGTGAGATAAAACAGTAAGGCGTCCCAAATGCTCAGTCAAAATGTTCTTGAGATCTGGCTTTACAAAACATAGCCAGATGATATAGCAACATATACACAATTGTTATCAGCTGCAGTCTGACTTAATTACAATTATGTAAAAGTAAGTACAAGACGATCCGACTAACATGTCGGTGCCAAACGGCAAGGTATAACATAGATAACAAAACGAGCGGGGAAGTAAGAAACCCACTCGAGTCCTCCTGCGATCATCCCTCTAGTGTTGACCATCTTGGAGGTAGAAGTAAGCTGGATCCTCGGGGACCGGCTCTAAATCTGGCCATGCAAAACCAGAGAGGTTAGACCTCTAATAGCAAGTACCACAAGGAAGCACGACATGAGAACTAAAACCAGTAATGAGAAATATGATAAATAGATCTCTGCTTGCCACTAGGATTCTCATAACATCACGACACTTCGAACCAACCTTCCAACCAAACAAGGACAGAAGTTGGCCCGTCATGTCCTGACATTCTGATCATCTTAGTTAGGTAACAGAGTAGGTACAGTACACAAACAAATCAATTTAAACGGCCATTCAACTACTACGGCTTGCTATTGTGAGTCCCAAGTTATCCTGGAATTTATGCAATAGGGATTCCTCAGTTCTTACTATGTGCGGGCAAGACTAGTCTATCCAGTTAATCATGTGCGCCATGCATGAATTAGACGAGTCCTAGCAGGACGCCCGTCATCAATATACAATATACAATAATAATATAAGGAGATACTGTTTCCTGCCCGTGTGGTAGGTTTACAGTATCTGTGGGAACCAGCCGGCCTGTCGGGTACTACTTGTCCCAAGGGGGCTGCCATGTAAGAACTCGGGAATCCATTCTCTCCATGCAATTATTATTTATTTAACTTAATAGTCTCTACGTTGAGTGAAATCCCATGCCGTGGATCATGGTCATTCAAATAAGTACTTTCGTACGGGGTACGATATGCGCAACTCTACAACGATACCCGTGCGGCTAGGTTGTAGGTCTTACATAGCGTAATGCAACAATCAAATCTAACCACGGAATAATCATGCCTTGACCATAAAGCACACATGCTGCTTTTGTAGAAAATAAATAAATAATTAATTAATTAGATTGAAGCATGCATGTGTCTGTATGCCGAAGTTCGGGATTAGCCAGTCGATTGCAATAGTTCATAGTTATATGAACGTGTCTCATTCATTCAATTCAATAAGACGACTAGCCAGTCTCTTAGTTCCAACTAGGAACGCATGATCAATTATTAGTCAAGGTCACAATCATTATCAATGGTGACAAGGCATGAAAGTCAACTAGTATTCAGTGGGGTCGAGTCTACAACTCTCAGGATTTAATTCCAGTCAATCGGGTATCTATAACTCAATTCACGACACATGGTACATCCCACGTAACAATCTATTTTTAGAAATATTAGCATATCATGATTCAAGTTTATGCAAAAAGGCGTAAGGATAAAAAATGGACGTTAAATATCTAATAAAATATCAATATACAGGGCTACAGAAGATCCAGGGTAAGTAGGGTCAGGTCCAGTTGCGCCTAAACACTCAAGTCAGACTACACTCAAGTCGTGCTACGCTCAAGTCATGCTACGCTCAAGTCAGCGTACGCTCAGGTCAGGCTACGCTCAAGTCAGGCTACGCTCAAGTCAGCGTAC
>JANAVB010013394.1:1488408-1503408 GCA_029216955.1 Iris pallida
TTTTCGTTTTATACCTTTTTAGCAAAAATTTTGAAACAGAAATTGTATCACTTTTGTTTGAAGAAAGACAACCCAAGTAAAACGAAAAAAATTTCAACAATCACAAAGCCAAAGTTTTCTACCAAGACTGGCTACTCTACTAGGACCAAACAAATCCATATGAAGAAGTTGCAAGGGTCTAGTAGTACTTACAGAGTTTATGGATTAAATGAAGATTTTGTCGCCTTATTTTTCTCACTTCGGCACATATCGTATCCTTTTAAATGTGATATCTGGTAGTCCTTACCATGTTTGCATGTCCAAATGCCATAGTAACCTTTTATCCTTGTGAGCGTAGAGGCATCTTCCTGCATTGTTAGTATCTTTCGAGAGAGAATATATGTTATTTTCTCTTATCCCTTCAAAAACGATGTCTCCAGACGATCTATCATATATAGAGCATTTATTTTTTTCAAAGTTAATATCATATCCATTATCAGCAAGATGACTAATGCTGAGCAAGTTATGCTTTAACTTTGTTACTAAACAGACATCTTTAATGCCAGGAGAGGGAGGATTACCAATAGTACTATTTCCTATATATAACCTTTTAGATTATTGCCGAAGGATACATATCCATTCATTTTCATCGATAGTGTTGCAAAAGATTTTTATTTCCAGTCATGTGTCGTAAGCACCCACTATCGAAAATCCATTTACTTCTAGAAGATGAAGGAAGGTCCACCTACACCACGAGTAGATATGACCTTTGGTACCCAAATTCTTGAGGGTCCTGAAATATTAGTCTTTGATACCATGCATACATGTTTAAATTCTAATCTTCTGATTCTACATTATGGTGAAGTGTGTCCATATTTACCACAATAGTGACATGTAGCATGCATATTGTGTTAGGAGTAGGATTAATGATGTCTATGTGTGGGTGATTGTCGTGCTGTATGAGAATATGTGTACATAAAGCATGTTTGGTGCAGCATGTGTATGTGTGTCTTTCTTATGTCATGTACTCTTGTGTTGAGCAGTCTTGTGTCTCGTATATGTGCTGTGACCGTGAGACTGAGTTTGAGGTTGAATAACCTATTTGCCCAGCCTAATCTCTAATCTTTTAGAGGCAATAACATTTCATCATATTTGGCAGTCAAAGCACTAATTCTTACAACTGCATTATTGTACTTCTTTTTCTCTTCTATGAGTTCTTTATTTAGTATGGTAAGATCATGTGTTTGTTTCTCAATACGTTATTCAGCATCGTGTAAGCTTAATTTATGTTTGGATAACTCCTCAGTGTTCTCTGTGAGTGGAGTGTCTCTAATATTATCAAGTAAGCATGATAGTCTATGAATCTCAGTTTTATGAGTCTTAATCTCATCCTTTGCATGTTTGTATTTACTAAGTAATTTCTTATGATCTTCAAGTAAATTACTGAAAGCATCTCCAAGTTCATCAAAAGTAAAGTCATCAAGTAGATCATTTTTACCTTGTAGGAAGTTGCCATTAGACAGACGTTTGTAGTATCTTGGGAGTGTCCTTGTCTTATTCTGAGTCACTGGCTTCGCTTTCGTGCCAGATGCTTGTGTTGGCATACTTTCGAGAGGATGGCTTCTTGTATGACTTTTCATATTGGCTTCCTTTCTTTGCTGTAGGGCAGTCTTTCTTGATATGCCCTGTCTTCTTACAACCGTAGCAGGTAGGCTCTTTATCATCATCTTTTTGTTGTTCTTTTTTCCTTCGGTTGAATCGTAGGAACTTCTTAAAGTTGTGAACCATGAGCGCTTGATCATCACCATCGGAGTTATCATCGTCTGTTTCATCTGGAGCAATCTTTCGACGATGAACTCTTAGAGAAATTTCTTTTTTCTTTAGAGCAGATTCTTCAAAGTCCTTGAGGTCGAGCTCATGCGTCATTAGTTTGCCCATCAGAGTCTCCAAAGACATGGTGGTGAGATCGTTGCCTTCGATGATTGCCGTGGCTTTGGGGTTCCAGCTCTTCGTTAGTCCCCTTAGCACCTTGCGTATCTTCTCATGGTTAGAGCAGTCCTTACTGAGGGAAGATAGAGGGATGATGATGTCGGGGAATCTGGTGAACATCTGTGTGATTGTCTCGTTGGGCTTCATCTTGAATGCCTCATACTCCTGTGTTAGCCGATTGATTTTTAATTCCTTGACTTGAGTGGTTCCTTCATGAGTCACCTCCAGAAGTTTTCATACTTCGTGTGAAGTGGTACACGTAGATACCCTGTGGAATTCAATCATGTTAATAGCACAAAAGAGAGCATTAATAGTCGTAGCATCTTGACTAGCCTGTTTCTTTTCTGGATCAGTGTATTTGTCATGAGGTTTCTCTATGAGGTTTCCATCAACTACAATTCTAGCAGGTTTCGTATAACCATCTGTAACTATGGTCCATAAGTCAAAGTCTAGAGATTTCAGATAAAATTCATTCGTGTCTTCCAGTAAGTGTAGTTGGTTCCATCAAGTAGGGGTGGCCTATGAGTGGACTGTCCTTCACCGTGGTTGGCATAAATGGGTTATGTGGTTGCCATATATCAGCTCTAGGGTGTTAATCCTTTATCAAAAAACAGAGCTCTGATACCAATTGAAGTAGCATGTAGGCAACTCTAGAGAGAGGTGAATAGAGTCTTGTGTCTATAATGACGAATTAAAATTAACTCTATGCTATGTCTAGAAAACAACTACTAAGAGAATATATAATCAGAGAATAATAATACGGAAAGTAAAAATGTTTAGAAGAACAAACGCAAACACAATGATATATCCTGGTACCCCTCGTGGAGGACTAGTCCAGATCCGAGAACTCTTGCTCGGAGTTAAAATCTACTATTTGTGAAATATGGTACACACGTGCCTTTAGTCCGAAGAGCACGCCAACTTCTTACAACACGAGCCTTAAATTCGAAGCGCTCGAATACTTTCAACTTCGCAGATGCGAAACATAGAATTTTTAAGTGACTTCTTTTCAACTCTTGTACAGAACTTCTAGCTGAATCGCACTGAACACCTTGGGGCTAGGAAGTTTTGTGGCTAGGGGATTTGGAAGAGTAAGGCTTAGAGCATATAAGGCTTAGAAGATTGAAAGCTTGAGAGTAAAAGATGATTTGAAATGAGAAGAATCAAGCTCTATTTATACTAGGCATAGGAGGCAAAGTTCGGCCAGAGTTCTGTCCCAAAATATTTAAAAATTCGATCGTTGGACAGCTCGCAGCAAGGTGGCCCTAAAAATTAGGTTACTGATTTTAAGGAGGCCGAGTTCGACCCGAGTTTGGTCTTTAGACCGAGTTCGGCCCGAGTTCGGTCCTCCGCAGACCAAAAGCCTTATATGGGTGAGGGTGGTTTAGTTTGGTTCAGGAATTGGTTTGTTTATATGGTGGTGCTTGGAGATATGTTTAGGGTTGAGATGACACAGTGCGACTCAACGTACATATTTTTTAGACTCAATAAATCAAAAATTAGAGATTGAGAACAAATTATATTAGCAATGCAACAACTTGTATACGACATCTGCCTTGAACTTGATGTGTCATATTGGGTCATAGGTGATGTTCTGTCTTGAACTTGATGTGTTGTATTAGATCATATCAGATATTAGATGTTAATTATCTAAATCAGGCTGACTGCGATCCAACTTGGGTCAACACTTACAATATCAATGTAATTGGAAGGCTGTCCAGGCCTTGGGTTGGCCTCGAGTTAGCCTACATTTAGGCAGGGCCACATGACAGTGTGGCCTTGGCAGGCTGGTTAGGCAAGTATAGGTGATTGCCTCAGTGTCTTGTGCACTGTTGTATGTCCTAGTGTCGGTTAGCAGTTAGTGTCGAGGTAGGAGAGGGACTCCCTGTCCCTATTAACAAGAAGTGAAGAGTGTTGTCAGAGAATAGGTGAGTGTCTAAGCATACACATAAATATAGGTGACTGTTATGAGATTACAGTAGCAAATAGAGAAGGGAGTGTGTCACATGTGTGTTAGATAGAGAGGAATATGAGCAGTATGTCGGTTAAGGATGTGTGTATGATACTCCCATATATAGTGTGTGTGTAGAGAAGGGTTTAGAAATTTGGCAAACTAGTGAGTGCTCTTTGTGTTTAAGGTTGGGGGGGTTAATGTGTTGTATAGAGAAATATGAGGGAGCCCTATTAGTGCAGCAGCACCTACAAGAGTGTAAGTCTTATATGTATATATATTAGTGTATGTAAGTGATAGAGAGAACAGGTAAAGGAAATAGGTTGTGCAATGGTAAAATAGGATGTACAGTGCACTAATGTAATGTGCAGGCATTGGAGAGTAATGGAAGGCTTGGCCCTGGTTGCAGTGTGCAGGGGTGAACTTGAGTTAGGGAGTTTTGAGTGTGAGGTTATATATGTGTATATTAGTATGTGCATCAGTGTCACTGTGCAGTAGGATTTGGAATGTCCAGTCCTAACATAGGTGGATATGTGGTTGGCCATTGGTAGATAGAAGAAGAATGGGGGATCATGTATCAGCTATGCAAAAAAATATGTATCAGCCCTATAGGAACTATGCATCAGTCCATAAGCTGAGCTAACTGATATCAAGAGGGGGATATTAGCCTATGACAGCAGCTCCTTGATGTTTAACATAGCAGTGACAACACCTTATGATAGGCTCAGGTTGGATATAGGCCATATGCATCAGTCCTAAATAGGATAAATCATGTATCGGTCCTTATGTTAAAGGCCTTGATACTTATTTATGTATTAGTGATCTATCGGGGCCTCTATATGTATCAGCCATGGAAAAGCCATATGTGTCGGTAACATGAAGCTTATGTATCCGTCCTATAAAGGTGTTACGCCCCAGAACCAGAATACTGGAGAGCGGGGGAATGACTCAGCCAGCTACGTATTACGGGTAGATGAATACCGTATAATATGATCAATGCTGTCTACAAGACGAGGGGGTGCATACTACATAAAAGTCTCCCTATGGTCTCTTTACTTCTATTGTCTCAATCATTCAAACAAGAAACAGAAATAGAGAACATGTGAGATAAAGCAGTAAGGCGTCCCAAACGCTCAGTCAAAATGTTCTTGAGATCTGGCTTTACAAAACGTAGCCAGATGATATAGCAACATATACACAATTGTTATCAGTTGCAGTCTGACTTAATTACAATTATGTAAAAGTAAGTACAAGACGATCCGACTAACATGTCGGTGCCAAACGACAAGGTATAAAGTAGATAACAAAACGAGCGGGGAAGTAAGAAACCCACTCGAGTCCTCCTGCGATCATCCCTCTAGTGTTGACCATCTTGGAGGTAGAAGTAAGCTGGATCCTCGGGGACCGGCTCTAAATCTGGCCATGCAAAACCAGAGAGGTTAGACCTCTAATAGCAAGTACCACAAGGAAGCACGACATGCGAACTAAAACCAGTAATGAGAAATATGATAAATAGATCTCTGCTTGCCACTAGGATTCTCATAACATTACGACACTTCGAACCAACCTCCCAACCAAACAAGGACAGAAGTTGGCCCGTCATGTCCTGACATTCTGATCATCTTATTTAGGTAACAGAGTAGGTACAGTACACAAACAAATCAATTTAAACGGCCATTCAACTACTATGGCTTGCTATTGTGAGTCCCAAGTTATCCTGGAATTTATGCAATAGGGATTCCTCAGTTCTTACTATGTGCGGGCAAGGCTAGTCTATCCAGTTAATCATGTGCGCCATGCATGAATTAGACGAGTCCTAGCAGGACGCCCGTCATCAATATACAATATACAATAATAATATAAGCAGATACTTTTTCCTGCCCGTGTGGCAGGTTTACAGTATCTGTGGGAACCAGCCGACCCGTCGGGTACTACTTGTCCCAAGGGGGCTGCCATGTAAGAACTCTGGAATCCATTCTCTCCATGCAATTATTATTTTATTTAACTTAATAGTCTCTACGTTACATAAAATCCCATGCCGTGGATCATGGTCATTCAAATGAGTACTTTCGTACGGGGTACGATATGCGCAACTCTACAACGATACCCGTGCGGCTAGGTTGTAGGTCTTACATAGCGTAATACGACAATCAAATCTAACCACAGAATAATCATGCCTTGACCATAAAGCACACATGCTGCTTTTGTAGAAAATAAATAAATAATTAATTAATTAGAATGAAGCATGCATGTGTCTGTATGCCGAAGTTCGGGATTAGCCAGTCGATTGCAAAAGTTCATAGTTAATATGAACGTGTTTCATTCATTCAATTCAATAAGACGACTAGCCAGTCTCTTAGTTCCAACTAGGAACGCATGATCAATTATTAGTCAAGGTCACAATCATTATTAATGGTGACAAGGCATGAAAGTCAACTAGTATTCAGTGGGGTCGAGTCTACAACTCTCAGGGTTTAATTCCAATCAATCGGGGTAACTATAACTCAATTCACGACACATGGTACATCCCACGTAACAATCTATTTTTAACAGAAATATAGCATATCATGATTATCAAGTTTATGCAAAAAGGCGTAAGGATAAAAAATGGACGTTAAATATCTAATAAAATATCAATATACAGGGCTACAGAAGATCCAGGGTAAGTAGGGTCAGGTCCAGTTGCGCCTAAACACTCAAGTCAGACTACGCTCAAGTCGTTCTACGCTCAAGTCATGCTACGCTCAAGTCAGCGTACGCTCAGGTCAGGCTACGCTCAAGTCAGGCTACGCTCAAGTCAGCGTATGCTCAGGTCAGGCTACGCTCAAGTCAGCGTACGCTCCTTACTATCCAAGCCAGCGTATGCAAGACATACGCTTCCAAATGGCAGCGTATGAACTCCATACGACTCCTTACCATCCAAGCCAGCGTACGCAAGTCATACGCTCCCAAAAGGCAGCGTATGAACTCCATACGACTCCTTACTATCCAAGCCAGCGTACGCAAGTCATACGCTCCCAAAAGGCAGCGTATGAACTCCATACGACTCCTTACTATCCAAGCCAGCGTACGCAAGTCATACACTCCCAAAAGGCAGCGTACGTAAGACATACGCTCCCAAAAGGCAGCGTATGAACTAAACTGTGCTGCGCTAAAGAGCGCGCGCAACTCCGTAACGCAAGCTAAAAAGCTAGCGTACACAAGACATACGCTTCCAAAAGGCAGCGTATGAACTAAACTGCGCTGCGCTAAAGAGCGCGCGCAACTCCGTGACGTAAGCTAAAAAGCTCGCGTACACTGCTCATTGTCTTCTCCACAACAGCAAGAACTCCATGGTTTGCACCCAAGACTTCAAAATCCATAACTTGGTCAAAACAAGTCCAAATCCAACTTTCCAAAGGTCAAAATTGGGTAGAATAAAATTCTCTACAACATGGAACCATCAAAACTTGCAAACAAAGAAGTTTGATAGATCAAAACCACCAAAATCCGAAAATAATTAATTTCTAGATCTACAAAAATTAAGACTTCGAAATGAAAAATGCCAAGTTCTAAACTCTCTTAGGATCATGAGGAAGATAAATGAACTATAAAAACATGGGTTCTCATGTGGAAGCAAAATGTACTTGCCTACGGTTTGGTAGGTGGAGAGAGAGATGAGAAGAAGAAGTAATGGTGAAGGAGAGTTTAAGAAGAGAGAGAAAGGAGATGGGGGCTTTAAATGGAAGGGGTGGTGGTAGGTGGGGTATTGGGTTCATGTTGAGCCAACTAAACTAAACTAAACCAAGCCGAACCCATAGTAAGACTAAAGCAGAGAATAAAAGCAGGAAATAAAATGCAGGAATAAAATTGCAGAAATATTAATTAACATGAATTAAAGGAATTTAAATACAGGATAATACATGATAAATATTAAATAAATACATTCGAGTAGTACATCTATAAAAATACATTTTCCGGGAACGGGGAGTGACATCTCTACCCTCCTTAGAAAAATTCCGTCCTCAGAATTTCAAACCTAAGTAGGATAGAAACATCGGGGCTAAACTAATCTAAGTACAAGCAATTTTAGCAAGCAATCATTTTACAATATCCATAGCAAGTAACATATCTATATTTAACAATCTACGATATCAAGCAATTCTACCCAAAAGGTGATAAGCATGAGGAATCAAGACAATCAAGGTACACAGAAAAAGATATACCTTGTGAGTCAAAAAGTGTGGATACCGTGATCGGATATCATCCTCACGTTCCCACGTTGACTCTTCCAAAGAGTGATGACCCCAAGCAACCCGGACAAGGTTAATTGTTCGGTTCTTGAGTATCTTCTTCCTTCGGTCCAAGATAGACACAGGTTGTTCCTCGTAAGACAGGTTGGTACCAACAACCAGTTCGAATGATCGAGGATATGGCTTGGGTCCGATACATACCTTCGTAATTGAGAAACATGAAACACGTCATGCACTTCTCGTAACGAAGGTGGAAGGGACAAACGATAAGCAACATCGCCTACCCTATTAAGAATAACAAATGGGCCTACGTATCGTGGACTCAACTTCCCGCGAATGCCAAATCTAATGACCCCACGGGTAGGTGAGATCCGCAAGAACACGTGGACCCCAACAGAAAACTCTAGCGACCTACGATGCTGGTCCGCCCAATGACGATGCCGATCCTGTGCAACACGAAGTCGCTCTCTAATTCCTTAATCACTTCAATCGTCTGGATAATCATTTCTGGGCCTAGCATCTTCCTTTCCCCAATCATCCCATGCTAGTGGCGATCTACACTTCTTACCATATAGTGCCTCAAATGGCGCCATCTGGATACTGGCTTGATAACTGTTGTTGTATGAGAACTCAACTAAGTACAGGTGGCTTTCCCAAGATCCTCCAAAATCCAGAGTGCAAGCTCGCAACATATCTTCCAAAGTCTGAATTGTCCTTTCTGATTGCCCGTCCGTCTGTGGGTGGTAAGCCATACTAATCTTAACTTGGTGCCTAGACTATGATGCAAGCTCTTCCAGAAATGTGACATGAAACGGGTATCTCTGTCTGACACAATACTGATAGGGACTCCATGCTGCCTGACTATCTGCTGCATGTATAACTCCGCCAACTTTTCTGTAGATTGTCCTACTCTGAAAGGAAGAAAGTGTGCTACCTTTGTAAGCCGATCTACTATCACCCAAATAGCATCTTTACCACTTGGTGATCTCGGTAAACCGGTCACAAAGTCTATTATGATGTGTTCCCACTTCCATTCCGAGATAGGAAGCGGTTGTAATAATCCAGCTGGCCTCTGCTGTTCTGCCTTTACTTGCTGACATATCAAGCAACAGAAAACAAACCTAGCTATCTCCTTCTTTATTTCGTTCCACCAGAAGTGCTGCTTGATATCTTGGTACATCTTGGTCCCTCCAGGATGTATAGAATACTGAGAACTGTGAGCTTCTGTCATAACCTCCTATCTGATATCTCCACTAGGCACACATAGACGTGATCCAAACCTAAGTGTACCATCTTCATAGATTTGCATCTCTTTTCTGAGCCCGACTCACATTCTGCCCTAAGCTTCTGAATCCTTGGGTCTTGTGCCTGAGCTGCCTTGATCCTGTCTACCAAGTCGGATTGGACTTGTAGACTTACCAGAACTCCTATATCACTAGAAAGTATAACCTCGATGCCCATCTCCTGAAGGTCTTCTAAGATATGCCTCTGTGTTGTTAACATAAATGTGCCGCCCCTTCTGCTGAGAGCGTCTGCTACCACATTAGCCTTGCCTGGATGATACTGAAGCTCCACATCATAATCCTTGATCAGCTCTAACCATCTTCTCTGCCTCATGTTCAGCTCCTTCTGAGTAAAGATGTACTTCAGACTTTTGTGGTCTCTGTACATGTCCACTCGGTCACCATATAAGTAATGCCTCCATAGCTTCAAAGCAAATACTACTGCCGCCAACTCCAAATCATGAGTTGGGTAATTCTTCTCGTGGTCCCGAAGCTGCCTAGATGCATATGCTATCACCTTTCCGTGCTGCATGAGGACACATCCAAGTCCTTTACCTGACGCATCACAATATACAGTAAAACCTCTGGGCCCAACTGGCAATGTAAGGATAGGTGCTGATATCAACTTCTGCTTCAAATTCTCAAACGATGACTGGCATTATGCCGACCAAACAAATGGCACATCCTTCCGTGTCAAGCGGGTTATGGGTGCTGAAAGTCTTGCAAAATCTGACACAAATCTTCTGTAATATCCTGCCAATCCCAAGAAACTCCGTACATCAGCTACGGTCTTGGGTACTGGCCAACTCTCTACTGCTTCTATCTTCTTGGAATCTACTGCTACTCTAGCTCCTGATACGATATGACCCAAAAATGAAATGTGATCCGTCCAGAACTCACACTTGCTGAGCTTGGCATACAACTGGTCCTCTCTCAGAACCTGTAACACTTTCGAGGTGGTCTTCATGCTCCTCTTCACTAGCAGAGTGCACAAGAATGTCGTCGAGAAATACTATGACAAACTGATCTAAATACGGCATAAAGATACGATTCATCAAATCTATAAATATAGCTGGAGCATTGGTCAAACCAAACGGCATTACTAAGAATTCATAATGTCCATACTTCGACCTGAATGCTGTCTTAGGAATATCTTCCTTCCGAACCCTCACCTGATGGTACCCTGAACGAAGATCTATCTTGGAGAAAACTCTAGCTCTGCTCAACTGATCAAATAAGTCGTCGATTCTTGGTAGTGGGTACTTGTTCTTTACTGTTGCCGCGTTAAGCTTCCTGTAGTCGATACACAATCTGGATGATCCATCCTTCTTCCCCACAAGTACCACTGGTGTTGCCCATGGTGATATGCTAGCTTGGATGAACTTCTTCTCCTTCAATTCCTCTATATGCTGATATACTTTGGCCTGCTCTGAATCCGCCATTCTGTAAACCCGATCTGATATCGGTTTAGTCCCAGGTGCCAATTCTATACTGAACTCAATATCTCTAACCGGTGGCAGACCGGGAAGTTCTTCGGGAAACACGTCTAGAAATTCTTCAACTACCTTCGGAACCTGAACTTCTTCCATTGCCGTTATTACTCCTTGCTCTTGCTGAGTTGCCTGATCTGACTAAGGTGAATCTCTTCATGCCTGGAATATCAAAAATACACTCCTACTATGACAATCTATTCGCATGACTGTCTTTCAGCCAGTCCATGCCTAAGATAACGTCAAAATTTCAACAGGAAATTCTATCAACCGGGCGGTAAAGAATGCCCGCAAACTACAATGCTACATGCTAGAATAACTCTACTAACTCCTACGAGCCCATTACCAGTGAGTATATTCAACCTCCCTGGCAATGCCTCGAACTCCATCCCTAGCCGTGTCGCAAATTGTGCAGATATAAATGAGTGGGATGCTCCCGAATCAATCAATGCTACTGCGGGATATGAGGCGACGAGAATGTTACCTGCCACGATATCTCTCGACGATAATGCCTCTTCCAAGGACAGAGTGAATGCCTTCCCTCGACCTCCTTGCTGGTTCCCATGTTGCGACCTAGCCTGGTGCTGCTGCTGGCCCCCTTCCCTGATGATGCTGGGGTGGTCTATGTCGGTGTTGCTGCATCGACGGTCCCTGCTGCCGAAACATCTGAGCCTGCGCATTAACGGACGCTGTGCCAACGGTCTCACTGCTACCACTGGTCCTCGATACTGTCCTGCCCCTGGTGCTGGCAGAGCAGAAAACTGCTGCACTGGTCCTCCTGACCTCGAATTCATGGATATGTGGTAACCCGATGATCTGGATTTCCACATATCAAACACAGTTCAATGTCCGACACACATCTCTAGTGTGCCCCATCTTTCCACAATAAGTACAGCCCGCTGGGGGTTGCTGGTTCTTTTCTGTTGCTGCTACTGCCTGTGGTGGTGCTGGCCCCCGTATCGCCACATCGTGGACGAATGCCAGGGATGGTACTGTTGTTCGGGGCGCTGCTCCCTCTCCTCCTTCAATCTGACTGTGAGATCTCTTCTGACCTCCAGTCCTAGTCGCAAGCCTCTGAATGGTGATCTTGCCTTCGAGTTGCCGTCAATATTTTGTCAAAAGTCTGGTAGTTGTGCCCCTCTATCAATTGCAAGAGCTCAAGATGAAACCCTTGCTGGAACCTCATCGCCCTCTGGCGCTCCGTTGCTACCATCTCTTGGGCAAACCTACTCAATCTGCAGAACTCCGCTGCGTAAGCATCTACAGTCTTGCCAGCCTGTCTGAGGTTGATAAACTTCTGTTGTAGCTCAAACTGCGCCACAACTCCATAATACTTCGTCTTGAACCTTGCAGTAAAATCGTCCCAAGCAACAGGACGTCTGATACCTACTTCCTCTGATTCCTACCAATCACGTGCGAGATCCTGAAGTAACAACTTTACTAGATCCACACGTTCTTCTGCCGACACCTTAGCGGCTGTCAGAATAGCCTCAATGTCCTTAAGTCATGCATCTGCTGAGATGGCATCCTCCGTGCCTTCGAAACGGCGGGGGTTGTACTTGCAAAACCGGGCTGACGCTCCTGAATCTGTCCTTGCCCCTCTTTCCAATGCCGTCTGTAATCCTTGGTTGAGTAGTACATTCTGCTCTTATAACTGAGCGTGCATGCGCTGCTGGGCTAACATCTGGTGTTGCTGAGTAGCCATCATCCCTCTCATGATTTCCAGAAGGGCTGGTGTGTCCACTTCCACAGGGGTAGGTGGAACTATCGTGGTGTTGGAACCTCCGGATACTGCTGTCCAACTGCTTTTCTACTATCACCTCTTCTTGAATAGCCTCATGAAGCGGTTCTGACCCTTGTTGCTGACAACATGGTCAGGTTGTCCATGTTGCTGTCCATGTTGTTGCTGTCCAGCTCTGACAGATGCGGACGAGGTGCCCTAAGAAAAGGACAAGAATAATCAAATGACCGGACAAAGAAGATCAATGAAGTCAAAGGATACTGGAATGTCAAGCTGGTATTGAGAACAACGAATCGCGAGATCAAGGAGGAACATGTGTGATTGAGACATCCTACAAATTAAATACCCCACAAGTCTGAAATCAGACCTGCATGGGCCACCACTAAAACCTTGTCACGCCCAGAACCAGAATACTGGAGAGCGGAGGAATGACTCAGCAAGCTACATATTACGGGTAGATGAATACCGTATAATATGATCAATGCTGTCTACAAGACGAGGGGGTGCATACTACATAAAAGTCTCCTATGGTCTCTTTACTTCTATTGTCTCAATCATTCAAACAAGAAACAGAAATAGAGAACATGGGAGATAAATATTAAGGCATCCCAAATGCTCAGTCAAAATGTTCTTGAGATCTGGCTTTACAAAATGTAGCCAGATGATATAGCAACATATATACAATTGTTATCAGTTGCAGTCTGACTTAATTACAATTATGTAAAAGTAAGTACAAGACGATCCGACTAACATGTCGGTGCCAAACGACAAGGTATAAAGTAGATAACAAAACGACGGAGTAAGAAACCCACTCGAGTCCTCCTGCGATCATCCCTCTAGTGTTGACCATCTTGGAGGTAGAAGTAAGCTGGATCCTCGGGGACCGGCTCTAAATCTGGCCATGCAAAACCAGAGAGGTTAGACCTCTAATAGCAAGTACCACAAGGAAGCACGACATGAGAACTAAACCAGTAATAAGAAATATGATAAATAGATCTCTGCTTGCCACTAGGATTCTCATAACATCACGACACTTCGAACCAACCTCCCAACCAAACAAGGACAGAAGTTGGCCCGTCATGTCCTGACATTCTGATCATCTTAGTTAGGTAACAGAGTAGGTACAGTACACAAACAAATCAATTTAAATGGCCATTCAACTACTACGGCTTGCTATTGTGAGTCCCAAGTTATCCTGGAATTTATGCAATAGGGATTCCTCAGTTCTTACTATCGGGCAAGGCTAGTCTATCCAGTTAATCATGTGCGCCATCATGAATTAGAAGTCCTAGCAGGACGCCCGTCATCAATATACAATATACAATAATAATATAAGCAGATACTGTTCCTGCCCATGTGGCAGGTTTACAGTATCTGTGGAACCAGCCGGCCCGTCGGATACTACTTGTCCCAAGGGGGCTGCCATGTAAGAACTCGGGAATCCATTCTCTCCATAATTATTATTTATTTAACTTAATAGTCTCTACGTTGAGTGAAATCCCATGCCGGGATCATGGTCATTCAAATGAGTACTTTCGTACGGGGTACGATATGCGCAACTCTACAACGATACCCGTGCGGCTAGGTTGTAGGTCTTACATAGCGTAATGCAACAATCAAATCTAACCACGGAATAATCATGCCTTGACCATAAAGCACACATACTGCTTTTGTAGAAAATAAATAAATAATTAATTAATTAGATTGAAGCATGCATGTGTCTGTATGCCGAAGTTCGGGATTAGCCAGTCGATTGCAATAGTTTATAGTTAATTGAACGTGTCTCATTCATTCAATTCAATAAGACGACTAGCCAGTCTCTTAGTTCCAACTAGGAACGCATGATCAATTATTAGTCAAGGTCACAATCATTATCAATGGTGACAAGGCATGAAAGTCAACTAGTATTCAGTGGGTCGAGTCTACAACTCTCAGGGTTTAATTCCAGTCAATCGGTATCTATAACTCAATTCACGACACATGGTACATCCCACGTAACAATCTATTTTTAACAGAAATATTAGCATATCATGATTATATCAAGTTTATGCAAAAAGGCGTAAGGATAAAAAATGGACGTTAAATATCTAATAAAATATCAATATACAGGGCTACAGAAGATCCAGGGTAAGTAGGGTCAGGTCCAGTTGCGCCTAAACACTCAAGTCAGACTACACGCGTCGTGCTACGCTCAAGTCATGCTACGCTCAAGTCAGCGTACGCTCAGGTCAGGCTACGCTCAAGTCAGGCTACGCTCAAGTCAGCGTACGCTCAGGTCAGGCTACGCTCAAGTCAGCGTACGCTCCTTACTATCCAAGCCAGCGTATGCAAGACA
>JANAVB010013394.1:1508408-1595908 GCA_029216955.1 Iris pallida
TTGTATTGCACTTTTGACATCTATCTATTTCCTTATCGTGTTATTATTCTCCCTTAGCTATTTGTGATTGAGATTGTTTCATTCTGTGATTGTCCTCCGTATGGAGAGTTATTATCGGTAGGTACATTTATATTATGTTATATTTAGTAGTAAACCTAGGACATCGTTCTTCCGTCGATACTGCAGCGTAGGCTGGATGTACCCACGGTCTCGTGCCCTTTCATCGGGTGCGAGTCGTGACGCATTTTTAGTTGTGGTCAATACAGGTCCAACTTCGTTATTAATGCGATATCGTGGTAGTGCAACGACTTATTTGTGCTACTGCAAGCCTATAATATGATATATAAAAGAGGATATTAGGATGAGAGAATACTCAATCACAATTTGGACTTCTTCAGAGATTCCCAGGACGACCCCTGGGAATCTCATTATAAACTCTATCTTGAAATTCATTTCTGCTTATTTCCGTCTACTCCTTCTTGTTCATTGTTGAAATTGATCATTGGTGTTCGATTGTTGACTTCGGTTTGTATCAAGATGAGTTTATGGACTATATCGAGGGTATATTCTGGTAGTACATACTGAGCGAGGTAGTGAAGATTGCAGCCGTCCGTCTTGGTTATAGAGTCTCAAGTTTATGGCGACCATGTAAGCTGGCAAGGCGACATTGCTGATCGCATGTTTTTGGATATACGTATCTTAGTTATAGAGTTGGGATTTCTCGCCGCCGTACTAGCTGGCAAGGCCGTTATCCTGAACAACATAATTTTAGATCTATACACCATGAATGTGGGACCAGAGGTTATCACAGCTATGCTGACTGGCAAAGCAAGGATTCTGGATAACATGATTTTGGCACAACAATATGATTACCAGATTATATTCTAGATCGGTTCATGGCTTAGTACCTCTAATATCCTAAATGTTTGATTGTTTGCAATTATCATAGGACATGTTAGAGTCTTAGAGATTAAAGGTGTCTATTTTGCGGGTCAGCTGCGCACTAAATGAGGATTGTCCTACTGCACCCTTATTTGGTGGAGCACCAGGCCAGAGAGATGGAGCTAGGCCACTTGCGGCACAGCATCAAACCCTACACCAGCAGAGGGATACCCTGATGGGGCAGGGCTTTTGCGTTGACGGTCGAGGAGGCCGATGCTACAGGTGATGGGTTAGTAGGTTTGTCTTTATGTTCTTCTTTCGTCCTTTTCCTGTCTTGTTGCATGCTTCAATATTACCTCTTAATTGTTCCTTTTTGTGCTGTGATAGATACTATAGTGACCCTGATTGAGACGGTGATATCATGACCAGTAGGACCATCATGACATGTATTATTTAATAGATTTCTTGGACTATAATTGTTATGGACTTGACCTAGAGAAGGGTACAACAAACTTAAATTTCGAGGACAAAATTTTTCTAGGGGGTAAGATTGTAATTACCACTTTTCGGACTAGGGATATTTTTGACCAAATTAAAAATTTACCATTAGTGTGGCATTAGCATGACAACTAGCCTAGGCTCATAGATTTAAATTTCCTAATTAAATAGACGCTAGTCATGGCTAGGCTAAATACAGGCATTAATTAAAGCCAAACACTTATTGTCCTTAGAAGCCATCAGCTAACTAAGTGTCATGGAGAATATTAGGGCTAACTAAACCCCACTAAAACTCTACAAATAGCCCCTCTTGGCAGCCACCATTTCAATATTGGGTTTCCACTCATTTCTTTCATTCCATACTCTTCCAAAATTTCTCCTCTTTCTTCCCTTGCTGTGCTAAGGGCTAGGGAAGCTCAACGAGAATTGGTGGAGGCTCTAACTAGGATTTGGGAGCTACTTCTTCCTTCTTCTTAGCCAAATTTGTGGGTCTTTATATAGGTTTCATTCTACATAGGTATAACCCTCTAAACTCACTTTTTTATAGTCAAATTTCATGTATTCATGTAGGAGACCCCTCTAATGGCTAGATCCAAACCTATAGGTGTTGAAATAGGTGCTAGAGGACTCATTCATAATAGTTCCATGGGTTAGGATGGTAACATTTGGGTAATTACAGGATTGTGACCACCAAGTCTTTGTGTTTATGTCCCAGAGGAATTCTGTGTCATAATAGGTTGCTATGTGTCCTAAAATTTGTGTAAATTAGGATACATATAGGTTTAAATACATATATGTGTCAATGTATTGCATGTAGGCATATATGAGTGTTGGTGCATGAGTTTATACTAGAAATACAGTGTGTGTGCCTAGGGGCATCCTCTATTTCCTGTGTACACAAGTTTGTTGCAGTAGACAGTGGGTGAATGTCCTCCTATGAGTGTGCTAATGTGTGTTACAGGGGTTAGGTGGTAGAGACATAGGAGTATCTTTAGATGTGTTGTCTAAGATATATGTGTGAATGTGATAAGGAAAAAAGTGAATGACAGGTAAAGGGAGAGAGGAGGGAACTAATTATGGCATTTGTGGTTAGGACTGCACTGTACAGTCAGATAGGTAAGGAGTTAACTCTCCGCACATCAGGGAGTTCCCTTGGTTTGGGTTGGTTGTGTCACCTGCAGCAGGGGCTAATGCCTATTGCTCTTAGGCAGGGACTGTTAGTGAGATTAGGGAGAGATGAGTGTAGGTGTTTGAGAAAACATCTCTTTGAGAGTATTAGTTGGAGTATCAGTTGTTTTCGATAGGTTTAGTGTCAGTTAAGAATGGCCTGTATCAGTAAATGAGGAAGGGTGTCAGTAAGTGTGTGTAATAGAGAGAGATGTGTAAGTGTGTGTTGTAGAAGCATAAAAAATCTCAGCCGAAGATATCCCTTCACCAAAGCACAAAAGATGTAAAAGACTGAGGCTCAGGGTTGAACTCCCTAAGAAGGACATTTGCATACTTCTCAAGGGCAGCGATGGCTCATTCTACACAGAGTTCTTCTATAAGAACATGGCTCCTACAAACGAGAAAAACCTTAACCAGCAACCAACTTACACATGGCCGATCGCCGCTCAATGTTAAGTTTGGATCTCGCATGGTGGTGACGGATGCCGAGAAGAAGACGACGACTCTACAAAGGAGAAATTCCCCTTTTATAGGACCGAAAATGGCCCAGAGCGCACGCCACATGGCCGACGGTCAGAATTTATGTATTATTCGGACGAACCTAAGACTCAACACTTTGAATGTTAGTCTTAGACCCTTGGAATTCCTCATATTATGGTGGCAGTTAAGAGGGAAGTTCCTTAAAGAGCGGATATTAATTGCTCTTTGCTTCAGAAGCCAAAGCCTTCAAGCCAGAGGCGCAGCTACCTGCCTGCGCCAACCTCAGAAGCAAGATGATGGTAGGCCCCCTTCCATTCTTTTACTTCAGAATCCAGTATCTTTACTCCATAGGCATAGCTACCTGCCTGCGCCAATCTCAGACGCGTAACGGTCTCATACCCTTTCCTTCGCAGCCAACGCCTTCATTATTCAGAGGCACAGCTACTTACCTGTGTCCGCATAAGGCGCAGGATGATGATATGCTCACACCATCTACATTCCCACGGTGCAGTCGTCTGCTCCGGTTCAGAAGCTTAAGCCACTTCTCTAAAAGAGACTTGGGAACTCCTATCGTAATCAATGCAAGTCAGCCTGTCGCTCCAAAAGCATAGTAACCTCGCCAACCTGAAGCACAAGCCTACTTGTCGCCTACAGCACAGTGACTCCGGTATCCCGAAACATAGCTTCATAAGTTACTCTATATGCACAGAAGTCTCGTCGTCATTCGAAGCCAAGTCCACTCGTCGCCTGAAAGCACAGAGGTTCCGTCGTCTCCAGAAGCACGGTCTACTTGTCACCCCAGAAGCACAACAGTACTTAGTCCTCACCAGAGGCGCAGGAAGCATGGTTCCACCCCAATTGGTTTGTTTAAACCGCCTCTTGCATAGAAGATTTGGTTTAAATCATGTTTGATATCATATCAGATTTATTTAAATCTTAGACGAGGATCAATTAGACTCCAAATCTAGGATGAAATCCAATGATTTACTCGGCTGTATCCGAGCAAGCAAATCGGCACGTGCCACGTGTCACCTCCTTCGGTTATGTTTATAACCACCAGAGATCTCATTTGAGGGAAATATTGATGTCCGCCACGTGTCAGCGTCACAGAAGCCCACACCGTGCAATTATGGCAGATTCTTTTATATCTCAGGAACCCTAATGCACATCGCATATTTGCTCGGTTCTCTATAAATAGAAGGAGTTCTTCTTCCACCAAACCATCGACAGAGGGAAAATTTACAATTGATAATATTCAAAAGATCAGCAATCTCTATCCACGAAGAATCGACCACCCTCATCCACCGATCAACCAAAGAACCAACCAACCAACCATCTTCAAGGAATCTTCTCCTCCAGACAGTGTCTTGATCGGTGACCCCAAAGTCCCATCAAAGGCGCCAGAGAGCCATTGCAAGGTTGATTCATCGTCAGATCATCAACGGAGTAAAGGAGCCGCTGCAGCGCTCGATCTCCACCGTCACACTTTCCCAGAAACCTCTTCTCCCTGTACATAGAATATCCTGTTTAGGACTTCCTTTTTTGTACACAGATACCTTATACGTTCAATAAAGCAAAAAGTTTTTTCAACCTTTTGTTATGTCGAACAAAATGGCGACTCTGCTGGGGACTACCTTCTCCTCCAACGAGAAGACGGTGACACAATCTAATAACAACATGTTGGAAGCTTCTTAAGACATGCTGGTCGTACGCTTCGACCAACAGGCTTTTGAAGATGTCCTCTCTAGTAAAAACTCGAAGTCTTCGAAGCGGTTCGTACAATCGAAGAAGACTCGATATGTCTGGAGGCCTAAGACGGCTGCAGCCAGCAGCACGATGGTGGGAACTCCGTTTCAGGACCCCCTCAACGTCAAAGCCACAGAGAAGATTCTGGCTGCTACGGCCTTATCCCCTCGCCCAATTCTTGTCCTGGGAAAGCATAGCAAGGAAGATGGTGGTTCCATGGTTGATCTGACGAAGGAACGATGCCAAAGGAAGCACACACCGGTCCAACCCCTAACGACGGGAGTATTACCGGTAAGGAAATCTATTTTCAATAGAATCACTTTCCCTTCAGGCAAACCTTCGGCGGACTCTGAATACTACTCGCCCGCTGAGGGTAGTAGGAAGAGATCCCAGGTGGCTCGTGCTTCGTCAACAAGCGTATGACACCAACGGCAGACCAGAGGCCCGTATTGACAGTTACACGCGCAGCTGACGGAAAGCTATAAAAGACTGGCTTTCGCGCTCCGATGCCTCAACCAGTCGAGTCTTCCTTCCATTGGGGTACTCCTATGCGTAAGCCAAGATAGAGGGTACGTCCCACGGAGAGGGATCCATGCGAGCAGCTTTCTCGCAGAAGAGACAAGAGGTATCCTCGCCAGACCGACTCTAACAGTACTTACATGCAGCTTTCCTATATGTACAATTGGAGCACTATAACAGAAGATCGAACCCTCTCCTAAGCGAAAGAAGAATCTGTGGCACAGGACGTGCCTAAATCAAGTCACTCTTGTACCCAGATTACCATCAACGCTGTTGTCAACAGACGGTTGCGCCATCGCCGAGCAGGCATTCCGTCTTCCAAAGACTCTACTCCACGTCGACCCCCCGCCAGAGGCTTAACAGGGGGTCGGTGAGCCATAGAAAAGACAAACCCCGTATCGCCATATGCTACGCGGCGCAGGGTTCCAGATCTTTCAAGAAGCCCTCCCAGAATCCTTCTATATCGGTTGCTAAACTAAAGAGGAGGTCAGAGAGCAGTAAAGCTAAGGTACCCGATGCAGGTGTGTTCCAAGGCACTCATTCCAGATCTGCATTGGGTGCCTTGTCAAAAACTGGGGGTAGCCAGCTTTCTACCGTGCATGACAAGCCTGTGTTCCAATCTGAGAAGGCACAATACGACATGGATGACTCCATTGGCGCAGCCAGTCATTAGATTGGGGGTTGCAACCATACTGAGTCTGAAGAAGATCACAATCTTACGGTATATCTCCAGGACAGCGAGGCTCTGGCGTCTGAGCCAGAAAGTGAAGGATCTACGGCTCCATCGAGTCACCCTCACACTCGGTTTGTGTTCATGTCCGATGGAAATGAGGAAGACAACAACGAAGCTCTCAGACATATCGAAGTCCTCGAGACGAAGTTAGATACGCTGACGGACACCATAAAGGCCCTATCATCGGTCATAATTGACCTCAAGAGTAGAATGGCCCCCGCTGTCTCTACACATATACGTGATTCGCCAACCAATGACAAATCCAGCAGGCTGCCTACTGCCAATCAGGTAGGACCATTCTCGTCTAATCCATCGGCTACAGGATCCGCAATGCCGGTCGTGATACAGTAGGACATCAAGGAGCTGTATGCTCATCATGATGCCAAGAAGAAGCAAGCAACGCTCCGGAAGATGGGAATCCGACAGCCATACCCTATCGAGTGGGACAAAGTCATCTATATTTCCAAATACAATCCGCAGATGCTTACACCTTACGAAGGGAAGGGGTCTCCCCGACAATACTTGAGGTACTTTGCCTCAGTAACGGGGAACCTGCCAAAGGATGACGCCCTCCTGTCCAACATATTCATAGGAGCCTGCAGGGGGTAGCCTGTGAGTGGGTATGTAGTCTTCCGGACGATTGTATCTTGTCATTTGAAGACCTGAAGACTCGGTTCGTGTGCCGATTCTACGAAGGAGGCATGGATATGACTATGTCGACCCTCATGGAAATTGTCCAGAGGGAGAAATAGCCTATCCGCGCATACATCGAGCGCTTCCGCCGGCAGCCCTTAGATTACCACCCGACATGCCCGAGTCCATGCTTATGGACTTCTGGCGCAAGAACATGTTGCCCGTTATAATATTGTGGCACAATGCTCCCTGCACGGAGTGGATGCCTTTTATTACAGAGGCGGATGCTACACAAAGGAAAGCCCAGGACGTGCAGCACCTGGGGCTACACTTTCTTGCGACCGAAGACAAGGGGAGACGCTCGTCTAGCAACAACCCTAAAGACGAAAAAGACAAGCATGCTATGACTGTCAACATCTCCAAAGGTTCAGTAGCTGTGAACCCCAAGTCCATGAAAGCGCAGAGGCCGAGGGAGACTTACTCCTTCAAAGACGAGGATACGCTGGAGCTCTTCGAGATGCTTACGAAGAGTGGCAAACTGTCCATCCCGACACCCAGGCGTCCTAATGAGGTAGGAAAGGTGGACCATCCTAAGTACTGCCATTATCACCAGTACGTAAATCACTCAACACAAGACTACTATGTGTTGACGGGGCAAATTTAGCGCTTTATTAATGCCAACGTCATATCGTTGGATTACAAAAAGAAGACCGACAAAAAGAAGGCCGTCACAGCCAACATGGTTACTCTCCAGTTCGGGAGTTTTCCAGCCACAAAGGTGCAAGATGGCGTCATCCCAATTCCATAGGCGACGATGGAAGTAGTCAATCTTCCGCCAGCATGGATAATGCTCAAGGGCTCGTCCCGTTCTCCACTCCTCAAGGTGAAGTTATGTGGATACATCCTGACTTGGTTCCTGACATGATGACATCTACGACCCTTGCTTCCAAAGGGAAAAAAAGTAAGTCATGCCGCATGGTCTCGACGTCGACCAACGATGCTTTGGTGACCACCCGCTTGACGCAGAGGCAAGAGGAGAGCCAGGATCCAGACCAGGAGGACTCTCCACCAAATACTTCCTATGTCCCAGATAAATCAGAAGCATGTCCACCTCAAACCCCTGAGGCACCAGAGGCGGGTCCATCCTGGGCCCCTACCGTGGACAAGCAGAAACAGAAGGAGGTTCATTTTCACAAACCTCTCAGAAAGGATCCATCAGTAGGGCCTATTAAGCCCTACAAATTTGATATTCTAGCGCAGCTGGTTAATACTCCGACTAGATTATCACTTTTCAAGCTTTTCTGCCTCTCTAAGGAGACCCAAGATGCGCTCAGTAAAGCTTTATAGAACGTCGAGTCCTTTCTCACCCAGGTTCGGCCACCAAAAGTGGATCCCACACCTTGCCCATATTGTCACAGCGTGGTCGAAGTAATTCCCAGTATCACTTTCATCCAACAAGACATGATACTAAAGAATAACCGGCACAACCATCCCCTGTACTATACAGGGTATGTCGATGCCATTAAGGTCGATCGCATCCACATCGACCCAGGTTCCTCTTTGAGCATTATCCCAAGAAGCCTGCTTCAAACTTTAGGGATTTCGATACATCGGTTGACATCCTCGAACACAATAATCAGTGGCTTCAACGCGGGAAAGAGCGAGCCCCTGGGCAAAATTTGCCTGAAATGTCAGATCGGCGACCTTCATACTGAAGTGACTTGCTACGTCATTGACGCGGACATAAACTACAACATGCTGCTGGAGATACCATGGATATATGAGTACATGATTGTTCCTTCCACCCTACACCAGTATATGAAGTGTGTGGCCAGCAACGGGACCATCAAAACTGAGTTCGCTGATATTGACCCGTTCCGAGGACTTAAAGCCTACTATACAGATGCCGATCTGTACAAGTCTGTCCCCTGGGACGATGACAACAATGATGCTAGAGACGAGGCAGAAACAGCTTCAGAAAGCGTAGAGTGGCCGAAGAACCTTTCAAGGTTCGACTGAAAGGGAGGCCACCCAAGGTGTCAGCGCCTCTCATTGTTAAGCTTCGGGGCAAAGCTCCACCTTTGCCTCCAGTGACGATGGAAGATGGTCAGGAGCCTATACGAATGAAGTTACCCCGGATGTCCCCAAGGCCGACCATGAAGGCGCAGGAGCATCCGACCATAATTTCTATGATGGTCAAGTAGAAAGGGAGGCGTCCTCTTTCTCCTCCGATGGCAGCTCTAGTCCTCACTGAAGAAGAGCTAGAAGATTACGTCTACGCCAACACAGAGGCCCACTCTTTCGACGACGTAATCCCTCGAGACAAAATATCCCACTTCATTAACAGAAAGTTGTCATCGAACTACTCTGGTGCATGCTGGAACACCAAACCAAATATTTCCTGAAAAATTCTCTGTGTAAACTACAGACGCAAGTGACAACTGCCAACCATGTGAGCCAAGTTGTCCCTGCCCGGGGTGCCTACTTCACAGTTCCAGCCAAGAAAAAAGAAGAGGAACCCATCATATTTGGTCGATTGGAGCATCTGCAGCGAATAACTCCTGAAGACCCAGACCTCGACAACGGCAAAATATAGTTCTACCGCTATACGACAAGGCCAAAAAACTTATCCATAAGATAGGCTACGACATAAATAGCAACAAGGAGCTCAATTATGGTAAAGACTGGCATTTTCTTTTACGGATTCATGATCCAAAGAAAAAAGTTGAAAACTACTACCAACATACTCGTCGAGGGCTGGGGTACGACACACCTATGTCCACCTCAGAAGATTCAGAGAAAGAAGTCATGAGGCACTCAACTGTTCTGACTCCTCAACTTGGGACTCCGATACCAGCACAGGTCAAGTCTTCAAGAAGATGTTGTCTGCTAACATGATCACTAATCAGTTAACCGTCGAAGACAATCAGTACAGGCAGTTACAAGAGTTAGAAGCGCTGGATGAAAAGCGTTTGCTTGTGCAGCAAAGGATTGAGCTTTACTAAGCTCGTATCTCTGGGGCCTTCAACAAAAAGGTCCGCGAAAGATTCTACCATATGGGCGACCTCGTCTTGGCAGTACGAAGACCGATAGTGATGACCCACAAGACGTCTTGGATGTTCGAGCCCAAGTGGGAAGGATCGTTCGACATAGAAACGATATACTCCAACGGTACTTATCGGCTAGCTAAGCCTAGTGGTGACTTGCTAATGATGTCCATCAACGGCAAGTTCCTAAAGAAATATTACATCTGAAGACAGAACCAGCATAGGCACCCACATCCCCTGAAAAGGGTGCCCATTAGTTCTGGTAAGGGGGTCTCTCTTCCTCCATCCTATATATTCTCTCATGTAGATGAAGCACTTCCCATCCACATTACCTCTGGATTGCTCATCTATGCCTGGAAGACGCGACTACCATGTCCACATTACCTTTGAGTAGTCGTTCTTCTCGTATTAGTTCTAGTATTATCCCGGCGGTCTAGAAAATGGTTCACGTCCATATTACCTCTGGATTGTTGTTCTATACTCCGACAAAGATCAAGCCTACCACATCCATATTACCTCTGGTCAGGCAAATCCATTATGAAGATTCCCTCTTTATTTTGGAGACAAAAGAAAAGGGAACAAGAAAGCTTCTACATATAAACCATGTGGCTACAAAGACCTATTACATATTCTTCGTAGTTACATACAAAGAAGCAAAAAAGCTAAAATTGCGGTACAAGCTCTCAATAGCGCGGGCGAAACGGTGACAGACCCAATAACTTCCTGGTTAAAAGGAAGCCACCGCCCAAAGCTACTACTGGCCCAAGCCGGGGATGAAGACCAGCACAGGACTCCCCTATCTCTCCAGCTGGCCGGAGAGTGAAACCACAGCAGTAGGCCTTGCCATTCCTCGGTCGACATAGCAACCAATGCAAATTCAGGAAGCAAGGGTTCGAGACACCATTGACGCCCATGACATCCAGGACGGGGGACGTCTCGAGATCCAGTAGTAGTTCTACTACAGCTTCTTTGGATAAAAAGATTTGCCACCGACGCACTACTAAAATTTACTGATTTAGCGACGGAAATATTCGTCGCCGATCCGTCGCTAAACCAGTTTAGCGATGGATCACTGACGGATATTGACCAAAAAATTTCGTCAGCAAATAGCTCGTCACTAAATCTATCCGTCGCTAGGTTGTCGCCAGGCGACGATTTAGCGATAAATTTCTGTCAGCCTTATTCGTACAACTAGCAACGACTTGCCGACAGTTTTTTGTCAAATAAAGTATCAGAAAGTGAGTGATACAGCGTGTTACCGACGAATATGTCCATCGATAATCCGTCGGTAAAGCGTATCAGAGATTATCGGGTCCGTCGCTAATCCGTCGGCAACTTGTCGGTAAACGCGTATCAGAGAGTTTCTTATATGCAAAGTCCATCGCTAATCCCTTGCTCTTCGTTGCCACCTCGTGATGGATTAGCGACAGAATAGCGGCGATAGATCCGTCGATCCGATTCTAGAAATGTTTGACCTTTGCAGAACCTTAGCGACGGATATTCCGTCGCTAATCCGTCGAAAATAGTCGCTAGCATGTCGCTATTCAGTCGCGATGTTGGCGACGGATTATCCGTTGCTAAATCTTTAACGACATCTAGCGACGGAGTAGCGATGACCTATCCGTCGCTAAGGTTCTGTGTATCTTTCATATCTCCAGAACCTTGCCGACGGATAAGCCGTCGCTAGGTAGTCGCTATCCGTCGTTAACTAAAAATTCCTGGAAATTTTCCAGTTAGCGACGGATATTCCATCGCTCAGTCGTCACGAGTGGTCGCTAGTCCGTCGCTAACTAGGAATTTTTTGAATTTTTTTTGCATAAAATAGAGCATTCCCTGTACACACAATATCCGAAACATCAAAAAATCACAATATACAATCACACAAACCAATATAATCCAATATACATCACACACTAATATATAATCCATAACAAATATGTATCACACAAACCAACATAAAATACACACCAATTATCCAAAAATTAACCATTATCCAAAACATTCATCAAAATCTAATATTCGTCGCTAGAATATCCAAAATTCTCACAAATATTGAACATTTAAAAACTATTCAAATACAATACATCAAGGAGGAGGCGAAGTTCGATCGTCCGCTGGTGGTACTCCCTGCTGCGCCCGACGTAAATACACATCCACCATATATGGCGGTAGTCCGTCGAAGACATGGTATAGAAGTTGGCATAGCTGCTCTGGCGACATCAGGTCAAGGAGTGTCGTCACAGTAGGAGGCGGTACCAGAGGGGCAGCAGGGTTAAAAGAAAGACGCCCGGCGGAAGAACCGACACCTGCAGTAGACGGACCGGCAGCAGCAGTAGACGGATCGACAGCAGTAGAAGGAGGCGGAAAGTACGTGAACAATTGCTCCCGTAAGCACGACACCGCCTCATGCAGATACGCAAGCTGTGTCCTCACATCATCGTCTGTCGGGGCTGCGGGAGGAGGTGGGGGTGGTAGAAATATCTGAACCGTCGCGTACAACGGTGCCATCGAGACGACTCCGTACAGGCGCCCTTTCCTAAAGCCGCTGACGGTATCTACGAACAAGTCGTCGTTGCGAGCGGCCATAGAAGAGGGCATCCGGGCGGGCGTCATTTCGCTGACATCCTTGGCAGAAGATGGCTGAGCCCGACTAAGGGCCTCATGATACGCAGCCTATCAAATGAAATGTGTTTATACTATAAGTTTACCTAAGTTATAGTCTGAATCCTAAGTTTACCTAAGTTATAGTCTGAATCCTAAGTTTACCTAAGTTATAGTCTGAATCCCAAGTTTACCTAAGTTATAGTCAAAATACTTTTAATTCTAACATAAATCCCATAAACGTAAGTACTTACATCAGTCTCCTTGTCCCTCTCGTCGAGGAAGCTCCCGTCCTTCCGTCTCTTGTGCGTATGCTGGAATACCCCCACCCCCAACCCAACCCCTACCCCCACCACCGCCGGCCGCCATCCCCACCACCTCGATCCCTACCCCCACCCTCACCCCATCCCCACCACCGTCGACTGCCATCCCCACCGCCGAACCAAAACTCGCCGTCCCCCGCCGCCCCGACCCCCACCCCCACCCCGGCCCCCAACCCCCATCCCCACCACCGTCGACCGCCATCCCCACCGTCGACCCGAAACCCGCTGCCCCCCGCTGCGACCCCCACCCCCAACCCCACCCCACTACCGATTTTCCCACCCCCACCACCATCGGCCCCAGCCTCCCCCCGCCGCCCCGACCCGAAACCCCCCCAGCGACCCCCACCCCCACCACCGCGACCTACACCCCCACTCCACCACCACCGGCCCCCGACGTCCCCCGTCGCCCCGACCACCGAGAGAGAGAGAGAGAGAGAAAATTTGGGGAGGGAATAAAAAGTTCCCTCCCGTCGGTTAAATTTAAGTTGGGGCTGGATATTTAGCGACGGACTAGCGACGGATATATTCTGTCCCTAGTCCATCGCTAAACCACCCTAGCTGGCCAACGGAATATCCGTCGCTATGTGGTCGTTAAATTTTATGCCAATTTTTTTCAACATTTCCCGCCAACTTTTGCCAACTAAGCGACGGCATAGCGATGGATTCTTTATCCGTCGCTATATCACCGATGACTTAATGACGGATTGGCAACCTTTACTCGCCCTTAAAATAATAAAAATATATCAACTTTTCTATGACTATCAGGCAGAATTTGTCGGTAGTCCGTCGCTAATAGCGACGGACAAAATCCGTCGCTAAATGTTTGTCAACAAAAGGCTGTATTTTGGTAGTGACGGCCGCCTCAAACAAATTACAGGGTCGTCAGGAGCCGAGCATCGGGCAAGCAAGGCCATTGTTGAAGCAGCTGAGTCTTCTCTTGAAGGGGATAGTCCTTTATATAGGCTGTTCGCGTGGTCCAAGTACAAGCCAGACATCGATCAGAAGGAAGCTTACAAGTTAAGCTAAAGCTCCACTCCATGACAGATGATAGTACTGCGAGTGACCGAAGGAACCTGACTCTGAACCTCCTCTGCTAAAGAGATTCGCGATCCCTGCAAAGACGCAAGAGGCTCCAATATCAAGAAGTCATCAGGAGCCCATGGTCTGAAATGATGACTCAGGAAAGTTAATGTTAAGATCTAGGCGTGACACCAGCCATCACCCAGCTCGTACAGTCCTGACAAGTGTTCATGCTTCTGTTCAAAGTATCCCGAGCTTGACTCAAGTTCGGGACACTTTGAAGGGGGTCTTGTATAAGCATAAAAAATCTCAGCTGAAGACATCCCTTCGGCAAAGCACAGAAGATACAAAAGACTAAGGCTCAGAGTCGAACTCCCTAAGAAGGACGTTTGTATACTTCTCAAGGGCAGCGCTGGCTCCTTCTACAGAGAGTTATTCTACAAAAACATGGCTCCTACAAACGAAAAAAGCCTCAACCAGCAGCCAACTTACACAAGGTCGATCGCCGCTCGAAGTTAAGTTTGGATCTCGTATGGTGGTGAAGGATTCCGAGAAGAAGACAACGAATCTTCAGAGAAGAACTTTTCCTTTTATAGGACCCAGAATGGCCCAGAGCGCATGCCACATGCCCGACGGTCAGAATTCCTGTATTAATGGGATGAACCTAAGACTCAGCACTTTGAATGTAGTCTTAGACCCTTGGAATTCCCCATCTTACGGTGGCAATTAAGAGGGAAGTTCCTTAAAGAGCGGATATTTATTGCTCTTTGCTTCAGAAGCCAAAGCCTTCAAGCCAGAGGTACAGCTACCTGCCTGCGCCAACCTCAGAAGCAAGATGGTGGTAGGCCCCCCTATCTTTATTTTACTTCAGAAGCCAGTATCATCACTCTAGAGGCACAACTACCTGTCGGCGCCAATCTCAGACGCGCAAGGGTGTTATACCCTTCCTTTTGCAGCCAACGCCTTCACTATTCAGAGGCGCATCTACTTACCTGTGTCCGCATGAGGCACAGGATGGTGATATGCTCACACCATCTCCATTCCCATGGCATAATCATCTGCTCTGGTTCAGAAACTTAAGTCACTTCTCTACAAGAGACTGGGGAACTCCTATCGCAACCAATACAAGTCAGTCTGTCGATCCAAAGGCATAGTAACCTCGCCAACCTGGAGCACAAGTCTACTTATCGCCTACAGCACAGTGACTCCAGTATCCTGAAACACAGCTTCATAAGTTTCTCTATATGCACAGAAGTCTCGTCATTATTCGAAGCCAAGTCCACTTGTCACCTGAAAGCACGGAGCTTCGGTCGTCTCCAGAAGCAGGGTCTACTCGTCGCCCCAGGAGCACAACAGTAGATAGTCCTTACCAGAGGCACATGAAGCATGGGTCTGCCATAATTGGTTTATTTAAATCGCCTCTTGCAGAGAAGATTTAGATTAAATCGTGATAGATATAATATCAGATTGATTTAAATCTTAGACGAGGATCAATTAGACTCCAAATCTAGGATAAAATCCTAAAATTTACTCGGCTGTATCCGAGCAAGTAAATCGGCACGCGCCACGTGTCACCTCCTTCGGTTATGTTTATAACCACCAGAGATCTCGTTTGAGGGGAATCTCGATGTCCGCCATGTGTCAACACTACAGAAGCCCATACCGTACAATAACGACAATTCTTTCATATCTCAGGAACCCTAATGCACATCGTATATGTGCTCGGTTCTCTATAGATAGAAGGAGTTGTTCTTCCACCAAACCATCGACAGATGAAAAATTGATAATCGACAATCTTCAAAGGATCAACAATCTCTATCCACGATGAGTTGACTACCCTCATCCACCGATCAACCAACCAACCATCTTCAAGGGATCTTCTCCTCCAGAAAACCTCTTGATCGGTGACCTCAGAGTCCCATCAAAGGCGCCAGAGAGCCATAGCAAGGTTGATTCGTCGTCAGATCGTCAACGAAGTAAAGGAGCTACTGTAGTGCTCGATCTCCACCATCACACTTTTCCAGAAACCTCTTATCCCTGTACTTAGAATATTCTGGTTAGGACTTCCTTCTTTGTATACAGATATCTTATACTTTCAATAAAGCAAAAAGTTTGTTCAAACTTTTGTTATGTCGAACATGTGTGTGGAGTGAGCAGCCAGGCAGTAGAGTAGTAGATAAAGGGGACTGGTATCAGTTGAAGAGATGTGTTATTAGTGTATAAAAGAATGGGTAATGTGTAGCATAGGTAAAGGAAAAAAGAGGAAGTAAGAAACAAGTGAGCGTATCAATATATAGGCTGGTATGTAGTTGTAAAATGTCACAAGTTGTACATATGTGATATTGGCCTATATATGTACATAGGACTGTCATACATGAGTTATAGATTAAGGTGTTTGTTCTAATGCCTGTGAGAAGTGAATAATGTATTGAAGAGACATGGGTATGTATATGTGAAGGTGGGTCTTATAAATTGTATATATATATATGTATATGTGTGTATTTGTTAGGGTGGCAGTAGGCCAATAGGGGACTGCAGTGTAATAGGGAGGTTGCCCAGGCCTTGGGTTGGCCTCATGTTGGCCTATATTTAGGCAGGGCCATATGACAGTATGGCCTTGGCAGGTTAGTTAGGCAAGTACAGGTGAGTGCCTTAGTGTCTTGTACACTGTTGTGTGTCCTAGTGTCGGTTAGCAGTTAGTGTCGAGATAGAAGAGGGACTCCCTATCCTTATTAGCAGGAAGTGAGGAGTATTGTGGGAGAATAGGTGAGTGTCTAAGCATTAACATAAATATAGGTAACTTTTGTGAGATTACAGTAGCAAATAGAGTAGGGAGTGTGTCATATATGTATTAGATAGAGAGGAATGTGAGCAGTGTGTCAGTTATTGATGTGTGTATGATACTCCCATATATAGTGTGTGTGTGTAGAGGAGGGTTTAGACATTAGGCAAACCAGTGAGTGCTCTTTGTGTTTAAGCTTGGGGGGTTAATTTATTGTATAAAGAAATATGAGGGAGGCCCTATTAGTGCAGCAACACCTACATGAGTGTGAGTCTTATATGTATATATATTACTGTATATAAGTGATAGAGAGAACATGTAAAGAGAATAGGTTATGCAATGGTAAAACAAGATATACCGTGCACTGATATAATGTGCAGGTGCGTTGGAGAGTAAGGGGAGGCTTGGCCCTGGTTGCAGTGGGCAGGGGTGAACTTGAGTTAGGGTGTTTTGAGTGTGAGGTTATATATGTGTATATTATTGTGTATATAAATGTCAGTATGCAGTAGGATTTGGAATGTCCAGTCCTAACATAGGATGGTATGTGGTTGGCCATTTGTAGATAGGAGAAGTATGGGGGATCATGTATCAGCTATACAGGAAAACATGTATCAGCCCTATAGGAACTATGCATCAGTCTATAGAGAGAGCCATATGTGTCGGTCACATAAAGCTTATGTGTCAGTAATCTATAGGGGGCTCTATATGTATCAGCCATGGGAAAGCCATATATGTCGGTCACATAAAGCTTATGTATAAGCCCTATAAAGGACTATAGGTGTATCAATCCATATATATGGGCCATTTGCCTCAGTCCTATATTCCATATGTATTAACATAAATATAGTAAAGGGGCTAGGTTGTTATTTGTTAACTGATAACTAGAGGGGGACTGTTTTGAGTCTTGTGGTTGTCTATTATATATACAGTATGTGCGTGTTCATATGTATGTTGTGTGTGTGTGTTAGAGAGTGAAGAGGAATGTATCAGTCATGGGATATATTGTATCTGTTATATGCATACATATATCAGTTATAAGTATGAAGTGGGAAATAGGCCATAGTTGTATCAGTCATAGGAACACAGACCTATAACAGTCATGTAGGAAGAATATGTATCCGTCTTGGTTAATCATGTATCTGTTATGAAGGTAAGGGATAGGGGAAAACATATGTCAGCAGTATAGTATATATGCATTAGCCCTATAGGATCTTGTATCAGTCATGTAGGAATTGGACTCATTTGTAACTTTTGTATCAGTCCTCTATTCCATTGTATCTATAATTGTGATGGGGCTTTGGCATCAGTACAGGTAAGAGAGGCTCGGGCTTGTACATGGCAGTAGCAGAAATTGCCACTTGCCCATACTTATTGCAGCACCAAACATACTTATTGCATTTTTACATCAGCATGTATGAGAATGGGAAGGGGTTAGAGTGAATTAAACATGTGGCAGCAGTAGATGTTTTCAGTAGCAGTAGCTATTGCTACTTTGCTTAATAGTGTCTTAAGATGGGGGCTCGAGTTAGCCCAATAGCAGTAGCAGCATTGCCAATGGTAGTAGGGAGGTAAGGAGTCACATATGTTGAATGGTTATTTATGTATTAGTTACATTGAGATAAGGGGCTCGGGTTGTAGGCCACTTGGCAGCTGTTATGAAGAGGGATTCATGAAGGACTATGGCAGCAAATATAAGGCAGGATATATATATATATATATATATATATATATATATATATATATATATATATATATATATATATATTTTATATATATATATATATATATATATATATATATATATATATATATATATATAGTATCAGTTCCCCATTTCCTTTTGTATGAAAAGAAAATATATATATATATATATATATATATATATATATATATATATAGTATCAGTTATACATGATACTTTGTATCAGTTCCCCATTTCCTTTTGTATGAGTCATATATATATATCTTGTTTGCACATCGGGTTGTGGCGTACTGGAAACACCACCGTACAGGGGGGGTTCATGTCCTGGGAGGCTTGGATTGCCTAGCCTCATGGGTTAAGGTTAGCTAGGTTAGTTAGCTTAGTAGGAAAATATATATATATATATATATATATATATATATATATATATATATATATATATATATAAATAATATATATATATATATTCCTACTAAGCCAACTAATATCTTGTTTCAATATACAGTGAAGGGATAGGGGCCTTGATACTTTGTGTTTATAGTAGATGGAATAATAAGGGGGCTTTACATGTTAACAAGTATTAGAGGAAAGATAAGATAGGCTGGGCCACACGGCCATTTGGTCTATGTGTGCCTTGTTGTAAATGAGAGTGGTAGAGGCCTTAGGCCACATGTTAGAGGAGATTTGGTTTAGATTAGTTTACACAATTAATTCTAGGTAAGGAAGAAATGAGTATTGATATATATTAATATGTGAGATTAGGGCTGTTAGCCCAATTATTATATCATGTTTTTGAATATGGCTAATCATTTAAGTTTAACATAATAACATCACTAATATTCATACTATCATGTTGCTACTTAAACTTAGCATTGTCCTAAATATTCTATAACATATTGCTATGCTTGTATCATATTGGTTTTTGTTTGTCTAATATGTATTTACAGACATAAAATAAGCATGATCAAGCTTTGTCAAACCAGGACATATGCAATGGGCCAAAGACGACGTTATACAAGAAGATTTCTCTGAACCGCCTAACGACCTATCCGGGGCCTCGCATCGGGGGTTCCGCTGCCCGGTCAGCGGACAGGGGTCGAGGGGGCAGCACCCCCAGGGGTTCGGGGGCGAAGCCCCCGAAAGGTATTCAGATTTCCAGATCTGTTTATCTTTGGACGACCGCCGTCAAGTAAAAAAGGCGTCTTCAAGTCTGCTCAAATATTTGAAGAAAGGCGTCATCAAAGGGCTCTTGGTTTTTCTATTTTATCAATATATTTTTTATATTTATTGAGTCTAGGAATACGATGTACACTGTATCGTACTGGCAAATAGGCTACCTAAGAAATATTTTCAAAATACCCTTTCATTTTTAAAAACAAGCCCACTTACAAAAGCCCAAACTACTTCCTAACTGCCTGACTTTTCAAAAAGCCCAAAACTAATTTTCAAAAACCCTGACAGAACTCCAGACAGAATTCGGCCAGAGTTCGGTTAGTGAACGTTGCTTTTTGAACTTGGTCTTTCTGCAGTTACGGATCCCAACGAGATTTTCTCATAGAGTTCTGTCCGAATTCTGCCCGAATTCTGTCAGAATTCTGTCTTTGGAAAAACTATAAATAGAGAAGAATTTCGATCATTTCAACACACTCATTCACTTTCATATCTCTTCTCTATAAGCCTACTACTTCTTCCAAAGTATTCTGAGCTATTCATTTTCAAATCCCAAGCCAGTTACAATCCTCTAGTCGATTTGACAGTGCGGTACGGTCTAAAAGTTTCAGAGTGGTTGTAATCAGAGGCTTGATTGAAGTTACACACTTCATAATTGAAGTTGGTCGAGTACTTCGGATCAAAGCTCGCGTTGTAGAAGTTACAAGAACTTCGGATGAAAACTTGTAGTGATTTTCTATAGTGGATTCAACTGGAAGCTAGAGTTCTTCCGACTGGACTAGTCCTCAACAGAGGGAAACCAGTATACATCCTTGTCTTTGCGTTTGCTCTCTACTCTCTACTTTTTATTTACTTATCTGTGATATATTATCTGTGACCTTGTTACTAACATTTTTAAATAGTTAAATTCCGCTGCCTACTCTATTCACCCCCCTCTAGAGTATTGCGCTTTACAACTCGTTCCTACAATCGGTCCTACAATTGGTATCAGAGCCAGTACTGCATCTAGAGGTAATATATTCTGATCCCAATTGTTCCTACAATTGGTATCAGAGCAAGGTTCTTGGTATATAGATATTATTGCTTATACCAATTGCTCCTTCAATTGGTATCCTAGCAAGGACTCTATTATTTGGCTTAACATCCTTGGAGCAGATCCTCATTACCAGAGCGGGTTATACAGGTAAAGCGAGGTAATATTGTTATTATATAACTGCTGTTACATAGATCACTGTATCACATATAGCAAGTATGTACTTCACAACTGAAGAGCAATCCTCAAATAGACTCCCACTATTTGATGGAATAAACTATTGCTATTGGAAGACACGGATGAGCTTCTACTTGAAGTCTCTAGATTTTGACTTACGGTCAATTGTTGTCTCCGGCTACAAAAAGCCTACTATCACTTCTATTCTTACATCCTCTATAATCAATAAGCCTTATTATAGTTACACGGATGAAGAGAAGAAGTTAGCTAGCCTTGATGCAAAAGCTATGTATATGTTTTATTATGCTGTAGACACAAATGTATTCAATCTTCTTTCTACTTGCACAACATCTCATAAAATTTGGAAAGTTCTTGAAGCTACTTATGAGTGCAGGTATGAAAGCAAAGCTAGCAACTCCAGAGAGAAGGATAGTCTTCATAATGATGCAAATATGTACATGACGAAATTGGGATTTAAGGTACAGCATAATCCCTTATACGAAAAAAAGCTTGTATGTGACAATTACAAGAAGATAGACCACATCCAAGAAGATTGTACTACTACAAGAAAGGAGAGTCACTACGAACAATCAAATGAAGGAAGATCATCGGGCATATGGTGTGAAAGCGAAGCAAGAGAGTCTGAAGAAGAAGAAGAAGAAGAAAAACCTCATCCAGCTGCAAATTTATGCACAACGGCATTATCTAACGAGGTACAAAATAATTCTTTTTCTGAAGAGAGTGAATTTTCTTATGATAATTTATCTGATGCTTTCAGTGATCTGTTAGAAGAACACAAGAAAGTATTAGATAAATATAAGCAAGCTAGAAAGGATATTCTATCCTATAAGCGTGAGATTAAAAAGCTTACTTGCTTATTGAATGATGCTAGAGATACTTCTACTTCTGATAATTCTATTGAGATATCCACACTGAAGTTTAGATTGCATGAGGCACTTGATTGCATTGAGAAAAGCACTCAAGAAAATGCTAAACTTAAGGAGGAATTAGAATCAGAAAAGAAGAAGTATTATATTGCTTCATGTAGATTTGATGCTCTTTCTACTAAGTATGATGAGATCTGTGCTAACTCTAAAAAGTTAGAGATTAGACTGGGAAAGTAGGTAGTACAACCTACGACTCAGTCTAACACAAGACACTTAGCACATCACAAAGTCACACACGTTAGATCTTTTACTAAGGAAGCAAGCAAAGCTAAAGCTTCACATAACCATGCTTTCTATTACAAGTATCCACGCACATCATATCACACTACTGCACATTCTCATACTACTACACATAGTACTAATATTAATTCTTTCTGTCATTATTGTGGTATGAATGGACATGTTTCTAATCATTGTCAGATTAGAAAACTAGTTGATATGAACTTGTGCAAATGGGTTCCCAAAGCTAACAAATGTGGATCCAAGTATTGGATACCAAAGTCTTCACCTAATATTGCAGGTGAAGCTTTTCATTTCAAATAGAACCATGGAGCATGTTGGTGATTGCAAAGCTACAAAGGTCATCATCCATGCAATTGCACCTACATAAGTGTGGTCACTAGAACTACTTCGGTAACATGCTTTCTAAATAGTTCTTAATATCTAGCATGTTCTTATTGATGTATTAATATTAGCTCTCATTGATATCTTTTAATTGTTTATTATGTATGTGAGTTATAATCCTAGCATGACTAGTTGATTAGCTTAAATGATTATTTCACACTATATAGTTTTTCTTTTATTAGTGTGACACATTTATCTAGGTATGCTTTTTACTCTTAGCATTTATCCTTGAAGCATGCATACCACTCTAGTCCATAGAAGCTTTTGTTTTTGGTGAATATGTTTTTGACTCTTCGTCTTTAATATTTTCTTTAATGGTCACTTCTTACCGATTTGTCTTTAACATGTCATATTTACTTTGATCAGTATTTTGTGAGTATATATGTTTAGCACAAGTCTCTTATTTACTTGAAAAGTATATACATATATTTTTATGTTAACCTTGTGCTGGCATAATATATTCACTATTGATTCTCAAATTTTATTTTGATTAATTTCTTAAGAATCAATTACATCTTTGTCTGATAAAGCAAATTTATGCATATTTTTGATCTTGTGATATTTTTTTATGCTTGATAATGATACATGAATAATGCATTATCATTCATATATTGCTGATATGTTTCTTATATTTTTGTATAAATATCTTTATGGGATATATGAGTTAAGTTCAAGTTCTATATTATATTATTTTGAAAAGTAGTTTTTAAACTTGTGCTTATCTCATACATCAGCTACTGATTACTTTGGACAAATTTATGTATTAGCTTCTTCCTCAAAGCCTCTTTTAATGATGTATATTTTTCTTGGGTTTTTGGTTGACATTTTTGATACATGATATTTTTAATATCTAGATCTTGATAAACCATTATTTGGGTATTTACTTATTTACATTTAGGGATTCTGGATTTCGACGATGTTCGATGATACTGCATATATTCCTTTGAATCTAAGTTCTTAAGAGTATAAATTATTTTTGGGAACAAGCCGAAAGGGTCCTTCTGTCATACAGGTGTAAATAGCCTGAAGAGACACGGTGCACTAGTCTTCGGACTACCGCTAGTTGGAAACCGGCCCCTACAGCTAACCCGAAGTGATCAATACTTTATAGACTTAAGATTTATTAAGGTGTACTTGCAACTATCGTCTAGTTCTGCATCCAAGGTACTGAACCCAATCCCCTAGGTTCCAAAATACATCAACGTATCTTGATCCTACATTTTGATTTTTAAATATTTTATATTTTATTGTTATCCAATGATTTTGTAGCACATATGGATAAATGTAATTCATACATCTTATACCGTATGCTACATTATTCTAAGATTTTTAAATCCATAGAATATATTTTTTTCATATTGCACTAATTCTTCTTAAATTCTCGGTTATTAAAGAAGAGATTTATTTTTGGTACAAGCCTACAAAGAATCTGTCTGTCACCACGACTACGGTCGAAGCGAAGCGGTACTTAAGTGTTCCCCGGTGAACCTTCGTTAGCTGGGACAGTATCTCTACAGCTAACCCAAGATTGATCAACGCTTTATAAACTAAAGATTTATTGAGATCCAGTTGCAATTGTTATTTGATGGATTTTAGATTTTAGATTTGATGGATAATATTCTCTCTTTATATTTTCACAAAAGGTAGCATATGTTGATCTATTTTATCGATTGTGAGATTCTATAGCATAGATCAATTTATGTCATCTTTTGACTTATACGATTATTTATCATACTAATTTGAAATATCTTTTGATTGTTTTTAAATGTTCATTTAATGGATATTTCTTCTTTTGTCTAAAGATGATTGTTTTTCGTATTCATGACTAATCATTGAATATTATGGTATTGTGATTTCATCTTTAGCTTGTGTAATATTCGTAATATTAATGATTTTGAGCTTTATATTATTATCTTCTTATTCAAGTTACTTACTGTCTACAACAGTAATTCTTTGCAGGGGAGAAGTCATACATATTGAATGTCTCTCTCTCTCTCAAAGCGTTTCTTTTTTTTAACCCTACGGTTGTGAGGAGGACACCGTGCTAAGGCTTTAAAAGGGAAGAAATAAACTTTGATAAGAAGACCTAACATTTTTGAATTAGTTTACTACTTCCGAAAATATGTCTATGAAATTCTTAAATTTTGTCAATATTATTATTTTTGGATATAGCCATGCAAAGGTGGATTAGTTAATTATTTCAAATCAATTATCCCCTTGACATGCCATATATCTAGAATACACTTTTCTTTGGACATTTATCTAGTTATATTTATTTGTTCAAATGGATTTATTTATGATTTATAGATTCTTTTATTAAAATTGTTTTTGTGATTCGAATCGCCAGCTTTCAGTCTGAGGACTAAATGGATGCATTCGAACATTATTAAGACAGTTTTTCGTAATAAATTCTGCATTTTGAAAAGTCTTTTTGATTTCTTTTTGATTTATTGAATCTGTCCGGTACTCAAATATTATTATTAAAGACAGTTTTCAAAATTTTTTAATGTCTTGAAATATTTCTTTTATATATATATATTGGAGATATATTTTGTTTCTTTATCTTTAAGCGTTTATTTATTGGATATTTCCTTTTGCCTAAAGATGATATTTATTTTTGGAACTTTATATGCATTTGATCAAAGGAAAAAAAAGATGCATATCTTGGATTTTCCTTGGATCTTATGATTATTTATTTTATCTATTTCACGTATTTAAATTATTTTTGAACTATATACGCATATTTTAAGGGGGAACAAATTAATTGTTTCAATTATTTTATACCTTTAATATGTGGTATACCTAGTTCATCATGGACATATATTCTTTTACCTAAAATATCTTGTTGAGTTGTTCATGATATTTGGATTTGTATTGAGTTTATGAGAGAATATATGATTTTAATGTTTATTTTTTATTCTCTTATTTTTGAGTTTCTAAAAGTTATCTTGCCAAATATATTTAATCATCCTTATTTGATTATTCTTTGAGTTTAAACTGATTTGGCATTTCTTATTGAGATTTTAGCTTAAAGTTCATGATTATCTATATTTAGACTGATCATACTTTGCGGGGGAGCATTCAAGTCGACTGAATTTCTCCTGCTCAAGTATTTTGTCTTCATTACCTTCATGTTTATCTGATGGATATATATCATGCTAAGATAATTGAATTCAAATGCATGAACTTTGCTATAGATTTTGCATAGATTCTAGTATACTTATTTTGATTTCTTTTCGATGATTATACTCTTTATGGAATTGATTCACTAATTTGTATGGGAAAATTATGAATCATATCTTTTGTGATTATTGTTAAAAGTCTCATTATTTTTTTTTCTTTTACTAGATCTGTGAATTTCTATTCCTCATGATTCATTTATGACCAATGATTGATTCCTACTATATTGATATATTTTTTTGGTCTATTTCAAAACATATGTCATTTTTTTTTGATTTTCTAGTTGGTAAACTATGTATTGATTGATTTCAATATTTTTTAGTTCAACCAACTATTTTTGGACAAGTTTTTCTACTATTGTTATGCAATTTTCTGAACTTGTCGTTACACTGTTCTCCTAATCCTTAATCATGATTATTTATGCTTTCCTCTTTTCCTTATGCTTGAGTTCATTTTTAGCTCTAATTACGGGAGAGCTTCTTTTTGATCATGTCAAAGGGGGAGAAATAAGTTTAAGTTAGCACACAATATTATAGTATTATGTGTTTATTAGTGATACATGCATCTATTGTATATATATTAAACTTAAAGGATTTGCCATAATCAAAAAGGGGGAGATTGTTAGCCCAATGATTATATCATGTTTTTGAATATGGCTAATCAATTAAGTTTAACATAATGACATCACTAATATTCATACTATCATGTTGCTACTTAAACTTAGCATTGTCCTAAATGTTTTATAACATATTGCTATGCTTGTATCATATTGGTTTTGTTTGTCTAACATGTATTTACAGACATACAATAAGCATGATCAAGCTTTGTCAAACCAGGACATATGCAATGGACCAAAGACGGCGTTATACAAGAAGATTTCTCTGAACCGCCTAACGACCTATCCGGGGCCTCGCATCGGGGGTTCCGCTGCCCGGTCAGCGGACAGGGGTCGAGGGGGCAGCACCCTCCGTCAGGGGTTCGGGGGCGAAGCCCCCGAAAGGTATTCAGATTTCCAGATCTGTTTATCTTTGGACGACCGCCGTCAAGTGAAAAAGGCGTCTTCAAGTCTGCTCAAATATTTGAAGAAAGGCGTCATCAAAGGGCTCTTGGTTTTCCTATTTTATCAATATATTTTTCATATTTATTGAGTCTAGGAATACGATGTATACTGCATCGTACTGGCAAATAGGCTACCCAAGAAACGTTTTCAAAATACCCTTTCATTTTTGAAAACAAGCCCACTTACAAAAGCCCAAACTACTTCCTAACTGCCTGACTTTTCAAAAAGCCCAAAACCAATTTGCAAAATCCCTGACAGAACTCCAACAGAACTTGGACAGAATTCGGCCAGAGTTCGGCCCGAATTCGGCCAGAGTTCGGTTAGTGAACGTTGCTTTTTGAACTTGGTCTTCCTGCAGTTACGGATCCCAATGAGATTTTCTCATAGAGTTCTGCCCGAATTTTGCCCGAATTCTGTCAGAATTCTGCCTTTGGAAAAACTATAAATAGAGAAGAATTTTGATCATTTCAACACACTCATTCACTTTCATATCTCTTCTCTATAAGCCTACTACTTCTTCCAAAGTATTCTGAGCTATTCATTTTCAAATCCCAAGCCAGTTACAATCCTCTAGTCGATTTGACAGTGCGATATGGTCTAGAAGTTTCAGAGTGGTTGTAATCAGAGGCTTGATTGAAGTTACACACTTCACAATTGAAGTTGGTCCAGTACTTTGGATCAAAGCTCGCGTTGTAGAAGTTGCAAGAACTTCGGATGAAAACTTGTGGTGATTTTCCATAGTGGATTCAACTGGAAGCTAGAGTTCTTCCGACTGGACTAGTCTCAACAGAGGAAAACCAGTATACATCCTTGTGTTTGCGTTTGCTCTCTACTCTCTACTTTTTATTTACTTATCTGTGATATATTATTTGTGATCTTGTTACTAACATTTTTAAATAGTTAAATTCCGCTGCCTACTCTATTCACCCCCCTCTAGAGTATTGCGCTTTACAACTCGTTCCTACAATCGGTCCTACAAGGGCTTAGATATCATCTTAGGGCCTATAGATACTAAGATACCTATGAATAGGTTATACCTATTGGCATGTATGGTTGGGTGACTCATTAGGATATAGGCTAAGGTTAAGTGTGGGATTTTGCTAGGGTAAAGTAGCTGGGGATATTAGGTAATCTAGATAGGTAATGTAATTACCTAAGTAATCTAGGTAATAAACAACCATTGTATCCTAAGATAAATAGTATAGCCTAGAAACTTAGTGTATAGACACAATATCCTAGAAGCAGACTCATACAACCAAGTTGGACTAATTTGACTAGCATTGACCTAGTTTGACTTTCATGACCTAGAAAATGCCTAGAAGCTTGTAATTAATGCATTTAAATAAATTGTTTACCCTAGAACATCATGTAACTCTGTAAATTCATATTAGGTCTTTGTGATGCTGATCCGAAAATCGATCCTTAGTCGTTGCTTAGGATATCAAGCAAGTACCTATCTCTGATTGTTTTCATCATGATAGTATCTATATTACCTGCTCTAGACTACTTTACTTCATGTTGACACACTGTTACACGGATTAATGCTAAATGGATCTTGTCAGGAGATGTTATCCCCTTATCGGGTACATCGGGTATTTTATGTTCATGTACTTTATCATGTGCATCGTATACTCATTTTATTTGTATTATTCTCTCATGTATTTTATGTGCTTAATGTGCAAATAATAATCATGGACGTAATATGTCATGATCAGATCCATGTGTATTGATTGGGGTGGGGGAGTAGAAGTAGTTACGTGATTACATCCCTTAGTATAATCATGTATATGTCGATTATATCTTTCACGTATAATCGAATTATCATAGGATAATCATGTTCCACCTAAACCAATCACATAACTGTCTTGTCCTCTAAATCACTTGTGTTCATTTTAAGTTAACATATTCTCTGTCTTATTCATGTACTAAGTTTCCTTATATGTTCATGATACTACTTCTCTGTATTTCTCTTCTAGTACATCATGTATATTCTTCTATTGTGAGTTATATATTTCCTACCATACAATGGAACTGCTTTCAGAGTTATGTACTTCGTTCCAATCCTGAATGGATATATTTTTCAGAGGATCTGGAAGACTTTTGTATGACCTATTATGGAGAGGGCGTCGATGACACTTGTGACTTGGATCACCAGGAGGATCATGCAAGCTTAGAGGACACTCCAGTAGTACCTAGTTAGATAGCTAGGATATTTGTACGGATTTGTCTCCAGTTATCTTCTGAGAAGTCTTATATTACTATCTACGCTTTGAGATATGTTGTTGACTCTTAGATTTATTTCTAATTGGTTGTATTGAACTTTTGACATCTATCTGTTTCCTTATCATGCTATTATTCTCCCTTCGCTATTTGTGATTGAGATTGTATCATTCTGCGATTGTTCGCTATATGGAGAGTTATCATCAGCAGGTACATTTATATTATATTATAGTTAGTAGTGCAACCTAGGACATCATTCTACTATCGATACTGCGGCGTAGGTTGGACGTACCCACAGTCTCGTGCCCGTTCATGGGTTGTGGGTCGTGACAACAAGCAATCTCATAAAGAGATTAAGGTATACACAATCGAAGTAGCTAGATTGTCTAATCTTATTGAAGTCATTAAAGAGACATCTACTATCGATAACACAGAGGATATGGCCAAACTCAAATTGGACTACAATGTGGCTATCCTCACCATAGAAAAGAAAGAAAGAGACTATGTCAAGGTACAAGAACTTTATGACATAGAGAAGAAGAGACACCTAGTCGCTGAGCAAAGACTCATAGATATGACTGCTAAATATGAGGAGTCTTGTGCGTTCTCTAAAAAGTCAGATACCACAAAGGACTAAACCAAAGAAAGCATATAAGCAACACATTTCTCATAATCATGCTTTCACATATAGGTTTCCAAGAAAGACACATAAAAATGTCAACGCAAAAACAAAGAGCATAATTTCGAAAATCACATACACATACTGTGGTACACACGGGCACATATCATAGTATTTTAGAGCTAGAAAGCTTGCTGGCACAAATTTACTTGCTTGGATTCCTAAGACTAATCATAATGGACCCTTGAAGAAATAGGTACCAAAGGATTCATCTACTCATTTTGTAGGTGGACCCTCAACCCTCTCATGCTAAAAGCAAGTGGATACTCGATAGCGGATGTTCGCGGCACATGATTGGTGCCATTTTTTGTTGCAAATGCACACACTTTATTTATCCCCCTCTAGTGGTGCTCAATTGTCCTATATGTGTCTTTCTCTTACCCACTCTTATCATTATAATCTTTTTACGGTATTTAGCCATCGAGCACGTGTTTAGCTTGTGTTTTGAACATGACATTTGGCCTATGGGCTTAGACATGATTTGTATATTTTTTAGACTACAACTAGAGCTGATCATGTATGACTTATACTCTTGCTAGTTTTTTATTTTGTACTACCAACTTCATGATCATCTATATATTATAGTTTGGGACTCTTTAATGTCTTATAGCCTAATGATCATATTCTTGTACTTTATTTACTTGCCTATGATTAAGCTATCTATGATTTGTTTGACCTAGGATTGATTGTTGGCTTGTATTAGTAACCCCTACATCTACAGCTTTGATCATATTTTAGGATACTGGAATACTTTGGGATACGTAGTTGTCCTGGTTCGTCCCTACTTGCTAGTATTCTATTTCTGGGGCATGACAACCATCAGTATTTACATCTCACATAAGTCTAATTTTATATCCCAAAAAATAAAATATATAAAGAACTATACAACTACACAAAATGAAAATGATGATCTACCCTCTACCTATACTACTCTACAGGTTCTTCCACACTATATAGGGGTAATAATTCTTTTCTGGCATGACTTCATCTAGTGAACAAATACTAGGTCATCAAAGATATACAAGTCCTCAATTAGAGAATGCTGGAATAAATAAGTAAAATAGTATATGATTAAAAATTATGATATGATACTCATATAAAAAGATAATATAAATAATTATAATAAAGTATTATATTGTTAACATGGTATATGACTATACCGCGATCAAAATTCTAGTGATTCAAAAGTGTGTCCAATACATTCTTTGCCTAATAGTCATTAACACAATCATAATAAAAAAAAATTTAGATGATGATGTAATTTAGAGAACAATATTTGGATCCCACACTTGACTATTTTCTGCACAATAATTCAATTTACCCAGGATTAAACTGTGGCAGGATGGCAAGGGGCTTAGTGGTCCGGCCCTTTCTCCATAGGAAATAAAAATTATATCACTTAACACACCAAATCGAATTTTTAATCAAAATAGGTATAAACAAGAAATTTATAGATTTTAAAGTCACCTTATATACCTAATAAAGTAATTTTAATCAAAATTGGCATATATAGGAATTGCAAGTCAGGGGTGAACTAAGCACTCATACTCTCATAATGTAAGGCCTTGTGATGGAGTAACATGTACTAATTAAATTTGTGTTAATTATATCGCGAAGATTTCATACAATGTGATCTGAACTATTCTCCCTCGCTCAATTCTCTATTATATAATACAAACTATAAAAGTTATAATAAAAATGTGTGCATATGTTATGAATTCTGATACATATCAAACACAAGTAAGGAATGCTAGAATTCAATATTTTCTCCAAGCAAATTTTCATCAATAAGCAATAAATCTTTCAATTCTATGACTTAGCATAAAAAACTAAATTGACTTAAAACGATATTCCTCGAATTCCAATATTCTAATTCTCTAATAGTCTGATACATAACCGTTGATTCCTTTAAGTCATGTGAAGCACTATAATTCATAAATATAAGAACTTTGATCTTGCACAAAAGTCTCCTCGAATTCCAAAAAATTATTTTTCGATAGTACTAGGGTTTAAACCCCCTCACCCAATTTAGGTACATAGTTTAGTTTGATATTATAATTTATTTTAGGGGTAATTAGCATTAGGAAGATGGAATTATCTTACATATTTTCAATTGTGATATCTTTGGTGGATCTTACAAATAGTTTGAATTTTGGGAAAATAATACTAACTCTTTTCTTTAAATAAAAATTTATATTTCTATCCTGGACAAGCTAGTCTACCACTATGACCTTTGTGTCACTCTCAAACTCACAATCTTGTGCTCTAATTTAATTATGCAATATTCATGACCCTTTGACTAGACGAAATTGACCCACCGGCAACAACATGACTCAAACTTTCAAACACCAAACACCCATTTTTCTGACACCAATACATTACGTTTTTTTAGTATTTGGAGAACAAATTTTAGCCAACTAACTTTTGTAACACCCAGACTGTTCCCCTCCCCACTAAAACAAAAGTTGTAAACTCAAACTCTTCCCTTCCCCACTAGGCTGGCCATAACTCTTCGCTTTTTACCTCCTCCATTTAAACCACCTGAACAATATTTGTTTCTAACCAGTTTGCCAACATTTTTATTCATCAACCATTCCTTAAAACCTTCTCCATCTCCCTCCACAGCTCCATCCATCCAACCCTACACAAGCTGAATCTGAATTCAACTAGTCTCCACCAAAACAACCATATCTTCCTCCACACTAGGTATCTTTCTCTAACATTCACTACACTTATTTCTCTCCTTGTCTTCAACACTTTTTCATAAACCTTACATCAAACCTCATTCTAACTTCCTCAAAATAGCCCCTCCATCAGAGGTGTCTATGCTGAATTCGAATTCAGCCTATTCCCTTCTTAGGCCACTCCACCACCTCTACAGCCCTCAAACCACCACCAAAGCACCCAAATATTTTTCTTCAACCTCTTCTCAATAAGTTTCCTTTACAACTTAATACCTAAATCATCCCATAACCCACCCAAACACCTCCCATAAACTGAAGACACCCTGTTGGACCCGCTAGCAATAGCACCACATTAACACCTGTTGCCACCACTTCCAGAACCAAAAACACTTCACTAATCACCCTATCCTTATCCTCTATCTCTACCCTAACCCCCATTTCCCTTTGTTAAGTGCTCAAACTACTCCTTCTCAAACATCTCTTCATGTTCGTCAACTTGTACTTCATAAAGTTTATCACTTTTTCTCATGAATATCATCAAATTGTTGCATGAAATTATAGCACTTCTTCATTGACAATTCGAAATGTTCTCATAAAACTAGTTGTTTATCATTTTGTAATGAATATAACTTTTGTAAACACTTGTCCACCATGATATTGATGCCATTTATCACTAAAATTCAGAATATAAATATTACATTTAAGATGTTACATGCATAGTTACACTTGAATAAGATTTGGTGAAAGTTATGTACTTAGTTGTGCACATGTCTAGGTTTATTTCTAGATAGTTATTTTGTATGTATAAACATCATGTTAGAAAATAACATATGCCATGCTAGATAGTGTTTTATGTGTGATATATAGTTGATAAGCAAATATATAGAATAGTTTGTTGAAAGTTTTGGTTAAGTGTTGACCCTAGAAGTAGTTATTGTTACATCTACTAGTTGTAGTTGATAATAGAAAACCGTAAACATGTGAAGGATATACAATTATATATAATGTTGCATATGTAATATGGATTGATGATAGTATTAGTTAGTTGCATTACCCTTGAACTTGATTATGACATACTTTGAATGACTACTTGAATTAGGTTAGCACTTGCTTTATGAGCATTTAGAATGTGTATGTCATACTTGTACAAGAAGACCCTAATTGGTAGACCTCAAGTACCTATGTGTTAGAAGAACAATTTAGCAATCCCATGAAACTTAGTTATGATCATAAATAGTTCTACTCTAATATGTGTTATCATAACTTAACGTAGCGGTTAATGATTTTTATAATGTATTCAAGACGCTCAGGACGATTCAATATTGTTTGCGGAGCCAAGATCTTTATTTGATCGTCTCGAAGTTCCATGCAAGTGTTATACTCTTGTGTACATAGTATTGTTATCCTACTTTGGACCGTTAGTCGTATAAACACCCATTTTTCAATATTTTTTTTTCAATATATATATATATATATATATATTATTATTTTTATTTTTATATATATACTTACTTTTAGAAATTTGTACTTGCTTTTTATATATAAAATGTAGATATAGGGTTATATTTCAAATGGTTAATAGTTGTAATTAAATAAACCCAACACTTGCTTTGCCAACAAATAAATCTCCATGCTATCATGAGCCAAAGGAATGCATTCTTTGCTATAGTGAGCCTATTGAATGTTAGCTTTGCTAACATGAGCTCAATTTTTGTGAGATCTTAATGGTGCATTCCTTACTATAGTGAGCCTATTGGATGTGAGCCTATTGGATGTTAGCTTTGCTAACATGAGCTCAAGTTTTGTGAGTTCTAAATGGTGCATTCCTTACTATAGTGAGCCTATTAGATGTTAGCTTTGCTAACATGAGCTCAATTTTGTGTGAGCTAAATGGTGGGAACACACAAGCCAACGTGGGTGTGGTTGTCAAATTGTTTGCATACTTGGTGCATGCTTTATGCATTAACAACCAAACCCATATCCGACCTAACGTTAGCCACCTAGACCCGTGTTCATTCCTAATAATTCCTTCCTTATATGCCCATTAATTCCATTGAATTTTTAAATCAAAACTGCTCACCCTTCCCCTTTTTTCTATATATGTAAACCACAACCCCTTTAAAAGAATAAAACTTGTAGCCATCCATCCTCTCCCTAGTATACATTCCTCTTCTTGAAACCTAGCAGCCACCTCCACCAAAATGCTCATGTCGACTTTCCATCTCCAACGAGAGCTGTGTTCATGTACAGCCTTTCCCAAGCAGACCTCTCACGACGAAACCATCAATGATTGTCTTTCTGTGTGTCTACCATAATACATAGACATCCCGCAGCGTCGGAGCTCTGTCAATGCGAAAGCACCCTTCGACATCATCGAGCCTTCTTCCATCTAGCTAATCGTTTCCTTCGCTCCGTCTTGCTCCTTGGTATGCAAAACTTATTTGGTGATGTTCCTCTAGAAAAGGGTTCTTTTGTGCTTAGCTAGCGTATTGTATATATTCTTTTCATCATTTGATGGGGCTGGGTTTAAGTCTATATGAATGCATGTATGGGTGTGTGCCTTTCTTTCTTTTTTTGTAATGGTCCATACTTGCCTATGCATGTGGGGAAGGTTTTAGTGGGAACATAAGTGCATGGGACTGTAGATAACGGAGATGTAGATGTGTGTAGGTGCTGGATTGTAGGTAAGGATTTATAGTATGGGTGTGTGCCTTTTTTTCTTTCTTTCTTTCTTTTTTATAGTATGGATTGTAGGTAAGTCTATATGCATAAGCGTATGGGTGTGTGCCTTTCTTTCTTTTTTTGTAATGGTCCATACTTGCCTATGCATGTGGGGAAGGTTTTAGTGGGAACATAAGTGCATGGGACTGTAGATAACGGAGATGTAGATGTGTGTAGGTGCTGGATTGTAGGTAAGGATTTATAGTTAAATTGGAAATTTGTGAGATGATTGAAAGAGCAGTATTTGTGTGTACCCTTCCTCCTATTTAAGAATAGGAAATATCCCCCTATGTTCTGCACTCGGCTGCTAACATGGTATAGTTGGTATGTGCATCTTTTTGGAGACAATGGGTATTGATGAGGATATAAGAAGCACTAGAAATGAATCCATGCCAAACTTATGATTGTTATCTGAATATATAAGAATGTGTTTGGTGAGAATAGACAATTGTAGTACAAGTGTCCTTGTGCAAACCTCTAGCTGATTGGCATGACCTTATATTAATGACCTATGCACACACAAATGAATGTATATACATTGTGTTCTGAGTCCCTAGATTTTGTATGGCACTGATGTCACTATCACCTTTCCAAAATAGGAATTTTTTACCATTTTATATTATTTATATAGTAGGTTTTTTTATTATTAATTAAATATGATTATTTTATTTATTAGTTGACTAGCCTATTAATTGGACCCTTGGTTAGTGAACCTAATTGAACTAGACATGACTACTTGGACCTATATTTTAGATTGAACACAACTAGACTCATTTAAGTCATGTTAAGTTTAGTTTAGGTTTAGAATTAACTAAACATTTAGACTAGAACAACCCTTCCTTTAACTTAAGTTTTCATGACAACTTGAGGGGTGTTTTGGACATTTCAAATGGGGTTTAGGGCTCCATTCTTGGCTGGTCATGTAGGTGGTTCTCCTCATTCTTATTCATTTATTGAGCCTCTAAGATACCCTAGTTTGAGCTTCCTACAAGTCCACTCCATTTTCCACTCTTCCCTCCACCAAAACTCTTCCAAAATCCTTCCAAAATTCATCCATTCTTCATCCTAGAAGGCTTGGAGCTCGAAGACCAAGGAGCACGAGAAGTCCACTTGGGAGATTGTGTCATACTTGATACTAGAGTCATCTCTAAGGGTTTCATTGGGAATCCATCTTCCAATTGGTAAACAACTTGTCATTTCTCTTAGTTTAGGATCTATTGTCATGCATGATACTATTAGAAACACACCCATAGACTAGGGGTACCCATATGGAGAAGAACAAGGCTCTAACGATCATTTTGGTAGAAGTTATATAGAATTTTTGTGTTATTTTTGGAAAAATCTTCGGATGGCACACCAAGTGTTTGTCATATTGTTTCATAGGCTAAAAAGACATGTGAATAGTATATGAGGCTAGTATTGTGTCCACATATGGATACTAATAGGTTGTTTCATGATACATTAGGACACATAGACAATTTAGGGTTTTTTACTCCTACACATGTCACAATATGTCACATTTCATATGACACATTGCACTAGCTAGACACTACATTATTTTAGCCTTTAAATATCATTTTTGATATGTTCATGGATAATGAGTGTTTGTGCCTACTTGTGCTTATGTCTATGGGCTAATTTTTATATATGTGTCCCTAATACAGTGTGTCTTGAGTGTTGTTGAAGTGTCCAAGTATAGGACACTGTCATGTGTGTACTGTCAAGTGTGACAGTGGTGTTTGGATGTAGGTGTTAGTGCCTTGAGTGTCCATATAGAAAGTTTATGAGAGGGGAAAAGGGGACTGCCCTTATGACAGTGTGTGCCTATAGGCTCTGTTGCTTGGGTGTGTGGCTTCATGTGAGCAGTAAAATATGATAGGGAGTAAGGAAGAGTAGTAGTTGAGTGGTATGTGTGTTCAAAGTGTTTAGCAAGAGACTGTCATAATGTGACCGTGGTGCTTGATTTAGTATGTGAGAGTGAAGTGTGCCATTGTGAGTGCCAAGTGTTTGGGCTTGAGTGTGAGTGAGAGATAGGGGAGTATATGTGAAGGTGAAGGGATGACAGGGTACATTCATTTCTGTGTAAGGAATGACAGTGTAGTGTGAAAGTATGTAGGGAGTTAACCCCTATGTACAGGCATACACATGTGGCAGGTCATGTGCAAGGGCCTTACGCCATTTGTGTGTGCTATTACACCACACAGGGACATGAATAGGGGCTCAAGAAGAGCCATGTGCCTTGTACAGGTGACAGGGAATTGAGAAGGGGTTCCTACAGTATGTAGGGCATATGAGAGGGGATCCACACCCCTGTGTGCCATGTAAGTTAGGGGGTAGTCCTGTATAGACCTGCAATTGGGGGCAGAAAGTGCCAGGTACACAATACTTTAGTGCTTGTGCAACCGAAAATGGGAGCATGGGCCATAGGCCACTGTAGTGTGGTATTGGCCACTGCACTTAGGTAGGGCAGGGCCGCAGCACTAGGCCAATTTGTCCCCCTACAGTAGGCAGGACCTTTGGCCTTGACAGGCCTTGGCCTTAGGCCATTTTCACCTGTGCACAGGCTATGTGAGGTAATGCCTTGGCATTGCAGTATTGTAGGGTAGGCCAGTATGGCCTTGGCTGCAGGCCAATTGGCCATTGCTGGGCATATTTTGGGTAGACAGTGTAGGCCAAGTGCATTACACTTGGGTACTGCACTGCAGTGCCATTTGGAGAGGGCCATATGTCATGTTTGTTGCACAGGGCAGTATAGGGGGATTAGCCCTAATGCAGAGGATTTGGGGGTAGCCTGTATTAGGTACTGCAGGTCCTCACCTATTTAGGGTATGCCCTATACTGATGGAAGGGACTTGGAGGAATTTTAGTGTAGTGCAGGACCTACAGGTTAGGAGGTTAGAGGAGCTCCTACAGAGAGCAGGCTAGGAAGGGCAGGCAGGGAGATGCCCTGTACTAGTGTGGTCTTTGCAGCAGGGAAGACCCCCCTTTTAGTAGTAGGCCAGGGAGGAGAGTGCAGTGTCTGTGCATTTGCATAGGCACTTGTTCTGCTGCAATTCAAACTGCTATGAAAGTGTTTGTTTATATGTGTGTGTCATAATGTTTAGTGTGTACATAGTTTGAAGTATTAGAGGGGAGAGAAACTGTCAAGTAATAGTTAGTATATAGAAGTAGGGAGTGAGGGTATGTTGGGTGTATCCCCTAAGTTGTGTCATGTGATGGGTTAGGAAGGATTTGCCTATGTTTTGTAAGGGCCACTAGTGAGTAGAGAGTTTGGCCCTAGTGTATGTAACATGTAAATGTTGTGTAACCCTATATATAGGGTAGTGTCAAAGGCAACAGTTAGAGTGTGTGACAGTAAATTTGGAGGGTAATAGGTAAATGGTGATTTACCTACATATTAGGGTGAGGCAATAACTAAGTATAGGTGATAGGTATAACATAAGTAGGGGTAGGTAAAATGAGTTACCTATGCCTAGGATAAGTAGAGTTGAGTAGGTAAAGGAATCTACCTAGTATAAGTAAAAACATAGGTATAGGTAAGGTAATGTGTAGGTAATGAGAAGAAATAGGTTGGTATGGTTACCTATGTCTAAGGGTAGGTAATAGGTAATTACAAGTATAGGTAATAGGATATTACCTAAGGCTAGGTAATGGAAGTTATAAGTTTACCTATATATAGGATAGGTAGTATCATTACGTACCATGTATAGGTAATAAAGCATTACCTATATGGTAGGGTAAGGGTTTACCTAGTATAGATAATGTATGCAAATATGTAGTCTTACCTTGGTAAGGCAAGATATTGGACTAGAAACCTAAGATTGACTCGATTTGACCAAGGTTGACTAGTTTGATCCCAGAAGTCTAGTTATGACCTAGAATTGACTTAGAATGCATACTACACATTAGATATACATGTTTAACACACCTAAACACTAAATTAACATGTATATCTCATATATAGGTCTTTGTGAATCCACTTTGGGCCTTGACTCACATTTGCTGCTCAAAACCGCATGGCGAATACATTATCTGATAGTTTCTATGATTTGATTACTACTATAATTCAAGTATTTAGAAATTTTAATTATGATTCTTGATATGATGGTTCATGTATTGGTATTATCATTAGATCTTTAGTCATGAGATGTTACCTTAACTCATCGCAATGGTATCAACTATTGTTCCTCGTTGGTATTGGATAACATTGGATAATATTTGATAATATTGGATACATTGGCTAGTAACATGTCATGGTTGGATCAATCGTATCAGTCGGAGAGGAGAAAATACTAGTTAGGTATGTGATCAAGAACTATCGACAAGTAGTGTAAATCATCGGCTTCTAGCTAATCATGCACTTCATGTATGGTTGAGTTAGCTTTCCTTAGTGTAAATCATTGATTATCCCAAGCCGATCACATATCTATTTGGTATTTCAAAACACATCGTATATTATAGTTTTCATGTTCAGTTCTTCGGTTACATTGCTCTATTCCTGATATTGTAGTTCCTCTTCCATTTCTTGCTCACACTGATTACATTCTATTAATTATATTTATCGTGTTTTTTCATTACTTTTATTGCATCAGTTTTGTTCTTCATCGTATATAGCATCTTCTTTATTACTACTTTATAGTTTTTGTCAATTAATTGGAACTGCTATTGGGTTGAACTTCGCTCTAATTCTGACTGTATTTTATTTTTTAGAGTATTTAGAGGACTGATGACCATGTCCAGGAGATTTTCCTTTGGAGCCGGTGGTCGTTGAGGGTGCACCTCCAGTAGTATTTTAGCTAGTAGCTAGGTTTGTTGGATTTATCTCCAGTTTGATATATTTGAGGATGTTATATTTATTCAGGATATGTATTATTTTGACTTAGACTTCTAGACTTATTGTGTTGTGACTTCTTTTACTATTTAGACTTTATCTTTAATATCTTCTATCCCTATATCGTGCTTTTATCTTCCATTAGAATGTGTGATTGAGTTATATTACATATGTCATATTATTCCTCCGTGCGGAGATGACAAGTTATATTCCATATTGTTAGATGTTAGATATTACTGTCGACCTATACAATGTTCTATCGTCGACACTGTAGTGTAGGCTGGACGTACCCACGTGCTCGTGTCCCTAACTCGAGTACGGGTCGTGACAACTGAGAACAATTTTGTGTACTAAATACTAGAGGTTGATACATAATAGTGTTATTGATTATAATACAAACTATATTAATGACAATGGCAGTGTATGGCGAATTTATAGGTGATTTGAGGAGATGCAAGTTTAAAGGTGGGAAGGATTATGTGTTAGTTAATAACATTCACACTTATGATATATCTAATCTAAAGTTGCCGGTAGAAGAAAACTAGTTATGGAACCATTGAGTGTACTCGTAATACTATATAAGGTGGACTATTAGAAGAGAAAGAGAGAAATAGGCAGATGGTCCAAGAACTTAACATTGGAGCATGGGTTTTAGTATAGAAAGAAAGGCTTGATTCGTAGTTGTGTACATAAGCACTTAGATATGCATGCATATTAAAGAAACTTCGCAACTAGTTGTATTATAATAAGAGTCTCCAAATTCCTGTAGCAACTATGAAAGTATAAAATAGTACTGGTAAAATATATATATTTATTTATATGCATATAAATTACAAATCTGTTAAGCCTAAATTTGTTAAATTCTAAAACTATTCTCTAGGTCCTTTGGGCTCTTCAGACTTGGATGTAGGACCAGCTCCTCCTCTTCAGCATCCGGAATCAGGCAAGTGTACCTTGGCATATCATACTTTAGTCTTTCTTATATTATATTCTTGTATACATAGTATTGTATCCTACCTAGGGCCGTGAATCAATACTTTGCGTCCGAGTCAATTTTGGGTGCCGACATCCCTTTACGGAGTCGAGTATTGATATTATAGTTGCCACCTTGTTTCCACAGACGTGTTCGTACTTTGCATGTTAAACCTTAATACACTTGACATGGATGTGACAAAATCCGTTCTTAACATATTCTTGGTGACTGGATTCTGTACTAGGTACTAGGAGTCATGACAGGTTATATTATTTTAGCTATATTACTATGACTCGATTTACTAGATAGAGGTTTTGATCTTGCGTGTTATGGACATGAAGTGTGAGATACATGGGAGGGGATAACATATACCGTATGCTGGGTTGTTTATTACATCGTTTGTCGTTGTCTCTCTGCAGAGCTTTGGTGTTCCATAGTTTGCTTTAGGTCGCATGACATGGGCCATTAGTATTTTCATGGTTTGTTGAAGTGTCTATTGAGATCTTTTTTGTTATAGCCTGGAGTACAAATGATGTTCTTACTTGCGTTTTCACAAAGATGGTTACAGTAGTTTTACCCCTTGCGTATCATATACTTTTATACTATTTAATTCTGGCATATTACTCTTCTACCTTATTATGTCCCTTGAGGACCTGGTTCCTTTTAAGGTTTATGTTAGAAGGATTACCCTGAGGTGTGCGGCACATGGATTCACACCGGAACATGAGTTGCAGCGGGGGATGAGATTCTTCCACAGGAGTTCACTTGATCCATATAGGATCCTCACTCTTGGGTTCGTTGTCATTATCTAGTTAGCAGACATCCTAACTTATTTATCTTTTTGCAGTTCATTTTTTTCCAGTACTTGTATTATCGGATTATTTCCAGTAAGTCTCTTTTCATGATTGTACCTTGTCTCTTTTCAGACTTATTTCTTTTATGCACATTAGTGGACTTGGTTATCTATTTATGCTTCATATTTCCTTTCTATGGATGAGATTAGTTACATTATCTAAGACTAGATGTTTAGTTTGTAGTCTATTTCTAAACAGCATAAGTACAGTCTAACGGGTCTATTAAATTAGAATGCCCAGTGGAGTTGTATTGCTGGCTACTGCCACGTGGTTCAGTTCCACATTTGGAACTAGGGCATGACATGATTTTTATGGTGGCCGATGCAGGTCCGCTATAAATCATCTTGGTTACATGCTTGTACCAAGAGAACCTGCTAAATAGGATTTTACTCGCAATAGGATCCAATCCACACTATTTCACCATCATTGACTTCTAAACTTGACTTCTAGATATTTCTTTGACTTGCATCATATTTTTAATCTTTCAACATTTAATAGGTCTTTTTCTATCATACAAATAATGGACTCTCAAGACAGAAGTTTGAATCCATTGGACACTCCGCACAATGTCATTGACGCTTTTCGCCACCGCAGGGAGGTCAACTCACTCAGCAGAGTCAAGTGTCGCATTCCCACACTTTGAGGTTCCGTAGGGATGACATTCCACTGCCTCCTTAGTTCTCTCCACATGTTCCACCACCGCAACCAACTTTTCAGACGGAAGGACAGACTCACAGCAGGCACAGATACCACTGTAGGGGACTTTCTTGCCACCACCACCTCCTATGCCTCAGATGCCATTCATACCAATTCCCCCTCAAGTATAGCAGATGGACGGGTAGCAGATTTTCTAGATGTTCTATGCTGTGATATAGGCCCAGCAGCAAGTCCAGCAGCAGGCTCAGCAACAAGCGTGACAATGCTAGACTGAGAGCTTAACAGAGGGAATCGTGACGGCCTTGTAGCAGGCAACACCACCAGCACATCATCCAGCGACGGGGTCTATCAAGGACTTCCATCAACTGAAGCCCTACCTTTCTCTGGCACAGATGAGCCCACGGCAGTAATGAGTGGCTTACCAAAATTCAATACCAGTTGGAAGCTGCTGAGCTTTCCTATGAGAGATGGATGACCACCTCAATATGCAGTTGACCAACAATGCCCACCACTAGTGGCTTTCTGAGAAGCAACATTTGGGACCAGATCAGGTCACTTGGAAGGAGTTCTCCAAACTCTTCCAGGAGATATTCATTCTATCCACAGCCCGCACAGAGCTTTGGGACAAGTTCATATACGTCACTCAGGGTAGCATGTTATTGGAGGAGTATAATGCTGAGTTTCTCCGATTGAGCCGTTTCACCCCTTACTCGATCCAAACTGAGGGACAAAAAGTAAAAAAATTCTACAACGACCTGAGTTTTGATTTACAGAGGTTGTTAGGATCCATTTCTACTACTTCTTACTTCGAGGTCCTGACAACGGCCAAACATTTGGAGTACATCAACCATAAGGAGACCAGCCTGAAGCGGCCATATGTTGTCATGGCACTAGTTCGAGCACCCAAGGGGGGACCTTCAAAGCGACCCCAGACACAACAGCCACAAAGAGCAGCCCTACTAGTAGCACCAGGACTCACTACTTACCATCATTGTGGAATGGTAGGCCATCTCGTGAAGGATTGTCGGCGTAAATAGGGACTATGTTTGATTTGTGGGTCTGCTCAGCACTAGCCTTGGGATTGCACGGAGTGTCGAGGAGGTGTGCCTATGGTTCACCGACCCGCTTTACCAGCATCGAGGCTAGTTCAACAGCCACCTAGGCCAGTTACTTAAGCACCAAGGCCGCTACACGCAGGAGTTGGATGGATGCGACCACAAGTACCAGGAGGATATCAGCAGAGGCCACCCTTAGCTCCACAGGCAGCACTCTTCCAGCAGGCCCAATAACAATAGAGGGCACCAGTACAGGGACGTGGATAGGCTTTTGTAATGACCATTTAGGAGGTAGAAGCAGCAGGAGAAGTTATCGCAGGTACTATACTGGTAGCTTCATTACTAGCAGTATCTTTATTTTATTCTGGTGCCACGTATTCTTTCCTAGATGTTAGTTTTGTAGCCACCCATAGAGTAGCAACTTCATCCCTTTCGAAGACAATGAAGATTCTTATGAGAGGTGGAATAATATCGGTTAGCGATACCTGTAGATCATGTTCAGTAATTGTGTGCGGGCGAGAGATGCGAGCCCGATTTATAATCTTCTCCATGTCGGACTATGATGTTATTCTAGTCATGGAATGGTTGAGCCAGTACCATGTGACGTTAGATTGTCGACGTGGACATATCATCTTCAGACTACCAGGTCACCCGAAGTTTGAATTTCTTCGGGTAGCCCGAGAGCAAGGTGCCTAACCTACCCTTAAGGCACACATTGTAGAAGGTGAACCAGTATACTCGAAGGTCATATTGGAGTTTGATGATGTATTTCCCGAGGATCTTCTAGGCCTATCGCCTGATCGGGAGATAGAGTTTAATATAAAGTTGACTCTAGGAGCCCCTAATTACTTCTTCGGTGTACAGATTAGCACCAAAGTAGTTAATGGAGTTGAAGATACAAGTAGAGACCTCTTAGTTCGGGCTAGTATTTCTCCATGGGTTGGTCCAAATAATTTGTGCCAAAGAAGGATGGTCGGTACGCTTGTGCATCGATTACAGGGCTCTAAATGCTGTAACAATAAAGAACAAGTACCCTTTGCTGCAAATAGACGATTTATTTGATTAGCTGAGCGGCACATGTGTATTATCGAATATCGATCTTAGATCTGGTTACCATCTGTCACGACCCGTACCCAGTGTAGGGGCACGAGAAGTGGATACATCCAGCCTATGCCGCAGTGTCGGCGGTAGAACGCTGTTCTAGGTCACATACATCTAACAATTATAAGGTACCTGTACAATGTATACGCTTTGAAAGGAGGACAATATATAAATGTACAACTAAATCACAGCTAAGGTAGAAAGTACGATATGATAGATAGATATGAAAGTCGCTAAATGAAATACGATAAGAGAAGAAGTCTAAGAGTCTAAGATAGCATCTCCACAACATCCAGAATAACAAAATCCCCAAATAAGTATAAAGTGTATCCAAAACATGACAAGACAATAAGTAAGATAACTAGTCTAGCTAACTAGCCTAGACTACTGGGGTAATGTCCTCTGCAAGGGTTGGATCCACCTGGGAGTCTAGCTCACAGGTGTCATCTAGGGCTGCTCCATAGTATGTAGGACAGAACTCCTTAATGTCATCTGTAATATTTCAACAGGTCCAGTCAGGACAGGAACGAGCACAATATATCTCACGTAGTTCATAATATGACATGATATGTAAATATGCTATAAAGTAAGCTACATGAAACGCTGAAGAATATATGAAGTAAAAGAGATGACTGTAAAGAAATATCTACTATAAGTAAAGAGCTAACAGTGGCTAGTGATGTAGAGTACAAGATAGACATGTGAACAGCTTAAATTTGCACATGAGTATACTAAAGAGTTTGCACATGATTACACTACTTTGGAATTGTTCACATGACCATTTATACTCACCCATACCCCAATCAATACATAAGTATCTAGACAAGTTATGTTAATGCACATTATATCACATGAAGGCCCATAAATGGGTGCACATGAATGTATACATGGGGGCTCTGTGAACATGAGAATAATATGCACTAGGATACTACATATAGGCTATCATGTATAGGCTAATATGCACATAATTACAAAGCTACACAAGTCATCACACACATTACATATATAGGTACATATATATACTCAATGTATATAAGTATACACATAGGAAATTACATATAGGCTATCATGTATAGGCTAATATGCACTAGGATACTAGGCTAACAAGTATACATATACCAACCTATCTACATACATACATTATATTAACAAATATATTACATATGTATATTAGAGAGATAGAGAGTGAGATGTGTATGTGTGTGTGACAGGTTGTGTGTGTGGTTTTCAGATTTCAGAAAAATAGTGAACATGTGTGTGTTATCCTCAGGTTTAGTCTAGCAGTGATATTTGTGTGTGTGTGTGTGTGTGTGTGTTAACTGTGTGGGAGTGTGAGATGAGAGTGTGTGTGTGTGTCAGTTCATCATGTGACAGATTGTGTGTGTGTGTGTGACAGATTTCAGTGTAGCAGTAAATCAGATTTTAGTTAAACAGTGATACATATGTGTGTGTATGTAAATAGATAGTTGGGAGTGTGTGTACGTGTGTGTAAATAGATAGTTGGGAGTGTGTGTTATTCTCATATTTCGTGTGCAGCATGTATAAGGGTTCTTAGGAGAAATGCTACCAAGTTATCTCATTTAATCAACACATATACATATAGGTAAAACCCCATTCAGTTATACTCATGTATCCGACATCAATACAACATGAACCTCATCATCATGCCTCAAAATCGAACACACATAATCCCAGATATATTAACAATCATTGCAGTTCATAAATTGCAGTAAAACATCAAATTAACATAAAAAAACAATTTGAAATTCAGTTCTTAATACACAGTTTCAGAGTTTATGAAACTTCAAATGCCCAATCCCTAAATTTATATCGAAACCCAATTAAACATCAAATTAGTGTGTGTCAGGTGTCACACATGTGCATATGTGTCTGGGTGGTGTGTTGGTGTCCTACCAAGTGGACACAAATGTGTCCAATACGAATAACACACACACAGTACAAGCGGTGCACACAGGATCATCGTGCATGTGTTTCGTGTCCTCGTGGACACGACACACGACATGTGGAGCCACGTGGTCACGTCCACGTATAGCCCACGTGTCAAGCTACACAGTAGACACCCTATGAGGTGTCCACAATGTGTCCAGAGCGGACACGAAGCCCGTGTCAGAATAGATTTGCCGCGTGTGTTTGTGCATGTGTGGTTCGGTACGGGGGCTAGTGTGTGTCCGACACGACACTATATGACCTAACACTTGAGGATCGTAGTGTCAGTCATTAGCCCTAGATGTACGTCACACGCCGTGTCCCCAATCGACACAAACACGGTGCACCACTGCTCGAGCAGCAGGGCACGGCCGAGCTCTGCGTACGGCGTGTCCTGTTGCTCGCAGACACGACACAAACACGTGTCCAATCTCAGAGTGACACGAAATCAATGTACAATCATAAATCAACAATATTAATCAAAAACATTTCAAAAATAACAGGAAAACATTTACTGTGGCATTTCATCAAACACTTAAAATAGTGGACTGATACATTTTGATACGGACACCAAATCGACACAAAATTACACAAGACTCACTCTACAGCTAGGGGACACCTAGATCTATGCATCCATGTAAAGAAATTAGGACATTGAGGTGGTTTGAAGGATTTACCTATTGAGTGTCAAACTCAAGGAAAAAGCTCCAAATAGAAGAATCCCTCTTGCAACTCTCAAGCTCCAAATTGCACACAAGTTGAGATTTCTCACCACCAACAGTAAATAGGGGTTAAATAGATCCCAATGCAAAAGATCATAGTTAAAAAGGAATAGAAATGAAGAAATTATGAAGGTTTGAAGAATGGACAATACCTCTTTCTTGCCAAAATTAGAAGTGTAAAAAGGGGCAAGAATGATTCAAAAGGTATTAAATAGGGGTGGGAAAAACCCAAGGCCGGCCACTTAGAGGGAAATTAGGGTTAGGGTTGATGGCTAGTGGGCTTGGGCCAAGTTTAGATGTTAAATGGTTCAAACCCTTAGCCAATAGTTCAAACACCTAAAGCACCTAATCTCTCCATGCAACTCAGTCCAAAACAAGTCAACTTAGGTCGACTTAAGTTAGACTAGGGTCCACACCATGCTAACCAAGTCATCAAAGTCAAAGTTAACATCTAGGTTAGTATCTAAAGTCACAACTAGCAAAAGTCAAAAATAACAACCATCACTCAAACAATTCAAATTAAATTCAAAATGACCAAAATACCCTCAAGCTAAAATATGGTAGTGACAAATCTACCCTCCTTAAAAGAATTTTGTCCTCAAAATTAAAAGGCGAAACTAAACTGATGAGAAGGATAGACAATCATACCTCAAGGTCCAAATAGATATAGGTATCGCTTGCGCATCTCATCCTCCCGCTCCCAGATAGACTCTCCTAGAGAATGATGCCTCCATGCTATACGAACCAAAGGTATCACCTGGTTTCTCAGAACCTTCTCTCGTCGATCCAGAATCTCCACAGGCTGCTCTGGATAGCTAAGAGTAGGTCCCACCTCAATCTCTGAGTGATCGAGTACATGGCTAGGATATGCTACATACCATTTCAGCTATGACACGTGGAATACGTTATGGACCCCCACTAGTGCAGGTAGCAAGTCTAGCCGGTAAGCCACGTCACCGACTCTCCCGCTGATCATAAAAGGTTCGATGAAGCGCGTGCTAAGCTTCCCACCTCCACCAAAATATATCGTACCACGTGTCGGAGATATCCTTAAGAAAACCAGATCTCCAACCTAATCACTAACAAGGTCTCAATTACTAATATATTCAAACATGATCTAACAAAATCATAAACAAAACAACTCTAATTCTAATCCTATCTCTAATCTGTACCTCAAACTCCAAAGGTCTGCGGTGGCTATCGGCCCAGTGCCGATGTCTGTCCTGCGCCACGCAAATCTGGTCTCTAATGAGCTTCACCTTCTCGGCTGCATCTACAACCATCTCAGGTCCCAATAAAGCTCGCTCTCTAACATCATCCCAAGACAAGGGTGTATGACATCTGCGCCCGTACAGTACCTCGAATGGTGACATCTCAATGCTGGCCTGAAAACTGTTGTTGTATACAAACTCCACTAAGTGCAGGTGATCCAGGATCCTCCGAAATCCAAAACACAAGTCTGCAGCATATCCTCGAGTGTCTGAATAGTCCTCTCTGACTGTCCATCCGTTTGAGGGTGGTATGCTGTACTAAACTTGAGCTGAGTGCCCAAACTAGTCTGTAGACTCCGCCAAAAATGGGAAGTAAAGCGACTATCTCGATCCGAGACAATGCTCACCGGAACTCCATGAATCCTGACAATATGTCGCATATACATCCCTACTAGCCTCTTAGTAGACGTACCCACTTTAAATGGTAAAAAGTGGGCCAATTTGGTTAACCTATCTATGATGACCCAAATCGCGTCCTTTCCTCCTGGTGTACACGGTAATCCAGAAATAAAATCCATCATGATGTGCTTCCGCTTCTACTCTGGAATGGACAATGGCTGCAATAAAACTCTTGGCCTCTGCCTCTCTGCCTTGACCTGCTGACAGACCAAACATCTGGCTACGAAGCGAGCTACCTTCCGCTTCATCCCATACCACTAGACGTGCTCCCTTAGATCCCTATACATCTTGTTGGCACCTGGATGTTTAGAGTAGTAAGATCGGTGGCCCTTCTTCCTGACCTGCTCCGTGAGCTCTCCACTAGGCACACACAGCCTGAAACCGTACCTCAATACGCCGTCCTCTGCAAGCGTAAACTTATCATCCACCAGCCCGGCTCGAACCTGCTCTCGGAACACCGCAGAGCAACATCCTCGAACTGTGTCGACTTAATCCTTTCCATCAATTTTGACTGAATCTGAAGGCCCTATATCTGCATCTGAACTCCTGGCACAATCACCTCAATCCTTAGGCTCTCCAAATCTGCTAGCAAGTGACGATCGGCAACAACGTTGGCTGTCGGATACCTACTCAAGGCATCGGCAACTACGTTGGCCTTCCCTAGGTGATACTGTAGTGAAATGTCGAAGTCCTTGATCAACTCCAACTACCTGCGCTGCCTCATATTGAGCTCCTTCTGTGTAAACACATACTTCAAGCTCTTATGATCTGTAAAGATCTCCACCTGCTCTCCATATAAGTAGTGTTTCCACAACTTCAAATCAAATATAACTGCTGCCAACTCCAAGTCGTGGATAGGGTAGTTCTTCTCATGGGGACGTAACTGCCTGGAAGCATAGGCAATCACCTTTCCATGCTGCTGCATGACACAACCCAAACTCTTTCCTGAGGCATCACTGTAGATAGTGAACCCTCCTAATCCTGATGGCAATGTTAGAATCGGAGCTGTCGTCAGCCGCTTCTTCAAATCATCAAAAGCGACCTGACACTCCTCTGACCAGAAAAACTCTACATCTTTTCGGGTCAGCCTAGTTAATGGCTCCACAATCCGAGAGAAATCCTGCACGAATCTCCTAAAATAGCCTGCCAATCTCAAGAAGCTCCTGATCTCTGTTACTAAACTCGGTGCTGACCAAGCCTCAACTGCCGTGATCTTCTTCGGGTCAACTGAGATTCCATCTCCAGTCACCACATGACCCAAGAAGTCAACTCTGTCCAGAAAAACTCATACTTTAAGAACTTGCCATAAAGCTCCTTCCTCTTGAGAGTCTCCAGAACCACTCTCAAGTGCTCTTCATGCTCCTCCTCAGTCTTCGAGTACACTAGGATATCATCGATGAACACCACCACGAACTTGTCCAAGTACTGGTAGAAAACCTTGTTCATCAGGTTCATGAATATCGCTGGACATTAGTCAACCCAAACGGCATCACCATGAACTCAAACTGGCCATACCGCATCCTGAATGCGGTCTTCGGGATATCCTCCTTCTTCACCTTCACCTGATGGTGACCTAAACTCAGATCAATCTTAGAAAATACCCTAGCCCCACTCAGCTGATCAAAGAGATCGTCGATCCTCGGCAACAGGTACTTGTTCTTGATCGTGTGGTTGTTGAGTACCCTGTAGTCGATATACATCCTGACTGACCCATCCTTCTTCGGTACAAAGAGTACCGGTGCACCCCATGGTGAAGAACTCAATCGGATGAAGCCCTTGTCCTGCAGCTCATCCACCTGCTTCTTCAACTCTACCAGCTCACTGTTGTTTACCCTATAGACGTGCTGAGTTATCGGCTTCGTGCCGGGCACTAAGTCTATAGAGAACTCCACGTCTCTGTCCGGTGGTAGTCCTGGCAAATCCTCCAGAAAGATGTCCATGAACTCCACTATCAAAGGGTGTGGCACTGCCTGCTCCTCAACTAATACTGCACAGAAAATTCCATTATTCTGCTCTACCTTCCGTTGGATGAACTCGAACTCTGGCTCTCCAGGTGATCTAAAAAGAACTCTACCCCCGCGACAATCTATACTGGCGTGGTGCCTGCTCAACCAATCCATACCGAGTACGATATCGTAGTTCGGCAATGGCATCAGGAGCAGACTTATATCCAACTCTCGGCCTCCCAAATCAACTCTCCGACCCTTACAAATATCACTAACGAGGATAATGCCACCCCCGGTCGTGATCTTGCATGTCCTAGGCAACGATTCGGATACAAGGTGGTGTCTAATAGCAAAATATACAGACACAAAGCTGTGGGAAGCTCCTGAATCGAACAATACAAAAGCTGGAATAGAGTCGAGAAGAATAGAACTTGCGATCAGCTCCCTGATAGCCTCTGCATCCTCAGCTGCCATGACGAAAGCTCACCCCTGCCGACCTCCTATGGCCAGCGGCTGATGTTGGACGAACCTCTGCTGCTGAGTCTGTAAAGGTCCCTTCTGCTGTACTGCTGGAGCTCCGGCCCCCGCTCCATGAGCTGCTCGTCCCGAAGACAGGGGACACTACCTTAACTGGTGCTCCGTCGAACCACAGAGTAGGCACCTCCCGAGCCTCTTCCTACAGTCATTTCACACATACCCTAGCTTCTTGCAGAAACTACAACTGACGGGCTACTGCCTGAGTGCCTGTGGCTGAACCCTTGGCTACTGCCGTACCTGCTGGAAAGGTGCACAGCCCTAACCCTGGAACTGCTGCGGCTGGAACTGCCTCTGCTGATGCTGATACTGCTGCTGAAAGTGCGGCCTCTTGGCCGGTCCTCTGCTTCCACTGGCTCCCAGAGCGTCTCGTCCCCTCTTGATCCTCAGTTCAAGATTATCCTCTGCTGCTAGGGCACCCACCAGAATCTCCACAAAAGTGGCACTCCGGTCACTCTTGGTCAAAGACTTGACCTCCTTGACTAACCCCTTCCGGAACCTCCGGGCCTTCGCCGTCTCACTGAGTCCCTCAACAAATCTGCCCAGACGGCAGAACTCCCCAGCGTACTCCTCGACAGTATGGCTGCCCTGAACTAAGCCCTCAAACTGTGTCTCCAGGGCGCCAAGAGCTGTGTTAGCGAAAAACTTCTCCTTGAACAGCTTCTTGAAGGCTTCCCAAGTCTGCCCCTCTGTACCAACCCTCGGGTCCGTCTGGTAACATGTGCGGGCCAGGTCCTGCATCTGCCTACCTGCCTGTCACCTCCGTTTTTTGTATATGTATTTCCAGTATACGTGTACGGGATCCTGTCCAGTATTTTTTTTGTCTTGTCTTGCTAGCTGATTTTGATTTGATCTTGCTTCGGTTCATCATGGCTTAACTTGGTTCATTATTGGTTTAGCTTGGTTTATTTTTCGTTCAACATGTTAACCCCCTACCTACCACCATCCCCATTTATAAACCCCACCTACTTTTCTCTCTCTTCATTACTCTCCATAACTTTTTCTTCTTCTTCTTCTCCTCCATTAAAAACCTCTCCCCCTCCATAGGCAAGTACACCTTGCTCTCACTCAATAACCCATTTTGATGGTTCCAATGGCTTCCTAGCATGATTCTCTACCACTTTAGAACTTGGAGATTTTTATTTTGAAGCTTGGATTTTTGTAGATCTAAAAAATGGCTATTTTCGGATTCTTGGAGTTTTGATCTATCCAACTTCTTCATTTGCATGTTTTTTAGGTTCCATGTTATAGAGAATTTTGTTCTACCCCATTTTGACCTAAGGAAGTCCGAATTTGGACTCCGGACGGAGAAATGGCGGAGTTTTGAAGTTTTCGGCCATGGTTCGTCCTTTCCGGATTCGTCGGGTAGACGAACAGTGCACTGCTTGGACGCATGGACCTGTCATGCGCCCAAAGCATTTCCCTTACTCATGTGGGCACATATGCCTCCATGTGGGCACATAGTGTGCCACATGTGGGCGCATAGGCTCGCGTTGGCGCATAAGCCTTCACGACTTGTCACCTTTGCATTCATTCACCCTTAGCCTTTGGCCACAAGGGTTCAACCCATGCTTGGGTGCATAGGACACCCCCCCTTGGGTGTATAGAGTGTGCTCCCCCTCCTAGTGGGCGCATACTTGTATCCAGTGTGGGTGCATGACTTGTGTATGGCACATGGCCTTCACACATAATGCACAAACACCTTTTTTATTTCTTGGCACTTGACCATGCAAATGCCCTGGGACATGTTAGCACACCCTGCTTCAGCGCATAGCTTGCCCATGTGGGTGCATGGGGGCTGCCTCCCTTGGGCGCATAAGTCCCCTTCACTTGGGCAAATGGATGCCCATGATCCTCATGCTTTGGCTTTGCATGTTTCGGCTTATTGCAACCTTTGTGACTTGTGATTTCATGTGATTTTCTTGCGATTGATCTTCATGACACGACATGACCCGTGCGTGCCATGGCTAGGCATGGCACGACTCAATACGGTACGACTTGTGCAAGTCGCTGTACGACTTGGCACGACTTGGCACGATTAGCACGATTTCGTTTGATCGTGGCACGACTTTATATGTTTCACTAATATAGAGATCGTGGCACGACTTGTGCAAGCCGTGGCACGGCTTAGCAACGATTTGGCATTTTCCCTTTTGCCATAATATGTGTTTACTTCTGTATGCTGCCATGTCCTTTGGCTTTATTACATTTCATGCTCTAAGCCTTGTTGTCTTCCTTACATCGGTGGCCGTTGGGGTGCACTCAGGATATGTCTCTTCTGTTTGCATGATGATATGCTATATATCATAACCATGATGTGTGAACATGAATTGATGAATGACATGTAATGAACTATGATGACGGCCCGTTGTGGCGCGCTCCTAACAAGTAATAAGTAACCAGTACAAGTAGCCCAACATGATAGTGGCCCGTCGTGGCGCACTCCAGACAAGAACATGACATGCCATGACATGATGGTGACCGTTGTGGTGCACCCCTGACAAGTAATTTTGACATGTAACTCATGAATGCTGTTGCGACAGCTAACTTGACATGCTAGTAAACTCTCATCTTGAATACCGTGGATGATGTATTGAATGTGCTTGTGTAAGCTACCAGTCATGTCTCGCATCATGTCTAGGACTTGTATCTCTGGTTACCACGGTCAGGGATTCATACTGAATCAGACTAGGTTAATGACTAGATTGATCAAGTAGTTCATATAGAGAGATATTTCGGCTACAAGCAATCCCATTATCTGGGCGTCTTCCTGATGGACTTGTAGCCTGCCGACGAGTAGGGCACATTTCTAGGTCACTGTTATGTAGGGCACTGCATGAAACAATTACTATGCATACTGTTATGTGTTGTATCCAAGTCACCTAACAAGTCAAGATAACTCTTAACATGAACCTTGCGCCTGGATAACCTGGATAGACTGCAGGGCTTATAGCCGTTGGAATATCTTATTACAACTTGCTAGTAACTAGGATTGTGATAACCCTAGCTAGTTAACTATCAAGCCGTACTCTTGCTTGGCCGTGAATGTTCGATGAAGTCCCATCTTGTCTGGTCTTGTCTAGACCCAGTACATGGCTATCTTTGGATATGATTGTTTATGCTTTACTTTATCGATAATTGGTTAGAGGCTAAGTTCTGTTCAGGTAAAGGATTACAACCCCGGTCCTTGTTTAGTTTATGGGTTGTAACTTGGTTACCGGAATAATCCTTTAGTTATCTTATCGTTTATCACCCTGTTTTCTCTAACTCATGTCTTATGCGAATTCTCATATGATTTTATGTGCTAATATGCTGGTTTTAGTTCTTAAGTGAAGCCTCATTTGTGGTACTTGCTCTTCTGGGATCTGACCCAGCTGGTTTTGTATGGCCAGATTTTGGATCAGCTTCTGAGGATCTTCCAGCCTTCCTGCCAGATGGTGACCACTAGAAGGAATCCTGGCAACGAGTGGGTTCTTATTTTGCTCTCTCACTCCCTTGTAAAAATATTCTTTTGAGGTGTTTAGCCGCCGAGCAAGTGTTAGCTCATTTGCAACTTTACTTACTGTTTGTCTATGGGCTGTAACATGATTGACAAATCCTAGGGTTGATCATGTATGACTTAAACTCTTGCTAGTCTTCACATTTTGTATGACTAGCTTCATGATCATCTGAATATATAATGTATGGGATACCTTACTTTGTATGTCTGATGATCTACCATCTTGTTACATTTACTTGCTTGCTTGAGATTGAGACACTAGGCTTGTTCTTGACCTTAAGAGACTGATGGCTTGTAGTAAACCCTCATGCATCTAGACAGCCGTGACCGTATTGCAAGGTGGGGTTCACTTTGATGTACGTTGATGGCTGTATCTGTCCCCAGCTCTCCAGTATTCTGGTTCTGGGACGTAACACGGTTTAAGTGGTGGCCCATGCAGGTCTTGTAAATTAAGATATGTGAGGGTTTTTTCCGGATAGATGTCTCAATCAGTACTCGCCCTTGATTTCTACTTGTGTCTCCTAATCATCCTGAAATCTTGATCTGGTCACATGTTTATATCCTTGATCTATCATGGTCCTTCCTTATTGTTCCCTATGTCGTTTCTTCAGCGGTATTGTTTCTGATCCTACCGATCAGCGAGGCGGAGAACCTCCCGTGGACCAGCAGCAACCTGGAGATCAAGCCCAGCACTCAGGAGTAGCCTCCAGAGTTATGCCTACTGGGGGTTAAGAGCAACCAGTTCAGCCAGTCCAGCCTGCAGAGCCTGACGATGGCACCTTGGTGGGTCTCATCAGGATATTGCTTGCATCTCAAGATCGTCGGGGCGATACCCTGCACCAGGCAGTACAAGAGGCCATGGGCCGTGTTGGTTATCAAGAGAACAGTGCGGCTAGCAGTTTCAAGCGCCTCAACCCTTCTTTCTTCGATGGTAGTGAGGATGCTATTGTAGCTGATGCGTGGCTCCAGGACATCGAGATTATCTTGGATACAGCCAAGACTCCAGAAGGAGAGAAGGTAGCTGTGGTGCGGCTACAGTTATTGGACCTAGCCCGCACCAGGTGGGCGATAATAGCAGTTGGGTTGGCGACGCCTGTTCCATGGGCGGTATTCAGTGACAAGTTTCAGATCAAGTACTTCGATGCTGTAGCTCGGCACGACCTACAGACGAGATTCACCAATCTCAGGCAGATGAGCAGGACAGTTGATGGATATGCGGCCGAGTTTTCGAGACTGAGTCAGTTTGCTCCCACCTTGGTGGCAACCGAGTTCGACCGAGTACAACGGTTCCAGCAGGAACTCCACCTAGAGATCATTTTAGAAGTGGAGTAGTTTGAGCATCAGACTTTTGATGCCATCTTGCGAGCAGCAAAGAGACATGAGTATACTTCTCAGAGGATAGTGGATAGAACTGGAGGACGGAAGCGGTCCCATGGTCAGATGAACCAGTCTTCAGCCCCAGCCCCGGCAGCTAGGGCCTTGACCATCGGAGCTCCGAGGAGGGCAGCATCAGTTACGTAGATTCAGTACTCGACCCCGGCGTACCCTCACCAGCAGAAGCGGAGGCCGTCTTCCACAATGGGCTGCACTAATTGTGGGAAGCTAGGGCATGTAGTATCAGAATGTCGCCGAGCACAAGGATTGTGTTTGGCTTATGGGGCATCGAATCACATGATAGGGTCCAGCCCACAGAGAGCCGGTTCATCCTCATCGGCCCAGACTAGTCCTTCGGTGAGGGGTCCAGCACCAGTGCAGCAGCAGCAGTACCAGCCTCCGAGACCATTGCCACCTCAGGCCTAGGCATTCCAGCAGCAGCGACCGCAGCAGTATACCCAGGCCCAAGCTCAGAATCAGAACCGCCAGCGAGGTTACCAGCAGAGGGGACCAGTACCCAGAGGGCAAGGCCAAGCGATGGCTTTGACCGTATAGTAGAAGTTGGCATCAGGTGAGGTGGTGGCAGGTACCATTCTCATCAACTCTTTTCCTGCATCAGTATTATTTGATTCGGTTGCATCGCATTCATTTATGTCTCTACGATTCGCGACACGGATAGGACTGGAGCCCGAGTCATTATCAGTAAGGCACAATATACTTACTGGTAACGATCTTGTGGGAGTAGATAGAGTATTTTCCTCGTATCGAATCGTAGTTAGCGGTAGAGAGTTTTCCGCTAGGTTGATAGAGTTTCCGATGGCCGATTATGATGTGGTCTTAGGGATGGATTGGTTGAGGGACCAGTATGCTAGAATAGATTGCCATATCGGCAAGATTATTTTCGTATTCCTGGTGAGCCAGAGTTTTCATTTTTCTAAGGCGGAGTAGAACCTTCTTCCCCAGCGTTGCGGATGGCAGTAGCAGCAGCAGTTCAGTTTTCCAGAGTTGTAGAAGAATTTCCTGATGTATTTTCCGAAGAACTTCCAGGCATGACCCCAGAGAGAGAGAGATCGAGTTCACCATTGATTTGATTCCCGGATCAGAACCAGTATCAAAGAGAGTCTATAGTATGGCGCCTTCAGATCTGGAGATCTTGTACAAGATGATTGAAGAACTTTGGACCAAGGGATTTATTCGTGCTAGCGGATCACCTTGGAGAGCCCCGATGCTTCTTATGAAAAAGAAGGATGGTACATCAAGATTATGTGTTGATTATCGTACCTTGAATTCTGTAACAATCAAGAACAGATATCCTCTACCAAGGATGGATGACTTATTTGATCAGCTCAAGGGAGCGACAGTATTCTCGAAGATTAACTTGCGGTCAGGGTACCATCAGATCAGAGTCAGAGAGCAGGACATTCCGAAGATAGCATTCAGATCGAGGTATGGACATTGGGAGTTCCTTGTTATGCCATTTGGAGCGACCAATGTGCCAGCCGTATTCATGGACCTCATGAATCGTATCTTCATGCCCTATTTGGACTAGTTGGTGATAGTGTTTATAGACGACATCTTAGTCTATAGAAAGAGTGAGGTGGAGCATGAGCAGCGTCTCCGTGTGGTTCTTCAGATTCTCAGGGAGCACCAGTTGTATACGAAGTTCAGTAAGTGCGAGTTTTGGTTGGATCGTATCTCGTACTTAGGTCACATTATCACCAGAGGTGGAGTGGAAGTGGACCCCCAGAAGATAGTTGCCATAGAGACATGGCCAGTACCTAGCACTATCGTGAAAGTTCGGAGTTTCCTTGGATTGGCTGGTTATTACCGACGATTTGTGTCGGAGTTTGCTCGGATTTCAACGCCACTGACGCAGTTGACCCGCAAGGATGTGCAGTTTACTTGAAAAGCAGAGTGTTAGAGTTCATTTGAGAAGTTGAAGCAGAGATTGATGACGGTCCCCATTCTCACTCATCCCGATAGGACTGGAGGATTTTTAGTTTATTGTGATGCTTCAGGCAGAGGATTAGGATGCGTATTGATGCAGCATGGTAAGGTAGTCGCTTATGCATCACGTCAGATTCGTGACCATGAGAGGAATTATTCTACCCATGACTTAGAGTTAGCAGCAGTAGTGTTTGCATTGAAGCTTTGGAGGCATTATTTATATGGAGATCGGGTGGAGATTTTTACCGACCACAAGAGTCTGAATTATGTGTTTACCTAGAAGGATCTCAATATGCGTCAGAGGAGATAGCTAGAGCTACTTGTGGATTATGACATCAACTTGCAGTATCATCCTGGAAAGGCCAACGTAGTTGCAGATGCATTGAGCAGGAGAGCCGGAGTTTATTTTTTAACAACACAGCCAGAGTTGTTAGCAGATCTTCAGAAGATGGGTATTAAAGTTGTTCTTCCTTCCAGTATGGCATTGATGGCCAGTATGCAAGTTCAGTCCAGTATAGTGGAGAGGATCAAGTTAGACCATTCCGCGGATTCTAAGCTTCAGCGGTTAGGGCAAAATGTGTAGCAGGGAAAAGACCAGAGTTATGTATTCATGAAGATGGTACACTCCGACATGGGAGGCATCTTTGTGTATCCAATGGAGATATCAGACAGGAGATCATGGCAGAAGCTCACAGTTCTCAGTATTCGATTCGCCCCGGTGGTACGAAGATGTACCGAGATATCCGTCAGCATTTTTGGTGGAATGGCATGAAGAGGGAGATAGCTCGGTTTGTCTCTCGTTGTTTAGTTTGTCAACAAGTTAAAGCCGAACATCAGAGACCAGGTGGACTTCTTCAACCTTTACCGATCCCAGAATGGAAATGGGAGCACATTATCAAGGATTTTGTGACTGGATTGCCTAGATCGCCAGCTGGGAGAGATGCTATCTGGGTTATAGTTGACAGACTCACGAAAGTGGCTCATTTTATCCCTTTCAGAATCGGTCAGTCGACGGATCAGCTTGCAGAGATGTACCTCAGGAAGATAGTCAGATTGCATGGAGTACAAGTCAGTATTGTGTCCGACAGATATTCAAGATTCATCTCGCACTTTTGGCAAAGTCTTCAGGAGAGCTTGGGGACTCGTCTCAAGTTCAGTTCAGCCTACCATCCGCAGACAGATGGTCAGTCAGAACGCATGATCCAGACTCTTGAAGATATGCTACGATCATGTACACTCAACTTTGGTGGTTCGTGGGAAGATCACCTTCAACTCGTGGAGTTCTCCTACAACAACAGCTTCCAGGCCAGTATCCAGATGGCCCCCTTTGAAGCCTTGTATGGCAGGAAGTGCAGATCACCTTTAGCTTGGGATGATATCGGTGAGAGGCAAATGCTTAGACCAGAGATGGTAGCACGGACGATTAAGGTGGTTAGACAAGTCAGAGATCATCTTCGAGTTGCACAAGATCGCCAGCATCATTGGGCCGATTCCCATCGACGTCCCTTTGAATTCTCTGTTGGCGACCATGTATTCCTTAGGATCTCGTCTACCCGTGGCGTCATTCGTTTCAACGTACAGGAAAGCTTAGTCCTAGGTATATAGGGCCGTTCGACATCTTGGAGCGAGTAGGTGATGTGTCCTATCGTCTCGCTCTTCTACCGTCGCTACGTGAAGTACATGATGTCTTTCATTTATCCCAGTTGCAACAGTATATCCCAGATCCGAGTCATGTCCTTGATCATTCGAAATTGGTTGTTGGTACCAACCTTTCGTATGAGGAGAGACCCGTATCCATATTGGACCGAAGAGAGAAGATACTCAAGAACAAGACTATCAAGTTAGTCCGTGTTGCTTGGGGTCATCACTCTTTGGGTGAGTCAACATAGGAGCGTGAGGATGATATCCGATTGTGATATCCCGACCTGTTTGACTCATAAGGTATAATGTCTTCTTATGCCTTATTCCTTCAACTTCCTTGCTTGCATGAATGAATGCTTGATTGATTTCTTAGTTATAACTTGCCTGTGACTAGTATAGCTTGTTCGATATCTCTAGCCTCTTGATTAAATTCTGAGGACAGAATTCTTTAAAGGTGGGTAGAGTTGTCACCTCCGTTTTCCGTATACGTATTTCCAGTAAACGTGTATGGGATCCTGTCCAGTATTTTTTGTCTTGTCTTGCTAGCTGATTTTCATTTAATCTTTCTTAGGTTCATCATTGTAATCCCCCAAATTTTGGAGAATTTTTTTAATTTTTTTTATATAAACAAAGTTTGGTGTTTAATTGGGTAAATATTTTTTTATGGTAGATTAGCAACACAAATGCTACACTTAGTGTTTGTTGCACAATCTCACTCAAAAATACATTTTTAAGTGATTACTAAATTTTTTGAAATTTTTTGATTTTATTCTAAATATTTTATGATATGTTGCACTAATCAAATTATTTAGTAAATAACTAGATATAAAAAGTTTTGGTTATTTAAATCAAAGGCCACTGTAAATATCCTTCTATGGTTATCTACTTGCCAAATATTTTCTTTAAAAATATTTTATAAGGTTAGTTAAGTTGTTAGGATTTTTTTATATTTTATTTAGGTCATAAATATTTATTAAAGGCTATATATATATATATATATATATATATATATATATATATATATATATATATATATATATATATATATATATATGTGTGTGTATTTACAAGTTTTGGTTAAAAAAAAAAGAAGCAGCCCCGCAGCACTGTTCATTGAACAGTGCTGCCCACGCCCGAACATCTAGGTGCTGTAAACAAAACAGCTAAGTTTTGGACCTTGGCTTAAAATATATATATATATATATATATATATATATATATATATATATATATATATATATATATATATATATATATATATATATATATATATATACATATATATATATATATATACATATATATATATATATATATAAATGTGATGTCACTGTAGCCTTGCTACAGTGACGGGTTTTGGCCGAGCCAAAGGCTCGCGGCCATGGAAAGAAAAATCCTAAGTTTAGGATTTGAATTCAAATCAAATCTTCATAGAAAATTTTAAATAAATTCCCAGGTGATCCTACCATGATTCTCTTCCAACTAAACCCAAAAATTAACTTAAATCGGATTTAAACTTTGGAATTTAAATCAAATTCCTATTGATATAAAATTAGGATATATATGTGTATACCCGCCTTGTAACCTACATAACGAAAATTTCCCACGAATTTCTTCGATCCAAAGAATCCTCGAGGACCAGAGCACCCCCACGCTCCTATGCGACCACCTGCACGTCGGCGCCACCCGTCGAATAGCCGGGAAAGACCCAAACCGAACGGCAAAAGAGAACGTTCTGTTTTCCCTCAACCGCGAGGTACCTCCCTTTACTACCACTTTTCTTCACGTGTAGTCGATAATTTTTGATTCCGAGAGTTGCGATGTAGAGCCTACGTTACCCTCTAGAAGAACCACCCATTAGGACCTGGAAGGATCACACCATTGAGTCGTAAATTCGACTCCAAAACCACGAAAAACCAACTGTTGCCGATAGTGGAAAGCGGCCCAACCACCCATGTTTACTGTCAAATTCTGATCAATCTCGAAGAGAGTTTTGGAAAACTTTTGAACAACAATTTAGCCAACATATAGAACTTCAATCCCCTTCTTTCAGTTTAATTTTTCATTCCCTGTATGCAGAGGATCGCGATTTCAAAGTTGAGAGGAAGTTGATTTTAAAAATAATAAAATTTTAATAAAACCAACCGATACGGCATGCGCCCCGACAAACCGGGCGATGTGGTCGCACACTATACGCATCGAAAGGCGCGTATGGATGTTGCCGACGTGTGGGAACTGATGGGACTTGATTTTGTTGTGTGTACGCGACGAAATCAGTGTGTATCCGTCGAGATGTCCCCGTATCGACGTTTTGCAACTTGACCATAACTTTGTACACGTTTGTCGTATCGAGACAAAACTTGCGCTATCAGGACCGTATCGTTTTTTTGGTCCTGTATGCCAAGTTTGGTCCGATTCTGAGAAGGTCAAACCGGAACGCCAAATTGGCGGGCCCGCGACCCTCTCTAACGGGCGATTTTGTGCACAGCCCACCGGAATCCAACTTTGGACATACGGTTGGGTTCGTCTCCTCAAACCGGATCCGTAGACATGTAGTTTGACGACTTTAGAGACCGTAGGTCCTGGCACGCGTTTTGGTACAAAATGGGTCCAACGGCGGACATCGTTTTGACCCGAAACTACGATTTTGGCCCCTGTTTCAGAATTAAACTTTTGGACAGGCATTTCCTAGGTATTTTTTTTATGCCAAATCTATTCGTGATGTTTATTTTAGCATCCGAGGTCGTTCATAAAAGTTGGCTTTCATTGCATCTATATTCTGACGATTTGAGTCATCAGGCGTCGCCATTCTGCATACTACCCCCAGGCAAGATACCTTGCCACAAACTGTTTATTTATTTTAGCTCATATTTCATACATTATTCATTATTTTCTTTATGTAAAATAAACTGTGATACATAGCATAACTTGTTAGAATTTACTGTTTAGTTATATTTCCTGCTATGTATTATTTTTCTTACACATTAAACCTAGATTTAAGGGACCACCATTGTGTGTTACATTCATTGGCCTTGACACGTTGTACCACGAAATTATGTGTCACATGTAGAACACGGACGTGCGTGATTGGCTTGCCACCAGTACGTACAAGCCGTACGATAGGAATAACCGCTAATAGAGGTTGCATGCTTAGTTTGACTTAGCGGTTATAGAGGTTTATTGTTGTGGATACAATATATTAGGCATTGGGCGGAGAGGACAATTCCTTAGCATATGGGCTTCGATGCACTTTCCCTTTTGTAACCCGTGAGCTCCGCCGGAGACGCGGGTCAGATTACCCATGATTACTGACGGCCACTGACGTTCTGCGGAACGTTACGCTCTTACTGATGGAGCCTCTGGTGCCCAAAGGGGGGACTATGCCGATCCTATTTAGCCAGGGCCCATGCGTAGAAAGGATTGTTCTTAACTACATTTCACTTAGAACGGTTAGGCACCTTTATCCGTTAGGTATGAGTACTTTTGGTTTGGGTACTTGTATCTGACCGTGGCTTGGAACAATAACTTGTCGTGGACTAGTTTGCCACATCTTGTCCTTATTTGGTTGTAGGTGTGCCTTACTACTTCGATGAGAAGGTATTAAACCTTATTGGGGTCCGGATACCATATTGGATTCATATCATGGAAAGATACGTCATCCTGAATTAGTTTACCATCTCCTGTCCTTGTTTGGTTGGGGGGATGGTAAGCTAGTTCAATGGGTGTGTATTGGACCATGTTATGATCTGATCTTACTTATTCTTATTGAGCAATATTTATTCAGTTTATGTGGCATGTTCTTTTTGTATCTTGTTACATCCCTCTGAAGACCTGGTGATCTCTCCAGGTATAGGTGTGCAGGACTTTCCGCAGGAGTATGGCTCCGGTATAGACTCATCCTTCACGCTCGAGCGAGTCGTACCTTCTGATCACAGCTGTCCCTATTGGGTCGAGGAGCCTATTTAGTCATCATTTCTTATTCTATTTATCTTTAGAGGTTGGACTTTATTTCCTTTTAATTTATTTTAGTGCCGGTAGTGGATTTGTCTCCGCCCGGCCAACAGCTACATTTTGACATTTACTTTGATTCGTGAGTTACCATTTTTATTATATTTACTGTGGATGAGATATAGCTTTTACTTGTGACTGTCTGTTATTATTATTCACAATACAGCTTATGTGTATATTCGAGGTTTCCATATATTGGAGTATATCTCGTATATATGCAGCTGGCATGCTTCGTTCCTAGTCCTACGTATTTTGGGACTGGGTACATGTTTTTGTGGTGGCCCGTACAGGTCAAGATAAATTATTTGGTTACTTTACCATACCAAGCAAGCCTGCGTATAGGATTAGAAAATTTAGGATCTCATCCACATATATGACATTCTATCTCGCTTTCATTTCGAACTCCCAACTGCCTAACTTGGTTCCTTTTTGTTAAAGTATTCTTCCGTAAATCCTTACCCCTCTTTCGTGCATACTAGGTCGTCATGTTCCACCATTCAATCACACTACTAGTTCAACTCATATAAGTTGGGTAGGAAGCCTCACGACCTAACTTCCTTGACTTTAACCAAGGCCTTAGACAAGAAGACAGTAGGACGACTGCATAGGCACGAATACCGGACACGACTTACATTCTTAAGTAGCTTAAGCTATTTATATTTTTTTTCATCGTTATCTCACGTATTTGTAATTGGACTACCTTGACTAATGTTGCTATTATAGCCTAATTTTGCGAGCTTACTCTCTCATCGAGCTTGTTCAGGACATATGTTTTATTGTGGGCGCCCACGGATACATTGTCTTATCAGAACTAGTGTATTGTGGTATGATCAACCATAGTGCATTTGGTTCTCCTTTCGTATGATTCTACGTGGATTGAGATATTGTTAGCTTAACATATTCGTCCTCTAGGATCTTATCCACGTGTTATTGACATTTTGAATTCCTTATTAAACTCTTTTTCAATTGCTTGACTCAAAACCTATCTGAATCTATTCTAACATTGCCCTTATCTTCGTTCCAGCAATATGACTCTATACAGTGGACACACCTCTACCCTAGCCATCACATCTGGTGATACAACTCTCCAGGACGAACAAGTTTCCCCAATGACCCTGGTGACTCCGTATCAGCTAGAGCCGCAGTAGAATACCACGAACACATCGACGGTGCAACAGGAGGCCCAAGTACCCCTAGTCAGCCACGAAGGACAAACTACTACAGTACCCTCAGGAGAGAATGCACCCTCACCTTTGCCTCAACAGTTTTTACCGCAGCTCGGACCCCAACTGCCTCCACTTTCGACTGATGCGGATCCAACCACCCAGTTTATGTAAGCTATGCTACAATCTCAGTGGCAACAAATGGAACTGTTGAGGCAGAGTATGATGACCTACTTAGCTAGACCTCCACCACCAGCCCCGGTACCAGATCCAACTCCAGCTCCACCACCATATCTGGGCTCCATTGCAGACTTCATCGACATGGGCCCTAAGAATTTTAAGGGTACCGAGGGTCCCTTAGAAGTTTCCTTATGGCTTATCAGCACAGAGAAATACTTGAAGGCATCCCAGTTGCCAGCACATGATTGGATGACAGCAGTCGACTTACTCTTAGAAGATAATGCTCATCACTGGTGGAAGGCTGAAGAGAGGCGACTGGGCACTGGAATCACATGGAAGCAGTTCTACGACCTATTCTATGAGAGGTTTTTTCCCATCCACGTTCGAGACACTCTCTATGACCAGTTGCTTCATCTGAAGCAAGAAAACATGTCGGTAGATGAGTACGATGTAGAGTTCAGCCGTTTGAGTAGATTTGGTAAGGCATTAATCCCGACAGAGCTGGAGAAGGCAAGGAGATTCCACCAGGGGCTCGTACCAGAACTTAAGACTTTTACTACTACACAGTCTCGAGTCTCTCATACAGCTGTCCTGTTGGAAGCACGTATCCAGGAGCTTCTTCGCAAGGAACAGCAGGCACGGAGACGCCCCACACTGGTAGCTGCACCAGTTAGGGCGACTCAAGGTGGACCAACCAGGAGGCCTATAGGACAGTACCAGCAGAGGCCCACACCCTATCAAAAGCCCACCTGCAACTACTGTGGGAAGAAGGGTCACATTCGAGATGGATGTCGAATTCGTCTCGGCTTATGCTTAAGGTACGGATTGGAACAACACAAGATTATCGATTGTCCCGAGCCGCGGAGGCAAGGGCAAGCATTTACCATGGCTGTGATAGACCCCCATCCTGAGATTAGAGATCTGACAGGTAATCATCTATTTATACCATTATTCTTTATTTCAAGTTATGGCTTAGCATTTGAGCAATACATTCCTTAGCTTGGTCAGCATGCATGAGCACTACCTTCGACACCATTAGAAATATCATGACTATGGCAAGCTTATAAAGAGAACTCTTGGCTTCTTCGTTAGAAATCTTGAATGGCGTGCCTTAAAAACCTGTACCTCCGTCACAACACTCGTATGCTTTAAAAGTGAGGAAATCACCCAATCTATACTCATATCATTTCGACACCTTACCGTGACTTGATATTTGAAGCACAACATTAGCCTTTTTTCCAACAAACTTCACCTACATGAACTAGACAAGCAAGTCTACACACATGACTCACCCGTTCCACACAAACACACAATCTTGTGCTCCGTTTCAATTACACCTCGTGCGCGACTTATTAACCCTTAGAACAATCCCGGATGAAATTCTCATCCCACTTGATTTTAACCATGCAAGACCAAACCAATCCCTCAAACAACTGGATGCCCATTATCCATTGTAAGACTGAGAATGCCCTGTCTTATGGAAAATGGTGGCAGTTAAAATTTTATTATAACTATCTCCAACCTCTTTCTAGAGACCAAGTTACGAAATGACTACCTGCTCTCCCTTCGTATTCATCCTCTCTATATTCTTCCATTAAGATTTACTGTTATATTTTCATATTAAGTTTGTTTTAATTTCGAGGACGAAATTTTTATAAGTTGGGTAGGATGTAATCCCCCAAATTTTGGAGAATTTTTTTTAAAATTTTATTTTATATAAACAAAGTTTGGTATTTAATTGGGTAAATATTTTTTTTATGGTAGATTAGCAACACAAATGCTACACTTAGTGTTTGTTGCACAATCTCACTCAAAAATACATTTTTAAGTGATTACTAAATTTTTAGAAATTTTTAGATTTTATTCTAAATATTTTATGATATGTTGCACTAATCAAATTATTTAGTAAATAACTAGATATAAAAAGTTTTGGTTATTTAAATCAAAGGCCACTGTAAATATCCTTCTATGGTTATCTACTTGCCAAATATTTTCTTTAAAAATATTTTATAAGGTTAGTTAAGTTGTTAGGATTTTTTTATATTTTATTTAGGTCATAAATATTTATTAAAGGATATATATATATATATATATATATATATATATATATATATATATATATATATATATATATATATATATATATATATATATATATATATATATATATATTTATATATATATATTTTTTTTTTAACCAAAACTTGTATATATATATATATATATATATATATATATATATATATATATATATATACAAGTTTTGGTTAAAAAAAAAATAGAAGCAGCCCCGCATCACTGTTCTTTGAACAGTGCTGCCCACGCCCGAACATCTAGGAGCTGTAAACAAAACAGCTAAGTTTTGGACCTTGGGTTAAATATAAATATATATATATATATATATATATATATATATATATATATATATATATATATATATATATATGTGATGTCACTGTAGCCTTGCTACAGTGACGGGTTTTGGCCGAGCCAAAGGCTCGCGGCCATGGAAAGGAAAATCATAAGTTTAGGATTTGAATTCAAATCAAATCTTCATAGAAAATTTTAAATAAATTCCCAGGTGATCCTACCATGATTCTCTTCCAACTAAACCCAAAAATCAACTTAAATCGGATTTAAACTTGGGAATTTAAATCATATTCCTATTGATATAAAATTAGGATATATATGTGTATACCCGCCTTGTAACCTACATAATGAAAATTCCCCACGAATTTCTTCGATCCAAAGAATCCCCGAGGACCAGAGCACCCCCACGCTCCTATCCGACAACCTGCACGTCGGCGCCACCCGTCGAACAGCCGGGAAAGACCCAAACCGAACGGCAACAGAGAACATTCTTTTTTCCCTCAACCGCGAGGTACCTCCCTTTACTACCACTTTTCTTCACGTATAGTCGATAATTTTCGATTCCGAGAGTTGCGATGTAGAGCCTATGTTACCATCTAGAAGAACCACCCATTAGGACCTAGAAGGATCACACCATTGAGTCGAAAATTCGACTCAAAACACGAAAAACCAACTGTTGCCGATAGTGGGAAGCGGCCCAACCACCCATGTTTACTGTCAAATTCTGATCAATCTCGAAGAGAGTTTTGGAAAACTTTTGAACCACAATTTAGCCAACATATAGAACTTCAATCCCTTTCTTTCAGTTTAATTTTTCATTCGCTGTATGCAGACACTACAACAAAAAACCCTTTTAATGACGCTCGACAAGGAGTTTTAATGACGGCTGATACATAAGCGTTATTAAGTTGAAAAATACCTTTTTTCTATGACGGTTTGGGCTAATTCTGGGCTTTTTATAACGTTTATAAAATAAAGCGTTATTAATAGTTTAGAGCGGTGGCAAACTTGTAATATTTGTTAAGTTCATTTTTTGACAAAATCCCGCGCTTCAACATAATTTTTTCTCTCCCTCTGGTTCTGGTCTTCTCCTTCTCCGATCCTTTCTTCTCCCTCCTCTCCCCCAACTCCAAAATCTCATAGATCCAAAACCCTAACTCTAGTTTCTCTTCGGTTAGGGCTTATATTTTGTTTATACTTCGTCAATTTCTCTTCGGTTAGGGCTTATATTTTGTTTACCACTTGGACGAAGCCAGGAAAGAGAGGCTCTCCCTCCTCCGGTCAGAGAAGAAGCTCCACACGGAGAGATCCCGCCTCCTCCGCAATGCCATCTCCAACCTTAGGTCTGCGGACCAGCACCTTCTCCTCCTCGAGAAGAGGCTCACCGAGCTAGAGCTCCAGATCGTGGCCAAGAAGTCCCAGATCGACGCACTCGACGCCAAATACCAAGCCTCCGCCCAAAGATTTAGGTGATAATTTGTTTCCATATATATATACACACACACACACTTGGCCTTTAGCTATTTTGGGGAATTTGTTGATGTATTCTTGATTGTTGGATTAGGGATTTGAAGTGGGAGAGTGAGATGCGGAGGCGAAGGAGAAGGAGTGGGAGAGGTTCTACGACGCCAAGAGGTACTACTCACCATTTTTCTGGAAAAAATATTTTTATTCCTGGAATTTATGAGGATAATGATGATAGCGAAGATATTGTTTCCTCACCATTTTTCAGTAGATTGTATTTTCATCCTTAGAGTATAGATCCATTCAGTCTCTACTATCCACTGGTGGCTGGAGATCTTGTAATTCACTATATATTGAATGACTACCTTGTTATAGTGAGCACAGCAGCATAATGATGGATTACTGGTATCCCTAGGTTCATCTGTTTGCTATTCATGCAGGGACAAAATAGCTGTTTAGGGGGAAATGTTTTGCTGAATACTGCTGAAAAAAGTAATTCTTGTTTTGCTTGATCAGCACATCGACAATTACAACAATATACCAAATCTAGAACACACACAAGAAGAAGATATGGATGTCCCAGAGATTGTGGAGGAGATAATTGAGTTGCTATTATCTGGTTTGAAAGATTCGGTATGTATGGTGCGAAACTTTTATAAGATCCCTTAATTTCTACCTCAAGTAAGTCTAATTAAAACTCTTTGTCGAGCGTCAACGACCCGAGGTGCTCGGTGAAGGACCCGAGGTGCTCGGTGGAGGACAACGACCGGTTTCTCGACATGATGGAGAGGTACTTCGAGAGGTCGGAGGAGTTCAAGCGCCAGCAGGAGCGGTCCAACCTCCATTACCAGGTCCTCCTATTTCTTTTTGTTTTCCCCAAATTTCTGTACTAATTTGATGCCTAGGGTTAGAATTCGAGATTCATAGTTGAATTTTGCAAGCGATTGTAATCGTTTATGACAACGACAACAACACGGCCTTAATGTTGAACCGGCGTGAGCTGTGTCGTGTCGGACACGTGTCGGACGCTCTCCGGGCAGTCCAAAGTATGTGCCTTGTCCATGGCTCAGGGCTGTGTGCTCTTGAACGTTAACAAAAAGTATATTCTCTCTCTCCCTCTTGCAGCCTCAATCCAAGTTGCCTTAGGCATATCTTGCATCATGACAGATTATCCCTGATGAACGTTAACAAAATGCCATATCAAGAAGTCGATCGTAAGATATTTTAGTTCTAGCAAGTTAAAAAGTGCGAAATAAAAGCCTACGGGTGCACATGACATAGGATACGTTGTGAAATAATTCTCCGTCCTCAACCAAGGACAAAACTTTAGGCCTCCATTTCAGTGTCCCTTGAGATAAATTTCTGGTGCCAATAATGTTAAAGAATGCATATAGAGATCATAACGAAAAAGCATAAAACAATCGAGCTGAATAATAATTGATAATGTACATAATCCTCATATTGCAAAAACATACAGAGCATCACATACTAAAAAAATGATCAATCATACATGTAACAAAAAGGGGCCTAAAGTATTCAGGAAGACTTATATGTTTAGTTTCTACCAGAGACTCGGAGAGCTATAAGAAATTGTACAAAAAGAGGTTTGACAGAATGAGTACTTTACATCAACAGTAGCTCTGGCTGTTTGTAGGATTACTCTACATTAGGGAGTTCCAATTTTGATTAGTTGGATTATCTTAAATAACAACTGATTAAAATTTAACTGAGATGTAGTGCATGGTAAAAGCAAATTTAGGGCTGTGTTTAAAATTTGACTATGTATTATGTCAATTAGAACAACACCTTTGAACCTAGGGCCAGCTCTTAATGTATCTAATAGCTCAATATACCCTTTTTTACATTCTTTAATACACTATTTTTCAGAAACCCCTGGCTCATGCTCCATCTATACTTGAGCTTTACATGGTGTATCATTCTTGGAGACTTTAAATGTGGTGGTATCCATTTACTATTTTAATTTATGTCTACCTTGAAAACTACAGAGATGGGATATTGCTAATAGTTATGAGGGTACATGGATGACATGATTGGGATCAAGTGACATGTAGGCATATATACTACCTCAAATAACTATATAGGCTTACTCTTTTTTCTATTTTGTGCACGTCTGTGTTGTGTGTGTTGCATGTTTCCTGATAAACACTTAAGACCCAGTTTCTTGACAAAATTGCTAAACCTGTTTGCTTAGCGGACTAGCTTCCTTATTTTTTCTAGTTTGAACCCTTGGATTGATTTAATGATGCTATTCATAGAACTACATACTAAAACTCAAAGGATAGTGATTTAAAGGAGTGCTTTCAAGGCAAAACATAGAAGGAAAAAAATACCTAACTTGGGCTCAGAAGAAGTTTAACTATTTTTTGTCTTAACTCAAAAGGTAGGGGTGTTGGGGGTGCACTTATCCTTGTCCCCAACACCCCTTAGGCCGAGGATTAAGGTGGCACCACCTTGCCTGTACCCATATACAAGCAGCATGGTCACTAACTAACCTTATTTCTAACCATAATAGTATGTTGCCACAATGGTGAATCAGAAGTAGCAACAATTCAGTCTATTGATTATCTTCTTCTTTTCAAATACGGTAGCAAATACTATACATATTATCACACAAAATAATTAATATAAATGTATCAGAGAACATAGGGTACATTAATTTAGCTTGTGAATGTGAAAAATATACTGAGGCATTGGGCATTTCAAGGATTAATTTTCTTGTGCTATCAGCAATGTATCACTTTTGAGTTCAAAACCAAATAGAAATCAAATATGTATGCAGTAATTTTATATGTTCCCGTAGATAATTGACGACTGCATGAAAAGACGACAAAAGAATGATGTCCAATAATGCAAGAATAACCAGCAGGTTACGATGAGCAGCCACAAGGGAATATCTACTAACAAACCTCAAGCCCCTCGTCTTGCTCCCAAGCAAGGCCTGGACCATTGTACATGTTTTTGATAAGCAATGTGCAGGACTTATCAGGATAGAAGTGAACTCTACTGCAGTAAATCTTGTGTACAGAAACAAGGATGAATATGTGGACGTACTCTTTCATGCTTCCTGGTGTTCTTTCTAAAAAATTTACCGACCAAATTTTGACATCATGTCTTCTCTGTTTCCTGCTATCCGTCATTTTGCATTTGAAGAATCTGTCATAAGGCCAAGGTGGGTTTAACAATTCAGTAGGAACTATTGATCGTGTGATGCCCAAATGTATACTGATTATTATTCTTTTTTCTGCAGCATTCTTTCACGGTATGGAGTTCATGGATTTCCAACCTTGTTTCTGCTGAATTCCACAATGCGAGTGCGGTATCATGGATCACGGAGCATCAATTCTCTTGTTGGGTTTTACAGTGATGTTACAGGTGTGTTCTATCTTCATATTGCTGTTATATCTTTTCCGAAAGAATCATTTTTATAATAGTACATTAAATCCTTAATACTTAAGAATGAACATATTCCATACATCGGGTATGCCCTTAAACTAGGATTTGGGCTCCATGCAATGTTGCAAGGGAAGATATGCCATTGGCATTGTCATAAGTAGAGTTACAACTTGATGGACTGGAGGAAATTTAGCTGGTGAGATATAGATGACTTAGTAGGATGTGAGTTGAATTACTGAATGGAAGATTATGTTGTGAGCCTTCCTTCAGTGATAGGGATCTATTGAGATTTGCTTATGGATCTGTGTTTGAGGGAAAATTACCTACAACAAGCCCATCTTGTTCTCTCCTTACCCTGAATCTTTGGATGCAAGAAACTTAAACTGACACATTTTACCTCCGCGTACTTGATAACTGTCATCTGCCTTATGAAAGCCTATCTCTTGTCTAAGCTTATGAAGTAAATTGGTACTAGCTTGCTACATGGCTTGCCAGTATTAACAACTAATTTAAAAGAAAATGATTATGTGTTCCTTTAGAAGTACCTGCTTGATTTCTCAAAAATTAACTAGTTTGTATCCTAGAAAGTGTTGGTATTTCATGTGCTTTGACTTGTACCGGATCTGTCAAAATTAGTTGGCATATGATGAGTAAAGGACATATCCTAGATATATATAATATGCCATGATATGTTTGGAATAATTTGGATGATTTGGGTAGGCAAGTTCAATTGGTAGGTTTGTTTTAGCTCAAGGATAGGATCACACAAAATTTGCAACTTAATCTGTAGAGGTAGTAGACATGTTTGTTTGTTTTAAAATTTGTTTTTCTTAATTGGCTATCATTTAATGAATAATTAACCAGATTTCGCAGAAAGTATTTTTTGTATATGTGCAAGTATTATATCATCATCATCTTAGATATGGCTTTTACTTTGGCTAAGTTTTTACAGGTATGAACTGACTAACAGATGCTAGCTCTCTATGACTTGGTGCTTTTTTTCCTGGTGTAAGGAACCATGAGCCAAAGCTGATGTAGGTTGGATCAATATATTCTGCCATCCCAATTTGGAAAGAAAACTTCACCAAGGGTTTCTAGATTTTGTTACATCTTTAAATTTGTCATGGAAAGCACATTATGAATTCTGCACAAATTTAGAAATTTTATCTTAATCGTGATTGATTTAGAATATATGTATTAGGGTTTGTTTTGATTTATTTACACGTATGATATGTAGAATTAGGTTTTGTTTTGCTTTATCTACAAGTAGGATTAGGATTCTGTAGAGGCTGTAAACAATAGCCTATTATATCAGTAAGGTTTTCTGTCAGGTGGTTTCTCTGTCTTTGCTGGTGTTGGGGAGCGTACTCGCGAGGGTAATGACTTGTACAGGGAAATGATTGAGAGTGGTGTGATTAAGCTTGGAGAAAAACAGGTACTTGTTCTAGGCTACTTTGGTGTTTCTTCAATCAGTTGTGTTGTATTCTTGCTTCTGAAGTTTGGAATCGGTTTCCATGTTGTAGAGTGAAAGCAAATGTGCTCTTGTGTACGGACAAATGAATGAGCCCCCTGGTGCTCGTGCTCGTGTTGGGTTGACTGGGTTGACAGTTGCCGAGCATTTCCGAGATGCTGAAGGGCAAGATGTGCTTCTCTTTATTGACAACATTTTTCGGTTCACTCAAGTAAGCTTATAGTAACCTGTACATGGAATGATTTTCTTGTTATGCATATGCATGTTTTATGGCTCAGTTTATCTTCAACTTTTCAGGCAAACTCTTGTTAACTTTCTTTAATTTATTGGCTTGGTAAAATCCAGGTTGATTGCTAGGCTCACATTTCAGCGTTGATTACTAAAGTGCTAAGCTGACATTTCCAATTTTTTGCAAAAAGGGCACAACGTGACGCTGAGGTGCATGCAGGCGCTGGTGAGGGTTCAGACGAGAGTAAAGGGTCAGAGGATGAGGCTCTCCCACGACGGTGCTGGCTGCAGCAGCACCAAGTCGTCGCTCAGCTGCGACACTACTTCTCTTTGGGACTCCCGATATCTTCAAGAGATGGCAGAGAGAAGATCCATGGTCATAATCTATTTAAGTAAATATTTCTAATAATTTGTTTAGCAAAAGATAGATTTATTCCTATTTTTTTGGTACATTCTGTATTTGGATATTCAATGTAATGAAGATGTTGATATGTACTCTATTTTGATAAATGTAATAAAGATGGTGATATATAATGTTAAGTTTTTGGAATGTAATATATACTGTGCAGTATAGAGCATTATAAATATGCTAATTTGAATAGTATAAAGTGTTATAAATGTGCTGCATTGAGCCTACACATATTATCTATTCATGACGTTTTGAAATTGTTCTGAATTGTGTACTATATATTAACTATTCATAACGCTTTTATAGAAACTATTCATGACGGTTATTTTATGACGCTTTTAAAAAACATTTATAACATCCGTTTTCATAACGGTTGCTGTGGAAAAAAAAGCGTCATGGTTCGTCATTAATGATGCTTTTTAGCCGTCATTAAAAGGGTTTTTTGTTGTAGTGAGAGAATCGCGATTTCAAAGTTGAGAGGAAGTTGATTTTAAAAATAATAAAATTTCAATAAAACCAACAGATACGGCGTGCGCTCCGACAAACCGGGCAACGTGGTCGCACACTATACGCATCGAAAGGCGCGTATGGATGTTGCCGATGTGTGAGAACTGACGGGACTTGATTTCGTTGTGTGTACGCGACGAATCAGTGCGTATCCGTCGAGATACCCCCGTATCGACGTTTTGCAACTTGACCATAACTTTGTGCACGTTCGTCGTATCAAGACAAAACTTACGCCATCAGGACCGTATCATTTTTTTGGTCCTGTATGCCAAGTTTGGTCCGATTCTGAGAAGGTCAAACCGGAATGCCAAATTGGCGGGCCCGCGACCCTCTCTAACGGGCAATTTTGTGCACAGCCCACCGGAATCCAACTTTAGACATACGGATGGGTTCGTCTCCTCAAACTGGACCCGTAGACATGTAGTTTGATGACTTTAGAGACCGTAGGTCCTGGCACGCATTTCGGTGTAAAATGGGTCCAACGGCGGACATCGTTTTGACCCGAAACTATAATTTTGCCCCTGTTCCAGAATTAAACTTTTGGACAGGCATTTCTGTCACGCCCCAGAACCAGAATACTGGAGAGCGGGGGCAGACATAGCCAGCTACGTATAATAAAATGGAATCCATCTCACCATACTGTCACGGCTGTCTAGATATGTGAGGGTTTATCTACAAGCCATCAGTCTCTTAATGTCACAAATTATCCTATTGTCTCAATCTCAACCAACTAATACTAATCATAAGATATCAGATCACCAAATATACAATTGTAAGGCATCCCAAACATTACATATCCAGATGATCATGAAGCTAGTCGTACAAAATGTAAGGACTAGCAAGAGTTAAGTCATATATGATCAACCTCGAGTTGCCAATCATGATTACAGCCCGTAGGCAGACAGAAGTAAAGTGCATCGAGCTAACAAGTGCTCGTCGACTAAACGCCTCAAAAGAATAATTTACAACAGAGTGAGCAAAACAAAATAGAAAACCCACTCGTAGCCCGGGTTCCTTCTAGTCGCCACCATTGGACTGGAGGTTCGGTAGATCATCGGAAGCTGCTCCGAAATCTGGCCACACAAAACCAGCTGGGTCAACCCCAGAAAGAGCAAGTGCCACAAGGGGGCCACAAAATAAGAAGAAAAGCCAGCAATCAGCATAATAATATAATTTACATAATAAGAGACAGTAAATTTAAGAAAAAGTATGATAGGTGAATATAAAAGACAATCTCGTACAGAATCGATAAAAGACAGAGCATATAGAAAAGCATGACAGGATGATATACGATGAGATAACCATGGGACTTTTTAGATAACCAGGTTACAACCCGTAAACCAAACAAGGATCGGGGTTATAACCCTTCGTCTGAACAGAACTTGGTTTCTCCTACCATTTATCGGCAAGGTAAATATAAGAAATCCGGTCATGCAATTATTCATGATATAAAATTAAGATAAAACACGAGTAAGCGTGTCATGCCATAACCTTGTACAGGATCAGGACAGGACAAGCGGGACTAGACTCCATCCAATCAATCACGGCCAAGCAAGTACTACGGCTTACTACTTAACTAACTAGGGTTATCACAGGCCTAGTTACTAGCAAGATGCAATGAGAATTCCAAGTCCGGTTACCCGTTTGTTACTACCTGAGTGATCCCAGCAAGAAAAGGAGAAGATAGCAGGATATAGCAGACACACTGTAGTAAGATACATGTGTCCTAAGGTACCACGCTCGACGGTGGGCTGGAAGTGCGCTCATCTCGACGGATAGCAACAAATCCCAAGTATATATATATATAAGGCCGGGACCAAAGGGGCAACGGGTAACTGGGAAATTCTCCATGAACTATATGATCAATCTAGTCATTAATCCTAGCCATATTCAGTATGAATCCCTGACCGTGGGAAACCAGGGATGCATGTCCTAGACATGATGCAAGACAAGACAGGTTCATTTGTATAAACACATACACCCACGGTGTCCAGGCGATTTATTATTGTCAAGTCGTGTTAGCCGTCGTAACAACATTAAGTTATCAAGTCAAGTCAAGTCAAGTCAAGAGTGCGCCGCCACGGGCCACTATCAAGTTATCAAGTCACAAGGATTAAGTACAAGTTACAAGTTAGGTGTGCACCCTACTGGGTCACTAGCAAGGAGATCAGAGAATACCAGGATCATAATTCACAGAAAATCCCGAAAACCGAACTAGTCATAAACAATTACTTGAAAATCGTGTTAGGCCGTGTCGGGTCAAGATAGTAGTGCTGTGTTAAACAGATCTCAGGAAAACCCAATCCATAAAGAGAAACCGAATCGAGAAATAAAACCAAAATTCCAAGAGCCAATGGGTTAAGCAAGGGGTCAGGGGGCAGCGTACGTAAAAGTCACGCACGCAGGGCGCGTACGCAAAAGTCACGCACGCAAGGCACGCTCAAGTCTGCGTACCAAGGCACACCCAAGTCTGCGGCGTACGTGAAAAGTCACGCACACAGGAGAGCTGCGTACGTAAAAAGTCACGCACGCTCAAGGGGAGCAGCGTACATGAAAAGTCACGCACGCTCAAGGGAGCAGCGTACATGAAAAGTCACGCACGCTCAAGGGAGCAGCGTACATGAAAAGTCACGCACGCTCAAGGGGGAGCTGCGTACACGAAAAGTCACGCACGCAGGGGAGCTGCATACACGAAAAGTCACGCACACTCAAGGGGAGCAACGTACGCGAAAAGTCACGCACGCTCAAGAGACACACTTCCAACAGGAAGCGTACCCAAGTCTGCGTACGCTGCGCTAAAGAGCACGTGCAGCTCAGTGTGCGTAAGCTAATCAGCTCTGCACACTGCTCATTGTCTTCTCCAAACAGCAAGAACTCCATGGTTGAACCCAAGCTTCAAAGCATCACAACTTGGCCATCCGAACTCCAAATCCGGATTTCCAAAGTTCCAACTTGGGTGAAACTGAATGCTCTTCCACTTGGAAGCATCAAAATTCCATAAAATCCAACTTAAATAGATCAAAACCATACAAAATCCGAAAATATGAACACTTAGATCTAGAACAATGGAGACTCCAAATCACAAAATACCAAGTCCTAATGTTGATCACCATGTCCTAATCTAGCAAATGGACAAATAAAAGAGGGTTCTTATGTAGTGGCAAGATGCACTTGCCTAGGGTTGGGAGAGTTGTGTAGAGGAAGGAGAAGAAGAAGAAGAAATTAATGGAGGAATAATGAAGAGAGAGAGAGTTAGGTGGGGATTATAAAGAGGGTGGGTTGTGGTGTGTTGAGGGTGTAGCATATGTTAAGGTGATCCAATACACAATAAACCAAACCAAACCAACCCGAACCAATTAAAACCGAGCCAAGTCAAATCCTAAAATACGAGAAATACAAGAAATACCGAAATTCCACAAGTTGAGAAAAATAAAAATACATGCCAAAATCCAGATACGAGTATAAATACGAAATACGGGAAATACGAAAAAATGAGGGTGACAATTTCCTAGGTATTTCTTTTATGTCAAATCTGTTCGTGATGTTTATTTCAGCATCCGAGGTCGTTCGTAAAAGTTGGCTTTCATTGCTTTTATATTCTGACGATTTGAGTCATCAGGCGTCGCCATTCTGCACACTACCCCCAGGCAAGATACCTTGCCACAAACTGTTTATTTATTTTAGCTCATATTTCATGCATTATTCATTATTTTCTTTATACAAAATAAACTGTGATACATAGCATAACTTGTTAGAATTTACTGTTCAGTTATATTTTCTGCTATGTATTATTTTTCTTACACATTAAACCTAGATTTAAGGGACCACCTTTGCGTGTTGCATTCATTGGCCTTGACACATTGTACCACAAAATTGTGTGTCGCATGTAGAACACGGACGTGCGTGATTGGCTGGCCACCAGTACGTACAAGCCGTGCGATAGGAATAACCGCTAATAGAGGTTGCATGCTTAGTTTGACTTAGCGGTTATAGAGGTTTATTGTTGTGGATACAACATAGTAGGCATTGGGCGGGAAGGACAATTTCTTAGCGTATGGGCTTTGATGCACTTTCCCTTTTGTAACCCGTGAGCTCCGCCGGAGACGCGGGTCAGATTACCCATGATTACTGACGGCCACTGACATTCTGCGGAATGTTACGCTCTTACTGATGGAGCCTCTGGTGCCCAAAGGGGGGACTATGTCGATCCTATTTAGCCAGGGCCCATGCGTAGGAAGGATTGTTCTTAACTATATTTCACTTAGAATGGTTAGGCACCTTTATTCGTTAGGTATGAGTACTTTTGGTTTGGATACTTGTATCTGACCGTGGCTTGGAACAATAACTTGTCGCGGACTAGTTTGCAACATCATGTCCGTGTTTGGTTGTAGGTGTGGCTTACTACTTCGATGAGAAGGTATTGAACCTTTTTGGGGTCCGGATACCATATTGGATTCATATCATGGAAAGATACGTCATCGTAAATTAGTTTACCATCTCCTGTCCTTGTTTGGTTGGGGAGATGGTAAGCTAGTTCAATGGGTGTGTATTGGACCATATTATGATCTGATCTTACTTATTCTTATTTAGCAGTATTTATTCAGTTTATGTGGCACGTTCTTTTTGTATCTTGTTACGTCCCTCTGAGGACCTGGTGATCTCTCTAGGTATAGGTGTGCAGGACTTTCCGTAGGAGTATGGCTCCGGTATAGACTCATCATTCACGCTCGAGCGAGTCGTACCTTCTGATCACAGCTGTCCCTATTGGGTCGAGGAGCCTATTTAGTCATTATTTCTTATTCTATTTATCTTTAGAGGTTGGACTCTATTTCCTTTCAGTTTATTTTAGTGCCGGTAGTGGATTTGTCTCCGCCCGGCCAACAGCTACATTTTGACATTTACTTTGATTCGTGAGTTACCATTTTCATTATATTTACTGTGGATGAGATATAGCTTTTACCTGTGACTGTCTGTTATTATTATTCACAATACAGCTTATGTGTATATTCGAGGTGTCCATATATTGGAGTATATCTCGTATATATACAGCTGGCATGCTTCGTTCCTAGTCCTACGTATTTGGGACTGGGGTGTTACAATCATGGCTTAACTTCGTTCATTATTGATTTGGCTTGGTTTATTTTTGGTTCAACATGTTAACCCCTACCTACCACCATCCCCATTTATAAACCCCACCTACTTTTCTCTCTCTTTATTACTCTCCATAACTTCTTCTTCTTCTTCTTCTCCATTAAAAACGTCTCCCCCTCCATAGGCAAGTGCACCTTGCTCTCACTCAAGAACCCATTTTGATGGTTCTAATGGCTTCCTAGCATGATTCTCTACCACTTTAGAACTTGGAGATTTTTATTTTGAAGCTTGGATTTTTGTAGATCTAGGAAATGGCTATTTTTGGATTCTTGGAGTTTTGATCTATCCAACTTCTTCATTTGCATATTTTCATGGTTCCATATTGTAGAGAATTTCGTTCTACCCTATTTTGACCTAAGGAAGTCCGAATTTGGATTCCGGACGGAGAAATGGCGGGGTTTTGAAGTTTTCGGCCATGGTTCGTCCTTCCCGGATTCGTCGGGAAGACGAACAGTGCACTGCTTGGGCGCATGGACATGTCATGCACCCAAAGCATTTCCCCCACTCATATGGGCGCATATGCCTCCATATGGGCGCATAGTGTGCCACATGTGGGCGCATAGGCTCGCATTGGCGCATAAGACTTCACGACTTGTCACCTTTGCATTCATTCACCCTTAGCCTTTGGCCACAAGGGTTCAACCCATGCTTGGGCGTATAGGACACCCCCACTTTGGGCGCATAGAGTGTGCTCCCCTTCCTAGTGGGTGCATACTTGTAGCCAGTGTGGGTGCATGACTTGTGTATGGCACATGGCCTTCACACGTAATACACAAACACCTTTTTCATTTCTTGGCACTTGACCATGCAAGTGCCCTGGGCCATGTTAGCACACCCTACTTGGGCGCATAGCCTGCCCATGTGGGCGCATGGGGGCTGCCTCCCTTGGGCGCATAAGACCCCTTCACTTGGGCACATGGATGCCCATGATCCTCAGGCTTTGCCTTTGCATGTTTCGGCTTATTACAACCATTGCTACTTGTAATTTCATGCGATTTTCTCGCGATTGATCTTCATGACATGACATGACCCGTGCGTGCCACGGCTAGGCATGGCACAACTCGATACGGTACGACTTGTGCATGTCGCAGTACGACTTGGCACGACTTGGCACGATTAGCACGGTTTTGTTTGATCGTGGCACGGCTTTCTATGTTTTACTAATATAGAGATCGTGGCATGACTTGTGGAAGCCGTGGCACGACTTAGCAACGATTTGGCATTTTCCCTTTTGCCATAATATGTGTTTACTTCTATATGCTGCCATGTCCTTTGGCTTTATTACATTTCATGCTCTAAGCCTTGTTGTCTTCCTCACATCGGTGGCCGTTGGGGTACACTCATGATATGTCTCTTCTGCTTGCATGATCATATGATATATATCATAACCATAATGTGTGAACACGAATTGATGAATGACATGTAATGAACTATGATGGCGGCCCGTCGTGGCGCACTCTAAACAAGTAAAAAGTAACCAGTACAAGTAGCCCAACATGATAGTGGCCCATCGTGGCGCACTCCAGAGAAGAACATGACATGTCATGACATGATGGTGACCATTGTGGTGCACCCCTGACAAGTAATCTTGACATGTAACTCATGAACGTTGTTGCGACAGCTAACTTGACATGCTAGTAAACTCTCATCTTGAACACCGTGGGTGATGTATTGAATGTGCTTGTATAAGCTACCAGTCTTGTCTTGCATCATGTCTAGGACTTGTATCCCTGGTTACCACGGTCAGGGATTCATACTGAATCTGACTAGGTTAATGATTAGATTGATCAAGTAGTTCATATAGAGAGATATTTCGGCTACAAGCAATCCCTTTAACTGGGCGTCTTGCTGATGGACTTGTAGCCTGCCGACGAGTAGGGCACATTTCCAGCTCACTGTTATGTGGGGCACTACATGAAACGATTACTATACACACTGTCATGTGTTGCATCCAAGTCACCTAACAAGTCAAGATAACTCTTATCATGAACCTTGCGCCTAGATAACCTGGGTAGTCTGTAGGGCTTGTAGCCATAGGAATATCTCGTTGCATCTTGCTAGTAACTAGGCTTGTGATAACCCTAGCTAGTTAACTATCAAGCCGTACTCTTGCTTGGCCATGAATGTTGGATGAAGTCCCATCTTGTCTGGTCTTGTCTAGACCCAGTACATAGCTATCTCTGGACATGATTGTTTATGCTTTACTTTATCGATAATTGGTTAGAGGCTAAGTTCTGTTCCGGTGAAGGGTTACAACCCCGGTCCTTTTTTGGTTTACGGGTTGTAACTTGGTTACCGAAATAGTCTTTTAGTTATCTTATCGTTTATCACCCTGTTTTCTCTAACTCATGTCTTATGCGAATTCTCCTATGATTTTATATGCTGATATGCTGGTTTTAGTTCTTAAGTGAAGCCTCATTTGTAGCACTTGCTCTTCTGGGGTCTGACCTACCTGGTTTTGTATGGCCAGATTTTGGAGCAGCTTTCGAGGACCTCCTAGCCTTCCTGCCAGATGGTGACCACTAGAAGGAATCCTGGCAACGAGTGGGTTCTTATTTTGCTCCCCCACTCCCTTATAAAAATATTCTTTTGAGGCGTTTAGCCGCCGAGCAAGTGTTAGCTTGTTTGTAACTTTACTTACTGTCTGCCTACGGGCTGTAACATGATTGACAAATCCTAGGGTTGATTATGTATGACTTAAACTCTTGCTAGTCTTCACATTTTGTATGACTAGCTTCATGATCATCTGAATATGTAATGTATGGGACGCCTTACTTTGTATGTCTGATGATCTACCATCTTGTTACATTTACTTGCTTGCTTGAGATTGAGACACTAGGCTTGTTTTTGACCTTAAGAGACTGATGGCTTGTAGTAAACCCTCATGCATCTAGACAGCTGTGACCGTATTACGAGGTGGGATTCACTTCAATGTATGTAGCTGGCTGTGTATGTCCCCCGCTCTCCAGTATTCTGGTTCTGGAGCGTGCTGCCTCAATCTGCTGTCGTGTTGGAATCTCCGCCAGCAGAAAGATCCCTTCGATATGCTCCATCCAGTCATCCACATACAGAATCCCCTCAGTGCCGGAGAAGTCTCGCGGATGCATCTTATGGAAGTCCTGCATCCCTGGTATCCTCGACTGATATGACTACTTCTGGGCTGCCTGCGGCTGCACAATAACTCTCTCCACAGTCGTCAGGGCAAGCAGATGGGCATTCTCTATGCCCTGCTGGAAATGAGCGGACTGCTGTCGCTGTGCCTCTACCATCCTCTGAAAGAAGTCGAACAACTGTCCTACGTCAACTGATCCGGAAGGTGGCTGTTGCCGAGAGAAATCAGGAATTACGGGGGAAGGTCTCTGTACATGTGGAGGTACACCTCCATATGCATCAGAAATGCCAACCTGAGTCGGCACAATAGGAGCTGCGGTCTAGAGGCCCTGTGAACAGAGAGAGAGGTGGCTGACCTCTCGATAGTATCCCCCAGACCGGAGCGATGAGATCGTGTCTCCATAACCATCCCGAACACAAATAAAAACAAGAAGCAATTACTGAGAATGAAGCGAAAAATCAAAGGAGGACAGTTTATTTATTCAAAAGGAAAAACATTAAATCAACAAGAATTTAGATGGCAAGTATTGGATCAGAGTTTTCCGAATATGTTTGAGTACCTCAAAACTATATCCTATATCCTACTGCAGGGTGCAGTGATATTCTAGTTCGAATACCACTACAACTCTAGACCTGCATGGGCCACCACTAAAAACGTGTCACGACCCGCACCCAGTGTAGGAGCACGAGAAGTGGATACGTCTAGCCTACGCCACAATATCTGCGGTAGAACGCTGTCCTAGGTCACATATATCTAACAATTATAAGGTACCTGTACAATGTATACGCTCCGAATGCAGGACAATATATAAATGTACAACTAAATCACAGCTAAGGTAGAAAATACGATAATATAGATAGATATAAAAGTCGCCAAATGAAATACGATAAGAGAAGAAGTCTAAGACTCTAAGATAGCTTCTCCACAACATCCAGAATAACAAAATCTCCAAATAAGTACAAAGTGTATCCAAAACAAGACAAGACAATAAGTAAGATAACTAGTCTAGCTAACTAGCCTATACTACTGGGGTAATGTCCTCTGCAAGGGATAGGTCCTCCTGGGAGTCCAGTACACAGGTGTCATCTAGGGCTGCTCCATATTATGTAGGACAGAACTCCTCAATGTCATCTATAATATTTCAACAGGTCTAGTCAGGACAGGAACGAGCACAATACATCTCACGCAGTTCATAATATGACAGGATATATAAATATGTTATAGAGTAAGACATATGAAACGCTAGAGAATATATGAAGTAAAAGAGATGACTGTAAAGAAATATCTACTATAAGTAAAGAGCTAATAGCGGCTAGTGATGTAGAGTACAAGATAGACATGTGAACGGCTTGAATTTGTACATGAGTATACTAAAGAGTTTGCACATGATTACACTACTTTGGAAATGTTCACATAACCATTTATAATCTCCCGTACCCCAATCAATACACAAGGATCCAGACAAGTTATATTATTGCACATGATATCACATGAAGGCCCATAAATGGGTGCACATGAATGTATACATGGGGGCTCTGTGAACATGAGAGTACATAATCACAAGAGTGCACATGAATGGTGAAAGCACTGGAGTACATGATGAAAGTGAAACGCACATGACATACTGTAACCCGATGCTCCCGAGGGGGATAACATCTCATGAAGAGATCCATATAGTACCAATCTGTGTTAACAATGTGACAGCATCAAGTAAAGTAATCTAGAGCATAAATGTAAATCCTATCAAGTATGAAACGGTCAGAGAATGTACTCGCCTGGTATCATGAGTATCCGATGAATATATATGTCCAGACAGAGTAGATGAGTCCTAAATAGAGCAACATAGGTCACAACATGTCCAGAATGGTAATATTGAATATTACAATGCATTCTATATGATTTCTAGGTCATCTAGGCCGAAGTCAATTCTTGTTCAACTCTGGTCAACTACACTAGTCAAACTAGGTCAATCCTAGTCCAATCAAGTCTCACTAAGCCTAACCAAGCCTAGGCTAGCACTCACATACAGTTTCAATGCTACACAAGTCATCACACACATTACATATATAGGTACATATATATACTCAATGTATATAGGTATACACATAGGAAATTACATATAGGCTATCATGTATAGGCTAATATGCACTAGGATACTAGGCTAACATGTATACATATACCAATCTATCTACATACATACATTATATTAACAAATATATTACATATGTATATATTGGAGAGATAGAGAGTGAGATGTATATGTGTGTGTGACAGGTTGTGTGTATGGTTTTCAGATTTCAGGAAAATAGTGAACATGTGTGTGTTGTCCTCAGGTTTAGTCTAGCGGTGATATGTGTGTGTGTTAACTGTGTGGGTGTGTGAGATGAGTGTGTGTGTGTGTGTGTCAGTATATTATGTGACAAATTGTGTGTGTGTGTGTGTGACAGATTTCAGTGTAGCAGTAAATCAAATTTTAGTTAAGCAGTGATACATATGTGTATGTATGTAAATAGATAGTTGGGAGTGTGTGTGTGTGTGTGTAAATAGATAGTTGGGAGTGTGTGTTATTCTCAGATTTCGTGTGCAGCAGGTATAAGGGTTCTCAGGAGAAATGGTACCAAGTTATCTCATTTAATCAACATATATACATATAGGTCAAACCCCATTCAGTTATACTCATGTATCAGACATCAATACAACATGAACCTCATCATGATGCCTCAAAATCGAACACACATAATCCTAGGTATATTAACAATCATTGCAGTTCATAAATTGCAGTAAAACATCAAATTAACATAAAAAAAACAATTTGAAATTCAGTTCTTAATACACAGTTTCAGAGTTTATGAAACTTCAAATGCCGAATCCCTAAATTCATATCGAAACCCAATTAAACATCAAATTAGTGTGTGTCAGATGTCACATATGTGCATATGTGTCTGGATGGGGTGTTCGTGTCCTACCAAGTTGACACAAACGTGTGTAATACAAATAACACACACACAGTACAAGCGGTGCACACAGGATCATCGTGCATGTTTTGTGTCCTCGTGGACACGACATACGGCACGTGAAGCCACATGGTCATGTCCACGTATAGCCCATGTGTCAGGCTACACAGTCGATACCCTACAAGGTGTCCACGATGTGTCCAGAGCGGACACGAAGCCTGTGTCAGAATAGATTTGCCGCATGTGTGTACGCGTGTGTGGTTCGGTGCGGGGGCTAGTGTGTGTCCGACATGACACTATATGACCTGACACTTGAGGGTCGTAGTGTCAGTTATTAGCCCTAGCTGCACGTAACACGTCGTGTCCCTAATTGACACAAACACGGTGCACCACTGCTCGAGCAGCAGGGCACGGTCGAGCGCTGCGTGCGACGTATCTTGTTGCTCGCAGACACGACACAGACACGTGTCCAATCTCAGAGTGACACGAAATCAATGTACAATCATAAATCAACAATATTAATCAAAAACATTTCAAAAATAACAGGAAAACATTTACTGTGGCATTTCATCAAACACTTAAAATAGTGGACTGATACGTGTCCGATACGGACACCAAATCGACACAAAATCACCCAAGACTCACTCTACAGCTAGGGGACACCTAGATCTATGCATCCATGCAAAGAAATCAGGAAATGGAGGTGGTTTGAGGAGTTTACCTATTGAGTGTCAAAATCAAGAAAAAAGCCTCAAATAGAAGAATCCCTCTTGCAACTCTTAAGCTCCAAATTGCACACAAGCTGAGATTTCTTACCACTAACAGTAAATAGGGGTTAAATAGATCCCAATGCAAAAAACTAGAGTTAAAAAGGAATAGAAATGAAGAAATTATGAAGGGTTGAAGAATGGACAATACCTCTTTCTTGCCAAAATTAGAAGTGGTGTAAAAGGAGGCAAAAATGATTCAAGAGGCTACTTAGGGGGAAATTAGGGTTAGGGTTGATGGCTAGTGGGCTTGGGCTAAGTTTAGATGTTAAATGGTTCAAACCCTTAGCCATTAGTTCAAACACCTAAAGCACCTAATCTCTCCATGCAACTCAGTCCAAAATAAGTCAACTTGGGTCGACTTAAGTTAGACTAGGGTCCACACCATGCTAACCAAGTCACAAAAGTCAAAGTCAACATCTAGATTAGTCTCTAAAGTCACAACTAGCAAAAGTCAAAAATAACAACCATCACTCAAACAATTCAAATTAAATTCAAAATTTTCAAAATGACCAAAATACCCTCAAGCTAAATTGTGGTAGTGACACCATCAGATTAAGGTACGGAAGGAGGACATCCCGAAGACAGCTTTCAGAAAGAAGTATGGGCACTATGAGTTTTTAGTTATGCCGTTTGGTTTAACCAATGTGCCAGTTGTGTTTATGAGCATAAAGAATAAGGTTTTCCACCAGTACTCAATTATATTTGTAGTTGTATTTATTGATGATATCTTGGTATACTCCAAGAACCACGAGGAGCACGAGGAGCATCTCAGGCTCATACTGGAGATGCTGAGGCAGAAGAGGTTGTATGCCAAGCTTAGTAAGTGCAAGTTCTGTTTGGACAGAGTACCTTTTATTGGTCAAATAATCATATGAGAAGGATTATTAGTTGACCCAGAAAAGATTGTCGTAGTTGAGACA